>SJYT01020000.1:24561-42692 GCA_006410635.1 Cephalophus harveyi | reverse complement strand
TTCAGCTTTAGCATCATTCCTTCCAAAGAAATCCCAGGGCTGATCTCCTTCAGAATGGACTGGTTGGATCTCCTTGCAGTCCAAGGGACTCTCAAGAGTCTTCTCCAACACCACAGTTCAAAAGCATCAATTCTTTGGCACTCAGCCTTCTTCACAGTCCAACTCTCACATCCATACATGACCACAGGAAAAACCATTAATCATTCCCTATTAACCCTATGGGTGAAAAAGGGATTTGTATCTTAGACTTACGGAGATGGTCAAATGCATGACACCTAATGTAGGGTGAGGGAGTTAGGGAAGGCTAGGTTCAGAAAAAGAACAAGACAGGCACTTTACAGGAACAGATCACCTTTAATGAGGTGAGAAGGGGCAGCAGTCAGATTAGTGAGCTGCTGCACTAACCCACGGAGAAGGCAATGGCACCCCACTGCAGTACTCTTGCCTGGAAAATCCCATGGACGGAGGAGCCTGGTAGGCTATAGTCCATGGGGTCGCGAAGAGTCAGACACGACTGAGCAACTTCACTTTCACTTTTCACTTTTATACATTGGAGAAGGAAATGGCAACCCACTTCAATGTTGTTGCCTGGAGAATCCCAGGGATGGTAGAGCCTGGTGGGCTGCCATCTATGGGGTCACACAGAGTCAGACATGATTGAAGTGACTTAGCAGCAGCAGCACTAACCCAAGAAAAGAGTAAGTATACATAGGCATATATGTGGAAAGCTACTGTCTTAAGGGGGCCTGTTCTTCTCCAAGGTTGTTCAGCGTGGTTATCTCTTAAAGGGCTGGGGCAAGGAATTTTGGAGATCGGCCAGATGCTGGACTGGCTGGGAGCTCGGTGTAATCAGCCTTAATGTCCATTTTTTTCTTTGGGTGAGAGAGTTCTTTGTTTTGCATAGAATGGTGGGGAGGACCTGGAGGGGAGTTTTAACTTCAGGCTACTTTGAGCCATGTAACTCTCCTTTACCTAACACCACACAGCATTTTATCAGTCATATATACTCCCTTGGACTGCAAGGAGATCCAACCAGTCAATTCTAAAGGAAATCAGTCCTGAATATTCATTGGAAGGACTGATGGTAAAGATGAAACTCCAAAACTTTGGCCACCTAATGTGAAGAACTGACTCATTGGAAAAGACCCTGATGCTGGGAAAGATTGAAGGAGGGAAGAGAAGGGGATGACAGGATGAGATGGTTGGATGGCATCACCAACTTGATGGACATGAGTTTGAATAAGCTCCGGGAGTTGGTGATGGACAGGGAACCCTCGCATGCTGCAGTCTGTGGGGTCTCAAAGAGTTAGACATGACTGAGTGGCTGAGCTGAACTGATATATTCCCAGCCCAGGAAAGGAGGACACCACATACCACATATGGTCACATGGGGACAGAGTGAATGATCTGGGGGGTATGGGAAGCTGCTTTAAGAGTATTAAAAGAGTGACAGGCCCCCTGATTTCCATCGGAGCATGTTATTGGCTTATTTGAATAATTTCATAGGCAGGAAGGAAACTACAGCTTGCTACTCAGGGATGAGTGCCTCTGTGCCTTTTTCCCATGATAAGGCTAGAAGACCTTATCCATGGGAAGAGAACTGGGAAGGGAACTTGTGGTTAGCCCCTTAGAGGCTCTCTTTGTTTCCCTTGGATGTCAAGATGCATCTGTCAGGCCTTATACCACAATAGGACGCGTTCTTAATGGAATAAACAAAAACAGAGAAGGACTATACAAGTTTTGGTTTGTGTATGTCCTTCCTTATTCAATTCACATGCCCTTGAAGTAAAGAACATACCTGTCCCTCCCCATTTTTTCCCCTCCATGAAGCACTGGAAAACAATTTGTCATTTTTGATGGAACATCTCAGTAACTGGACACCTATCAGTGTTATTGTTTGAAAAAGTGTTTTTATTTGATCAAATGTTGGTGTCCAAGTTTTTATTGATTTACCAAATAGTTATAGAAACTCTAAGTAGAGACCTATTTGGTAAATTAATTAAAAAAAAACTTGGGCACCAACATTTATTCAAATAAAAACACCTCTTCAAATACTAACACCGATCAGGAATCCAGTTACTGAGGCTTGGTCTCTGTGGGGCCTCTGGGTCCTGGTGCACACAAGGTTTTTTTCTGAGCCCTCCAAACATCTCTGGTGGGAGGGGGTTTGATTCTAAACGTGATTTCGTCCCTCCTACCATCTTGTTAGGATTTCTCCTTTGCCCTCAGACATGAGGTATCTTTTTTGATGAGATGCAACATTCTCCTGTCAATGGTTGTTCAGCAGTGAGTTGCAATTTTGGAGTTCTCACAGGAGAAGATGAGCACATGACCTTCTAGTCCACTATCTTTATCCTACTTATCCAATCACAGAAAACTAACCAAACTGATCACATGGATCACAGCCTTGTGTAATTCAATGTAACTATGAACTATACCATGTAGGGCTACCCAAGATGGGGTAATGGTGGAGAGTTCTGACAAAACATGGTTCACTGAAGAAGGGAATGGCAAAACTACTTCAGTATTCTTGCCTTGAAAACCCCATGAACAGTCTGAAAACACAAAAAGATATGATACTGAAAGATGAACATCCTAGATCGGTAGGTGCACAATATGCTACTGGAGAAGAGTTAAGAAATAACTCCAGAAAGAATGAAGAGACTGAGCCAAAGCAAAAACAACACTTTGGATGTGACTGGTAATGGAAGTAAAGTTTGATGTTGTAAAAAGCAATATTGCATAGGAACCTGGAATGTGAGGTCCATGAATCAAGGTAAATTGGAACTGGTCAAATAGGAGATAGTAAGAGTGAACATCCACATTTTAGGAATCAGTGAACTAAAATGGACCGGAATGGATACATTTAATTCAGATGACCATTATATCTATTACTGTTGGCAAGAATCCCTTAGAAGAAATGGAATAGCTTTTATAGTCAACAAAAGTGTCTGAAATGTAGTACTTGGGGGCAATCTCAAAAAAGACAATAATCTCTGCTCATCTGCAAGGAAGCTATTCAATATCACAATAATCCAAGTCTATGCCCCAACCAGTAATGCTGAAGAAGCTGAAGTTGAAGTTCTATGCTGACCTAAAAGACCTTCTAGAACTAATACCAAAATAAAATTAAACAACAGATGGACTTTTCATCATAGGGGACTGGAATGCAAAAGTAGGAAGTCAAGAGATACCTGGAGTAGCAGGCAAATTTGGCCTTGGAGTACAGAATGAAGCAGGGCAAAGGCTAACAGGGTTTTGCCAAGAGAATGCACTGGTCATAGCAAACACCCTCTTCCAACAAAATAAGAGAAGACTCTACATATGGACATCACCAGATGGTCAATAACTGAAATCAGATTGATTATATTCTTTGCAGCCGAAGATGGAGAAGCTCTATACAGTCAGGAAAAACAAGACCAGGAGGTGACTATGTCTCAGATCATGAACTCATTATTTCCAAATTCAGGCTTAAATTGAAGAAAGTAGGGAAAACCACTAGATCATTCAGGTATGACTAAATCAAATCCCTTACGATTATACAGTGGAAGTGAGAAATAGATTTAAGGGATTCGATTTGATAGACAGAGTGCCTGAAGAACTATGGATGGAGGTTTGTGACACTGTAGAGCAGGCAGTGATCAAGACCATCCCCAAGAAAAAGAAATGCAAAAAGGCAAAATGGTTGTCTGAGGAGGCCTTGCAATAGCTGAGAAAAGAGAAGTGAAAGGCAAAGGAGCAAAGGAAAGATATACCCATTTGAATGCAGAGTTCCAAAGAATAGCAAGGAGAGATAAGAAAGCCTTCCTCAGTGATCAGTGCAAAGAAATAGAGGACAATAATAGAATGGGAAAGATTAGAGATCTCTTCAAGAAAATTGGAGATACCAAAGGAACATTTCATGCAAAGATGGGCACAATAAAGGACTGAAACTGTATGGACCTAACAGAAGCAGAAGATATTAAGAAGAGGTGGCAAGAATACACAAAAGAACTATACAAAAAAGATCTTCATGACCCAGATAACCCCGATGGTGTGATCACTCACCTAGAGCCAGACATCCTGGAATGCGAAGTCAATGGGCCTTAGGAAGCATCACTAAAAACAGAGCTAGTGGAGGTGATGGAATTCCTGTTGAGCTATTTCACATCCTGAAAGATGATGCTGTGAAAGTGAACTGCACTCAATATGCCAGCAAATTTGGAAAACTCAGCAGTGGCCACAGGACTGGAAAAGGCCAGTTTTCATTCCAATTCCAAAGAAAGGCAATGCCAGAGAATGTTCAAACTACTGCACAATTACACTCATCTCACATGCTAGTAAAGTAATGCTCAAAATTCTCCAAGCCAGGCTTCAACAGTACATGAACTATGATGTTCAAGCTGGATTTAGAAAAGGCAGAGGAACCAGAGATTAAATTGCCAACATCCATTGAATCATTGAAAAAGCAAGAGAGTTCCAAAAAAGTATCTACTTCTGCTTTATTGACTATGACAAAGACTTTGTGTGGATCACAACAAACTGTGGAAAATTCTTCAAGAGATGGGAATACCAGACCACCTCACCTGTATCCTGAGAAATTTGTATGCAACTCAAGAAGCAACAGTTAGAACTGGACATGGAACAACAGACTCGTTCCAAATTGGTAAAGGAGTACATCAAGTCTGCATATTGTCTCCCTGCTTATTTAACCTATATGCAGAGTACATCATGCAAAATGCCAGGCTGGATGAAGCACAAGCTGGAATCAAGATTGCTGGCAGAGATGTCAATAATGTCAGATATGCAGATGACACCACCTTTATGGCAGAAAGAGAAGAAGAACTAAAGAGCCTGTTGATGAAAGTGAAAGAGGAGAGTGAAAAAACTGGCTTAAAGCTCAACATTCAGAAAACTAAGATCATTGCAACTTGTCCCATTACTTCATGGCAAATAAATGGGGAAACAATGGAAACAGTGAGAGACCATATTTTCTTGGGCTCCAAAATCACTGCAGATGGTGACTGCAACCATGAAATTAAAAGACACTTGCTCCTTCAAAAAACAGCCATGATCAACCTAGATAACATTAAAAAGCAGAGACATTGCTGACAAATGTCCATCTAGTCAAAGCCATGGTTTTTCCAGTAGTCATGTGTAGATGTGAGAGTTGGACCACAAAGAAAGCTGAGTGCCAGATAATTGATGCTTTTGAACTGTGGTTTTGGAGAAGATTCTTGAGAGTCCCTTGGACTACAAGGAGATCAAACCAGTCAATCCTAAAAGAAATCAGTCCTGAATATTCATTGGAATGAGTGACACTGAAGATCAAACTCCAACACTATGGTCACCCGATGCGAAGAATTGACTCATTGGAAAATACTCTGATGCTTGAAAAGATTGAAGGCAGGAGAAGAAGGGGACAACAGAGGATGAGATGGTTGGATGGCATCACTGCCTTGATGGACATCAGTTTGAGCACGTTCTGGGAGTTGTTGATGGACAGGGAAGCCTGGCGTGCTGCAGTCCATGGGGGCTCAAAGAGGTGGACACAACTGAGTGACTGAACTGAACTGAAGTAGAGTTCAGTGACTGAACCAAACTTCAGTTACTGGCATAATATTCATATTCCAGGAAGAGTCTCTCTGGCACATCTTAAGACTTGGCTAATGAAAGGGACACATTGACTAAACACTCTACACAATTTGCAACATGTTAGGGAAAATTTCTCAAAGGAAAATCAAGTGACTTTTCACCTTAAGAAAGGAAAAGGAATTCTGAGCAAGCACAATGAAACAAAAACAGATATTCATTTCTATTTTATTACCTTATATAAATTAGGAAATCAATGATTATCAAATGAAAGAGGTAAATCATACTTTAACTCATTTATTCTTTGTGTTTTATCATTTCTGCTTGTGTATATACTTTCTCATTTTACCAAAATGAAGCATTTTCAATGCTTCAATAGCTGGTTGTAGAATAGACTTGTTATGGATTGAATTCAAATGGGTCAATCTGCCTTTAAGCCTTACCTCTTACTCCAACTGCAAGAATGGGTGTTTTTTACTTTTTTCACAAAGAAGTAGGTATAAGAATGGACCAGTGAAAACTCAGTATGTTGAGTGATCTAAAAACTACTTAATGAAGGCATTTTTTCTCTTTTTTAGGTTCTACCATGTGGCATCCAGAATCTTAGTTCCCAGATCAGGGATCAAATCCACACTCTCTGCAGTGGAAGCATGGAATCTTAACCACTGGACCACCAGGGAAGTCCCTAATGAAAGTATATTATGTGCAAAGTATATTATTGCAGTGCTAGACTCCTGGGCAGTAAAAAGATACACACAACAAAAAGTAGAACTGCTTATACCTAAGGAGTTTACAATGAGCATATGCACACACAATTAAGTGAAAGTTCAAATAACAAATATGTAGCCCAGATGTCAGCGGAAATTCCACATTCCTTTCGTCTAAAGTTTCCTGAAGAATCCCAGAGGCTTGTGTACTCAAGGTCACTTTTGAATCTCAGTGTCTGCCACCCCTAGAATCTTATTTTCACTTTTATTTCTGCCCTACAATTGGTTCCTTTCTCTGTTCTGTACCAAATCAGAAACTTGTTCAGTCACGAAGTTGTGTCCAAATCTTTGTGACTCCATGAACTGCAGCATGCCAGGCTTCCCTGTCCCCATTCTTCACTATTAAAAAAGGGCATATTTGAGTATCGCAAATTTCACTCAAACTTTGGAGAAAAGACATATCGCAGAAGAGCTAATAGGTTAAAAAGTATTCTATTTCTATATTTTTAATAGTCTTTGGGACTTTTCCAATAATTAAGAGCCCCAGCAGCCTGCTATGCATTTTAGCTCTCTCCTTCTCTCATTCTTTGTCAGTAATTTGTCTCATGTTACTATGCCAAGCAATTCAGCTCTCCTTAACTCAGCCCCAGTCCTCCGCTGACACAACCCAAGCTGTTAGACAATGGCTCATCTACTTCTTCTTTGGAATATACGAGAGAAATAGACCAGAAGAAATATTTTTTCTCCAGGGATATTAATCTTGCCACCCATCCTTGAGAGTTGGGAGTGGGAGCAGAAATGGTTATAATTAGTTTGGACTTTAAATAACATTTTTCTTTCTGTTACAATTGCTCTATGAAGGCCCACAAATGAGAGACGTTTGAGAGCCCAATTGCTAAGGAAGGGTTTTGAGGGAAAGACTAAGAATTGAACTTATGACTATGACTTAAAAATGGAGCAATGAAGTTTAAAGTGAAAACTTCATATTAAATTTTTCTTAAAGTCAAGTTGCTCAGCTGTGTCTGACTCTTTGCAACCCCATGGACCTACCAGGTTCCTCCATCCATGGGATTTTCCAGGCAAGAATACTGGAGAGGGTTGCCATTTCCTTCTCCAGGAGATCTTCCCAACCCAGGGATTGAACCCAGGTCTCCTGCATTGTAGGCAGGTGCTTTGCCATCTGAGCCACCAGGGAAGTCATATATTATCTCTCTTTCCAAGTCCCATCAACAGGTCATAAGTAGTATCAAAAGAAGAACAAACCTCCTGCAGTGAGGAAAAACCAGGAGTGGTACCTTCAAGTAAGTAAAGAACTTCTAGAAAATATAAAGTGAATGGACTTCCCTGACAGTCCAGTGGCTAAGACTGTGCTTTGACTGCAGGAGGTAAGGTTTTGATCCCTGGTTGGGGATCTAAGATCCCACATGCCACATGGCCAAAAAAAAAAAAAGAAAATTTCTTAAACTGAATAAAATGTCAACTTAAAAAAAAATTTTTAAAGAAATTTTAAAACAAGCAAACAGAAAATGCCCCCAAAGGTGAAGAACCTGCAACCCCAAGTATTTGAAAGAGAGGAATGCCGCCCATGAGAAAAAAAAGGAGGAAAAAAAAATTTTTTTTAAGAGGAAGACAAGGAGAAAAAGTAGATTTTCCAGAAGAATCTTGAAATTCTAAGATCAAAGACCATAAGAAGTACAGGAAAAAACTGGCAATGGTGTGGTAGGCTAGGTGAATAATTAAAGACTTACAGAACAGCTGCACCAGCCTCCTACTCTCAGAGTTGCAGGTTCTGTTGTTTGAACTGGGATATAGTCTTCCACTGGCCACATAAATGAAAAATCTGATACAGAGCTTGTTGAGATCAGAAAAGCAAGAAGCCCTCTAGGTAATATACGATCACTATGCAATTCCCTTGGGAAAGGTAACAACTTGCACATCTTTCCCTCTGCTTCCTTTATGGGTTATCAAAGGAAAAGGGGTCCTATTTAGGACCTATCACTGCTAGAGAAACAGGGATTTTCATTGAGGCTGGGGAAATGCACTCCGGCTACCAGTCCAGGTCATTCATAAATATGAATATACAGCCAACAACCACCAATCATTTGAAGGAAATGAGTAACATGAAAGAGAGAGAGTAAGCTCAGAGAGTGGAAGAACTAATTCCTAAAGAAGCAGAGTTAATAGAAGAAACAAAAGAGCGTTAAGAGCATGTCATACCCAAAAGAAGAACAGATGGCTGTGGAAAAGAATCTATCAGAATCCTTGGAAATTAAAAATATGATCACCATAATGATCAAACAACAGATGGCCCAAATAACGGAATTTACATAGCCAAAGACAGAGTTAGTAAATGAAAATATCTGGCCAGTGAAATCTCTGAGTGTGCAGTAAAAAATAAGATGAAAATAGTTACAAAATTAAGATAGGCACGAGAGTTACAGGAGAGGCAACATTCCTCTAATTGGAGTTCTAAAAGGGAAGAAAGACCAAGAAAGAATAACCAAATAACCAATTATGGAAGCACATGAAAAAATGCTCAACATCACTAACCATTAGAGAAATGCAAATCAAAACCACAGTGAGATACCACTTCACATCAATTAGGATGGCTATTATTAAAAACACAAAACAAAACAGAAACAACAAATGTTGGCGAGGATGTGGAGAAATTGGAACTCTCATGCACTGCTGGTAGATATGTAAATGATACAGCTGCTATGGAAAACAGTATGGTGGCTCCTCAAAAAAGTTACACATAGAATTATATGATCAAGAAATTCCTCTTTTCGATATATATCCAAAAGAACTGAAGGCAAGAACTCTAACAGATATATACCAATATTCATAGCAGTATTACAATAGCCTAAACAATCCAAATATCCATCAGTGGATGAATGGATAAACTAAATGTGGTATATTCACATAATATAATATTACTCAGCCTTACAAAGGAATAAAATCCTGATACATCTACAACATGGAAAAACCTTGTAAACATGCTTAAATGAAACAAGCCAGAAACAAAAGGACAAATATGGTATGATTCCACTTATATGAGGTATTATAGTATCAAATTTATAGAGCCAGAAAGTAAAATGGTAGTTACCAGGGGCTAGAAGAAGCAGGGAATAAAAAGATATTGTTGAATGGTTCCAGAGTTTCATTTTGGGATGATGAGAAAGGTCTGGAGATGGATAGTAGTGATGGTTACACCATAATGGGAAGGTACTTAAGACCTCTGGATTGTGCACTTTAAAAATAGTTTAAAAGCTATATTTTATGTTATATACATTTTAACACAATTTAAAAAAAGGAAAACAAATATATTACATATTGTGTTTGCATTTAAATAAGTAATTTAGACATTTTAAAAACAAAAAATTATGCAACATTTCTTAAATAATTCATTGAGTGCTGAGCAGAAATAATTTTAAAAGAAACAGACCTAGACACACAGCGATCAATTTTTTGAACTCTAAGATTAAAAGACAATCGTAAAAAAACACAAGAAAGAAAAACCAAATTACTTACAAAAGCTCAGGAATCATATTTGCATATTCTCTAAAGTACAAGGTGCTATTAATAGAAAACAATGGAGTGATGCCTTCAAAGTTTTAAAAGAAATTATTTTGAACCTAGAATTCTTTCTTCATCAGCACTATCATTCACATATCCACAAAGGGAGGGTAAGTTTAGATATCTAAGGCCTCAGTTTACAACTTAAGAATACTTTCTAGAACAATTATTGGAAGATAAGGCAAATGAAAAAACTGATTTTTAAAAAGAAGTACAGTTCAAGGAAAAAAGACATGCTAATAAGAGTTTTAATTAAAAAATAAATAGTTGTTGATATATGGCTCTAAAACACACTACAAACAATACACACTACAATTTTTAAGAAAAGATAAGTATAATGTAAAATGATTCATAATAATTAGAATTTAAAATTCAGAGTAATTTGAATAAAACCTAGGCAAGAGAAAGAGATACAAAAATTAAGTGAAAAGATTTGCCTTGTTTTGAGGAAAGTGAGAGTTTAGATATATAGATTAAATATCAATTTCAAGAGAGAATGTAAGTTTAAACATAGTTACTAAAAATCTAAGTATACTGAGACAATAAAAATAAGACTTCAGTTTAGTTCAGTTGCTCAGTCGTGTCCGACTCTTTGCAAATCCATGAATCGCAGCACACCAGGCCTCCCTGTCCATCACCAACTCCCAGAGTTTAACCAAACTCACGTGCATCGAGTCGGTGATGTCATCCAGCCATCTCATCCTCGGTCGTCCCCTTCACCTCCTGCCTCCAATCCCTCCCAGCATCAGAGTCTTTTCCAATGAGTCAGCTCTTCGCATGAGGTGGCCAAAGTACTGGAGTTTCAGCTTTAGCATAGTTCCTTCCAAAGAAATCCCTTTGGGTTGATCCCCTTCAGAATGGACTGGTTGGATTTCCTTGCAGTCCGAGGGACTCTCAAGAGTCTTCTCCAACACCACAGTTCAGAAGCATCAGTTCTTCGGCGCTCAGTGTTAATGAATCAATAGCATATATTAAACTAGGTGCCTTTCCGCATAAGCTTGTGTAAAACAAGTTTCTGTGTTGATGTGTTGATGAAAGTGTTGTGACCAGAGGCTTGCGGGAATCTAACCCTGTGTTTGCCTGGAAGTCAAGGTCGGATGCGACTGAGCAACTTCACTTTCACTTTTCACTTTCATGCATTGGAAAAGGAAATGGCAACCCACTCCAGTGTTCTTGCCTGGAGAATCCCAGGGCCGGGGGAGCCTGGTGGGCTGCCACCTATGGGGTCGCACAGAGTCGGACACGACTGAAGCGATTTAGCAGCAGCAGCAGCAGCAGCTTTCTTCACAGTCCAACTCTCACATCCATACATGACCACTGGAAAAACCATAGCCTAGACTAGAAGGACCTTTGTTGGCAAAGTAATGTCTCTGCTTTTTAATATGCTATCTAGGTTGATCATAACTTTCCTTCCAAGGGGTAAGCGTCTTTTAATTTCATGGCTGACTTAGAACTTTCAAATACCATAGCGGGAAAAAAATAAAACCTTATTAGTAAAAGTGAAAAGCAAGGACCCAAAACAACACAGGCAAAAACAAAACAAAAACATAAAAAGAAAGCCTTTCAAATAGAAAATACAACCCAAGAAGGCGAAAATAGGATGGACTGATTGCCTGAACAAGCACAAGAAGCACTTGCTCGATCCTAGAGTCTGCTCTAAGTTGTTTACAAGTATTACTTGATACTCAAACAATCAAGCATTCAGTTATCTCCATAAATGTGAATGGATTAAATTCCTTAATTAAAAGAGATTCTTGTGCCTTAAGTTGTGTTAAGGCAAGGAAGGGAGCGTGGAGAAGAGGAAAGCAAGAGAGGAAACAATACCTTAAACAAAATTAGAATGGACTTAAAGTTTTGGAGATGAGAATCTAGGAAAATTCTAGCAAAACAAGACAAACAAACAAAGTGGAAATGGCAATATTATTATTAAACAAACTAAAATTCAACTTGAAAAGTAATAAAAAGAATTATCTTAAAATGGTAAGAGCTATCAACTATTAAAGGCCTTGGAAATACCCACTTACGAGCCTCAGAATAATATCAAAACATATTAATCCAAAACTATTAGAAATACGAGGATTTGAATTGATTCAGGGGGATGAAAAGGGAGGGAGAGATTTTGGTAAAAAGGAATTACCTAGTGGTAGTTATAGCTAAGCAATAGCAACAGCACCTCCATTACAACCGAGGGTCACTGGAGGAGGCAGAAGGCAGACTAGATAGATAGAGCAGGTTGAATGCCAGGTAAAGAAATCTAGTTTTAACCTCCAGGAAAGGCAAAAAGGGGCAGAAGACGTAAGTGATGAACGGTGATCTTTCAGGAAGATGAGGCAGGCTACAGTGTGCAGGGCTGGCTGAAGAAGAAATGGAGCGTTTGCAAAGCAGGTCCAAGTGACTGCTTACTATTGGTAAATCAGTACTACACTCTCCTGTTATCTTCATGTTCCTAGACAATCACAAAGAAATGCTTGGGAATTGAATTCAGGAAGGGATATGAAAGCATACTGAATATTGAGGTGTTATAAATATGTAATATTAATATTAATTATTCTCATTCATTCTATAGTATTATGTTTAAATACTTAGAGTCTCTAAATTATGATCAGTGTAAATTGGTCTCCATGATCCTTATCCCGTAGGTAATTGGAAGCTTTGAAGAACAGGATCAAAGTGAATTCTTTTACCAAGAATCCAAGAAAAGCCAGAGTCCATGCAATTGCAGAGCCTTTGCTGGCCTATCTCTTGCTCTCCCTTCTTTCTGTGCATGGTATCCCACTCTACCCCAGGAAGAGTTGGGATCTGGGAACTGCCAACTATGAGGACATTTTCTCCTGTGAGAGAAATCTTCTTTTTTTAGAGTAATAAATCAGTTTTATAAATTTAAGAAGATGTTAATACCTACATTTTTAAGGAAATCTGAGTCCTGATTCTATAGTGCTTAGGATATGTGGAGAAGCAGGCCATGGGAGATGGGTTTGCCTGGTTTTAGGAGCTGATGTCATGGATGCTCTCCCCTTCAATCACCTGCATCATTGGAGACAAGACAAGATGGAGATAATCCCAACAGTAGACGGTTCAAAACACACTACTCTTTAGTTCAGGAGCACAATCAATTGCTTTCTCTCTTTGTAGCTAGCTCTTTCTAATTGCATATTCCCTAGGTTAATGTTCAAAGTCATTTGCTATCCCTGACCACACACTAATTTATAAAGGGAAGAATGGCCAAGGATGCTGGTTGGCAGTGGTACATGAGTCTAGGATTAGCCACTTGCCACAGATAATTATGGGCTTCCCCAGTGGCTCAGCAGAAAAGGATCCGCCTGCAATGCAGGAGACACAAGAAACATGGGTTCAATCCCTGGGTTGGAAAATCTGAGGAAATGGCAACCCACTCAATTATTCTTGCCTGGAGAATCCCAGGGACAGAGGAGCCTGGTGGGCTACAGTCCATGGAGCTAAAAAGAGTCGGACACAACTGAGCATGAAAGCACAGATAATTACAGATGAGTAATTCACAACCAGAAATTTGAGAGCCCCTTTTTTTTCCCTTTTGACCACACCGCACAGGTCATGGATCTCAGTTCCCTGAGCAGGGATTGAACTCGGACCCCAGTACTGAAAACCTGAAATGCTAACCATTAGACCTCCGGGGAACTCCCTTGAATTCTTCAATATACCTATTTGTTATGTGCCAACAGTAAAATTTCTATGACATCTGTGATTCTGTGTGTTTGTGTGTGTGAGAGAAAGGAAGGAGTTTATGGTAATGTTATGGTAATCCTTTAACACTAAAAGGCAACTACTGAGGTCTTGCTTTTAGGAATTGAAATTAATGTGAGGGTTTTATTTTTAAAGGAAAATGGTCAATGGTAATCTTTAAGTAAATGATTGTAATGTCACATGCCAAAAAGAGATGAAATTTATTAAATATGAGGCATTTTTTCTTAACTGATTTTATCAAGAATGATCATTTTCAGGGTTTTTATCAAAGTCTCACATTAGCATTGTCAACAAAAATAAACTTAATTCAGTATCTTTCTGGCTTCACCAAGTACCTTTGTGAGCTACTAAGAACACTTATTAAGGAATATGCAATTATTATTGAAAGATATAAGCTATTTCTATATTTTCCCATAACATGTATAAATATAGTAAATTAGAAGGAATCAGTATAATCAAAATGCATACACAATAACATTTTCTTGGCAGGTGGGAATAGGTGGGTAGTCTATTCTTTGGTGAAGCTGAAAAAAAAGTGAAAGTGATAGTCACTCAATTGTGTCTGACTCGTTGGACCCCTTGGACTCTAGCCTGCCAGTCTCCTCTGTCGATGGGATTTCCCAGGCAAGAATCCTGTAATGGGTAGCTATTCCCTTCTCCAGGGCATGGAACACAAGTCTCCTGCATTGCAAGTAGATTCTTTTACCATCTGAGCCACCAGGGAAGCTTATTCTTTGGTGAATCTGTCCCAAATTATAAGGTAAAGGTAAGATGGCTATTGATACTTGGTGATAGCAACTGAGAAATTAGATAGATATCTGTTTGTAAAACCTTACGTTGGAGACAACTGTCATTCTATTTCCCTCTCCTTTTCTTGCTCTTCACTTCTCTTTCTTAGAGAGGATGCCTGGTTGTGACTGGAAGGGACATTAAATCAATGTGTCCTTGCCTGTCAGACCATGTGAGCTGATTGGACTAAGGTTGACATCTCACTAAAGCTGAGCCCATTCAGTTCTCTCTACTGGTTGTAGAAGTGCAGGTTAGAATGCTGTTAGTAATCAGAGATGGAAGCTACTGTTCTAGGGAGATTCATAAGAAAGCGAGAACAAAAGAGAGAATCTTACTGATCTCTCTCTGGTTCTGTGAAATTCGATAGACTTGCTAAATTGGGCACCTTGAGATGTGTTTGTATCCTTACAATAAATCTTTCTTTAATTAGCCCAGCTTAAGTGAATTTCTTCTTGCTAACCACGCATAAGAAACTGTGTTGATTTTCAAGACTTCTAAAGATGGCAATAGCTTACATTGTTCTGCCAGAATTTCAGAGAGAAGCAAGCAATCTGATATCAGAAATACCATTGCTTTACTCTTGGTTTAGATCTCATATCAGTTTAGGGAACCAGTGGGTGAACCTTATTTTTATATGGTCCGTAGTCAACTTACCCAACTTAGAAGCATGATTATAACACTAGGGATACTGTAAGAAGTGGCCAATTTTTAAAAATTATCTTCCTATAAGTGGTGGTAATACCAAATATAGGGATTACATGGAGCAATTTGATCTTTCATACATGACTGATGGAATAGTTAATGATATAATCTTTTTGGGAAAATACTTGACTTATATCTGACACTATGCTACACCATTGATTGTGGTCCACCAGGCTCTTCTGTCCATGGAATTTTCCAGGCAAGAATACTAGAACAGGTTGCCATTTCCTTCTGTAGGGGATCTTCCCAACCCAGGGATTAAACCTGTGTCTTTTGCATCTCCTGTATTGGCAGGTGGGTTCTTTACCAGCTGATTCACCAGGGGAGTGTTACTGTGAGGGGAAAGTAAAGATATTATTTATATTGCAGTGGGTAGCCTTTCCCTTCTCCAGGGATCTTCCTCTTCCCTTCTCTTCCCAACCCAAGGATTGAACCCAGGTGTCCCATATTGCAGGAGGATTCTTTATGAGCTGAGCCACAAGGGAAGCCCAAGAATACTGGAGTGGGTAGCCTATCCCTTCTCCAGTGATCTTCCTGACCCAGGAATCAGACCAGAGTTTCCTGCATTGCAGGCAGACTCTTTACCAATTGAGCTATCAGGGAAGCCCCAGACCAAAAGAAATATAAGAGGACAAAAGCTGTTGTTAGCAGCAAGTAAAGCAGGAGCACAGATGGGAACACCTTCCAAGGAAACAGGCCCTGGCTTATTGTTGAGCTTCAAGTTCCTGGCATGTCTGCTTCCCCCGGAGGGCTTGATAACAGATACCATGAAATTCAAGCATACATGAAAAGTCAGAAAATTTGCATGTGTATCGGCAGTAATAGTTTTGAGGGCATAACATGCAGCAAAGGAGTACAGTCCCCAGCTCCCAAATGCAGGGTTCAGTCCCCAGCTCTGTTACTATAATGGCAACCCACTCTAGTACTCTTGCCTGGAAAAATCCCATGAGCAGAGGAGCCTCATAGGCTGCAGTTCACGGGGTCGCTAAGAGTTGGACATGACTGAGCGACTTCACTTTCACTTTTTACTTTCATGCATTGGAGAAGGAAATGGCAACCCACTCCAGTGCTCTTGCCTGGAGAATCCCAGGGATGGGGGAGCCTGGTGGTCTGCCATCTATGGGATTGCACAGAGTTGGACACGACTGAAGCGACTTAGCAGCAGTAGCAGCAGACAAGTTAACCTCTCAGCTGTAAAATGACGATGATAATAGCAGCCATTTGGTGGGACTACTATAAGGATCTGATGACTGACACATGCAAAGCTCTTCAAAAGTGTTTGGCATATAAGAAGTGCTTGATAAATGTTAGACTTTTACATATCTTTCTTAGAAAAGCAAGAAAGAACTCTAAAGAACTCAGGCATGGACTGACTACTGGGCAAGTTTTAACATATCTAAGTAGAAAAAGATAAAAAGGCCTTTGAAAATTTTTATCTGCCTGTGTATTTCTCTGAAAATGTCATTGGCACTTTTGTGGGCATCCAGCAGTGAACGTTTCCGCTCAGAGAAGAGGCAGTTCTGAACTTAATACAGCTGTGTGCTGGGAATAGAGAGGCTATGAATTCTAGTCAAGATTTCACCATGTTGGCTACCAAAGTCTGGTGGTAAAGGAGCTTTGGGGATTAAAAACATTTTTTCCCACGTCAAAGACTGTTACATTATCAAAAGTCAACATCCTGCTAACTGAGGCTGTAGCTATGTTTGGCTGTTTACTCCAAATTACATAAACTGTACTAGTCAGGATATAGTGGAATGTTGAATAGTGCATCCCTTCTTATTGGGTCCCCTTTCATTTGATCAAAAGCTACAAACATATTCATTTCACTTCAAATTTTACCTATGGTATGCATGAATTTGACCTCAAAATGACTATGTTACTATAAACTAGATTAACTTAGCCAACTTATATTACAAGCAATAGTTTGTCTTGTTCTGAGATAAATACACAGTCCTAACATCCCCACGGAAAAGAAATGCAAAAAAGCAAAATGGCTGTCTGGGGAGGCCTTACAAATAGCTGTGAAAAGAAGAGAAATGAAAAGCAAAGGAGAAAAGGAAAGATATAAGCATCTGAATGCAGAGTTCCAAAGCATAGCAAGGAGAGATAAGAAAGCCTTCCTCAGCGATCAATGCAAAGAAATAGAGGAAAGCAAAAGAATGGGAAAGACTAGAGATCTCTTCAAGAAAATTAGAGATACCAAGGGAACATTTCATGCAAAGATGGGCTCGATAAAGGAGAGAAATGGTATGGACCTAACACAAGCAGAAGATATTAAGAAGAGGTGGCAAGAATACACAGAACTGCACAAAAAAGATTTTCATGACCCGGATAATCACAATGGTGTGATCACTCACCTAGAGCCAGACATCCTGGAATGTGAAGTCAAGTGGGCCTCAGAAAGCATCACTACGAACAAAGCTAGTGGAGGTGATGGAATTCCAGTTGAGCTGTTTCAAATCCTGAAAGATGATGCTGTGAAAGTGCTGCACTCAATATGCCAGCAAGTTTGGAATACTCAGCAGTGCCCACAGGACTGGAAAAGTTCAGTTTTCCTTCCAATCCCAAAGAAAGGCAATGCCAAAGAATGCTCAAACTACCACACAATTGCACTCATCTCACACACTAGAAAAGTAATGCTCAAAATTCTCCAAGCCAGGCTTCAGCAATACGTGAACCGAGAACTTCCTGATGTTCAAGCTGGTTTTGGAAAAGGCAGAGGAACCAGAGATAAAATTGCCAACATCTGCTGGATCATGGAAAAAGCAAGAGAGTTCCAGAAAAACATCTATGTCTGCTTTATTGACTATGCCAAAGCCTTTGACAGTTTATTTTCCACAATAAACTGTGGAAAATTCTGAAAAAGATGGGAATACCAGACCACCTCACCTGCCTCTTGAGAAATCTGTATGCAGGTCAGGAAGCAACAATTAGAACTGGACATGGAACAACAGACTGGTTCCAAATAGGAAAAGGAGTACGTCAAGGCTGTATATTGTCACCCTGCTTATTTAACTTCTATGCAGAGTACATCATGAGAAACGCTGGACTGGAAGAAACACAAGC
>SJYT01020000.1:0-24223 GCA_006410635.1 Cephalophus harveyi | reverse complement strand
ATGGACAGGGAGGCCTGGCATGCTGCGATTCATGGGGTCGCAAAGAGTCAGACACGACTGAGTGACTGAACTGAACTGAACAATCTGATATAGCTCTCTTGAGAAAAAAAATCCCCTAGTTGGTACAGAAATCCAGAGACATTACTTACTGAAATGAATACAGCCATATAATCTATCTTATTGAATCAAAAATATTTCCCAGTTGATTATTGGACTCATAAGTCCAATCAGAGTTATCACCTATTGAACTGAACACATTAAACTTACAAAGCCAAATGGAGCCTCTGGCAAATCATAAATATGGCCATGTCATCTCCATATTGGAACTCTGCTGGCTTGAGTCAGGACTTGGGAGAAATGTTAACTCTTTCAGGGGACCAAGAGTAGGGCAGCTGGGCTCTCCTAGAGATAACCCCATAGAATCAGGTTGAGGAAATCAAACTGCCCTTCACATCTGAAAAGACACCCTTCCAAGAAATATATGACAAAGAGTCTCCTTCAGAGTCCCTATCTTTTCTCTGCTGGAGTCGGTGACCTCCAAAGCTGTAGACAAAGCAGCTTTTCTTTTGCATTTAAAACAAACAGCACAGGAAGGTGACCCAAGGTGATTAAGAGACTATTAGGCTGTTCTCACTGATCATAGAAGTGTAAAGCTGAACTCTCATTAATATGCTGGTCCTGCTTTCCTCCTGAGAGAAAGTTGAATTTGGGTTTACCACAAGAAAGCTGGGCCATCCCAGGATGAAGCAAAGAGGGTGTTTTGTTTTTTTTTTTAATTTCAGAATGACTTGCCAAATCCTAAATTATTCTCTTTCTCTCTATGGTCCATTATTTTTCTTTGTCTTATATGTCTATTTAGACATTAAGGAATCAAATGTCTTACATATTTCTAGATAATTCAGCTTTCAAATAGATTATGTTCTTTTCCCCAATGCATACTCGTACCACTCAGATCATGCTTCCTACTTTTTAGTTTGGAAACCAAGGTCACCAGTATGCCCAGGATGAAACATTGCCCCACATCATGCTCACTGTCTGTCTTCATTCCTTGTCATTAAGTGGGGCGGACATTCTACTGTATTGGTATTCTCTGCCATAGTCTGTATGTTAGCTAACATTCCTTTGACTGCCAGTGAGAGAAACAGTTTCTGGCTAAGTTAAGTAAAAAGATGCAATTTATTGAAAGGATGCAGAGGCAGCTCTCCAAATCGAGGATGACCAAAACAGCCAAGGCTGATGGAAACCTCAGCAGCAGAGAACCCTTCCCCCAGAGTGCTGCCACCGACGGGCATCAGTTTCAAGTGATCTATCCCTGCGTGTTGTCATGCAACCCTGGAGATTTCAGAGAGAATCTG
The DNA here is from genome assembly GCA_006410635.1 of Cephalophus harveyi. Lineage (NCBI taxonomy): Eukaryota > Metazoa > Chordata > Mammalia > Artiodactyla > Bovidae > Cephalophus > Cephalophus harveyi. The sequence goes on along the minus strand of SJYT01020000.1, from coordinate 22,868 downwards.
ATTGCTTAGCTTAGGTTGATTGTCCATTGCTGTATCCATCAGTTCTAGCCAGAGGAGAAGGCTACTTGATACAACTTGTCTACCCAGAACAGTTTCCCTCCAGGTAAGGGAAAAAGGTAGTGAACTGAGAGGTGATACCCAGAGGCACTGAAGGCAGGAAGCCTTTGTTTATTGCTTTGAATAGAACCAAGCATTTCTTCAGTACTTTGCTTGATACTACCAACACTGGATCCAAGTATTGTCTCTTCCTCCCCAAAGAATGACACATTCTTACCTTCATATGTTTCCAAGGCTTTGAGAACATCACTTGGCTCACTCTGGTATGGTGTGGAGAGTGCAAAACTAGCAACAGATAATACTGTACCTACTGAGTGCAACCAGACCAAATTTTAAAAAAGAAAACTTCTATAGCCAAATAAGATACATCTACCTCCCCAAAGGCATAATTTAGGATAGAAGAAAGGAAGGCTCTTTTAAAATGCCAGCCAGTTAGTTTACGGCCTCTATCAGTGCTGCAGAGATGGAAAAGGAACGTGTAAAAAAAAAAAAAAGCTGATTTACTGTCTATAAAAGATTAACAGCTTTGCCAGGCCACGGCAAGCCTAGAAGTTCACACTGATGAAAAGGGGTTAGGTAAGCTGATCGACCAACTTCTCTCTACTGTGGGGAGAAACTGCCATCCATGAGGATCCTGTCTGGTCAATTTAGGAAGGTGTTTGGGAATCCAGATGAATTAATATTTATTTTCACAAACTGAGACAAACAAAGGATTCTGGAACTAAAAGAATAAACACATTTGCAGTTCTTACCTAAATGAAGAATATCACAGGCCATCAGTCTCGTCTGAAAATTTACTCAGGTCTCCCTCTTGGGAGTTGCTGTTGTTCATTCACTCAGTTGTGTCTGACTCTGTGACCCCATGGACTGCAGCATGCCAGGCTTCCCTGAACTTCACCATCTCCTGGAGTTTGCTTAATCTCACATCCATTGAGTTGGTGATGCTATCCAACCCATCTCATCCTCTGTCACTTCCTTCTCCTCTTGCCCTCAATCTTTCCCAGCATCAGGGTCTTTTCCAGTGAGTCAGCTCTTCCCACCAAGTGGCCAAAGTATTGGAGCTTCAGCTTCAACATCAGTCCTTTCAATGAATATTCAGGTTTGATTTTCTTTAGGATTAACTTATTTTGATCTCCTTTCTGTCCAATGGACTCTCTAGAGTTCTTCTCCAGCACCAAACTTTGGAAGCATCAATTCTTTGGCGCTCAGACTTCTTTATGGTCCAACTTTCATATCTGTACATAACTACTAGAAAAACCATAGTTTTGACTGTATGGACCTTTCAGGAGTAGGAGATACCAAAAGGTCCAGAAAGAAGCTGAAACTTGGTGAAGGTTGGCATCAATAGAGCTGGTAGGGCCAAATTATGGGTCAAACCCAGAAAATAAAATGTTGGCCAGCATTGGAGGCAAGCCCATTTCAGAATTAGAGATGCCTTGTCCAAGCATCAGATTGGTTCATCCTCTCTCTGAACAATGTGAGAAGCAAGTGGCTGGCTAGGAACTGGAGGTCCTCCTGGCCTGGGGCAAGAGCTACATCAACTCTTACAACCAGGTCTGGGTCAGAAGGAGGAAGACAAGGACCTGAGTGCAGGACAGATGCTTCCATACATGCTGAACCAAGGCCATCCATTGAAAAAACTTTGAGAAGTTCACAAGCATACGACTAAATTCTGGAACATACTGAAATAAAAAGTAATAAGAAAATATCTTTCTAAATCTATAAAAAAGAAAATCAAATTCTTTACTAGTGTGCTAAGGAAACCTGGCGGAGTCTCATCTAGTTTCTAAGTATTTCCAGTGTGAAATTTATCTTTTTGTTTACCCGTGACCCTGGGTATGATTTCATAGAATGATTGGCCTTTCTCATATTTAAACGGTGCCATCGAGCCCTCTGAGAGATATTCTATCCTGATAAGTTTTTATTGGGGTAGTGTTTCTAAACCCTATCAGATCCAGCGTGTCTCCTTTTAGAGAAAATATTTTATAGCATCTTATTTCCTATCTTGAGGTTATAATCACAGATAATATATCTTACCTTCACACATAATTTTCAAAAAAATCTATATAAAGTCATAGTTGTAATTTTAAGAAGAAATAAAAGGAAAGTAATTTTTCATAGGATAACACATATTTCAATATGTAAAAAAAGTTCAGAAATGACTGTATTAGAAGATGGAATGAAAAAGCCAGATGTCTGCACCTGTATGTAGAAATATTACGGTTTCCACAGCTAAAAATCCCAACTGCCAGCTGATACAGGTGCCACACTGGCAACTCAAGTGTACCAGTTTTCTGAAGTGGCCAACAACTCTTTTTTCATTCCCAAGAAAGTAAAGTGTCATTTTCCCCCCATTTGAATGGTAGTTGTACTCATGGAAAATTCAGTATATATTTAAACTGTATCCAAAATAGTCTGTTTATATAAAAATAGAGTTAGGCTTCAGGCTTGGATCATTAGAAACAGATTTTTCTCCTACATTGATGTCTTCTGGGACATTTAAAAACTGCAGCTCATGCATCCATTATTCACTATGCAAGACTGTCTTGTATATTGCACAATGCACAGAATCCCTGACGCATACCCAGTGCCATTCATTGCAATGGTAGAAAATTTCCTCCATGTTTCCAAATGGTCCTGAGGGGAAGGTGTCCCTGAGAGCCACTACATTAGGGCGTCTCAGTATGAAAAACCATTTAAAATATAAGGATCAATGAATTGGCCCCTTGTGTTATTGTCATACTTTTGATGAGTGAAAATTTCAAGCAACAAGACTGGAATCTAGGAATAAGGAGACAAAGGACCACTTGAAGATCCCTCATATCACTTAACTAGAGAGCAAATAAGAATATTCTAAAAATGAGACATTTGATCCAAAAAATAATATTATTGTTGAGAACCAAGATCATGTACCAACCTCTACAGGTCAAACCTCCCAGGTTTTAATCTAAAGGCCAGAATGGAAAGTCTTCACCCATTTTTGGGTCCTCATCTAACTTCAAGATCACTAACAGGGCATTGGATCCCTAATCTGTCCTATGCTTCTGACCTTCTAGAATACTTTGCATCTGCAGCTTAAACATATGATGTCAACCATCTGTGACTTTTGAAAAACTGAAATGTTAAGCACTTTGAGGGCAGGAATCTTTTCTTGTTTCCTCACAAGAACTGGTACAAGATGACAGACTGGTGAACAATTCCAGGGAGAAATGGATGGGAAGAACAGCTTCCAGGGAGGCACTAATCAGCAACATTTACAATCTCCAGCAAAAGGGGTCTGGCAGCATGAGCCCAGCTGGACTTCATTGCAATTTCAGAATTGCTATGACCAGTGACTGTAACTTCCATTCTCCCCCTTTATAAATGAGAGTGTTTGTTGTATCCTTTCCCTGTCTCACCAGTGAAGTAGGGTGTGTGTGCATGAGGGAAGGGATGAAGATAACTTGTGTATTTAGTTCATGAGTCTCCAGATATCAAGAATCGCTGTCCTAGAGTAGTACATCTAAAGCACCTTGTCAGCAGTTGGACCTGATTTCAATCTTGAAATCCTAGACTTCAAGTTTAGTGCCATAATAGCATGACATTTTGAAAAGCATGTAAAGACTGCAGTAGATTAAAAAAAAAAAAAAGTAATAATTTCTTTGAATTTCCTTCCATTAACACTTGGTCCTATAACTCACCTTCACCGATGGGACATTAGCAAGCAGAAAGCAAAGAGAAGCTTGAAATGTTCTTGTACGCTGGGTTTGAAATATTTGCTTGAAAATTATGTAGGCAAACTTGAGCTAGCCTCCCAAAAGATGAAGCAAGTGGCTGACCACAGCCACATGCATAAGCCTGAGTCAGACCAGCAGAACTGCCTATGTGAGTCCAGCCCAAGAGGCCACTTATAGAATCATGAGCTAATCAGTGATCATTGTTTCAATGTACAAAGTTGTGGGGGTGATTTGTTATGTAGCACAGATTAACTGATACAGGAACTCTGTAGCACCTAATGATGAGAACCTCAGCGTCATGAACAGCTTGTGTTCCCTGGCTACTACTTCAGAAGACTTCATTATCTAGCTCACTGGAAGCATGTAAGATACCTGCTTATCAAACAGGACACTGGCCTCTTTGATTACTGACTTGTTTTATATATTCAACTTCCACACACAAAGTTTTCAATCTTGCTAAGTTATCAGATCCTGAAACTGCCCAAGAAAAAGAAACTTCATGGTCCAGTACACCTACCTGACATTTTTAGGCAGTTCCTCTAACTTTAATTTTACCTTTGGCTTATGAAATTTTATTTAATGGGTCAGTTGTGCTCCTTAAAAACTTTGGGATTTTATCAAATTACTAGTTGTTATTTGACCCCATGCATCTCTCCCCACTGACCCAGCTTACTGCAAGGTACATATGATTAAATATCATTAACGAAATAGAACTGAAGAAGTTTCATAAATAGACACACCAACCTTTCACCAAATATGGTCCATAGGCTCTTTTAGAAAAGAAATGCTGGAGTTTTCTTTTGGCGTTTCTGTTTCTGAATTCGATTAGGACTGTGTGAAGTGAAAAGGGTACTAACCTAGGAGTTACAAAGCCTGGCTTCCCGTTTAGACCCTTCCCTCTATTTGTTATGAACTCTCAGAGTTACTTAATCTTACTAAGCCTCAGTTTTTCCCATCTGCTGTGAGAATGATAAAACCTATCTTACCTCCCCTGCCTGCCTAGGTGGGAGGATTAAACAAGAGGATGCTTTGAAAGAGGTTTTGGAAACTGTGAGATGGTCTACACAGTTGTGTAGGTCAGTGATAACAGGTGCTGTTATTTTCTGTCCCACAGAGCCCTTGCTTTGCAATGTTTCCTCTCATGATACTGTTTTGCTTGTAACAGGAACGTGTCAGTGAAGCAGTAACTGCAGCTCTTACCAAACAGAAGAACAGACCATCTGAAGCACCACCTCTTCGAAGCATCCCAAGCCTTGTCACACTGATTGCTGGGAAGGTGGGACTTGGCCCTTCTGGGAATAATCTCCATCTTCTTTTCAGAACTGCCCTCTCATCTGCTATAGAAGGTCTCTGTAGTGTGTATTGGATTTATTTATTAGATTAGATCATTAGACCATTTTTATACCTGTAGGATGCAATTCTACCAAAAACGTTTCCACACTCATTTTATGCACAGCCCCTAACATTTGTGGGACAAATGGAAACTGATACATCCTGAGAAATATGTTTCAAGTATCAAGGAAGCTAATAAAGAGGTTCGGAGAAAGCAATGGCACCCCACTCCAGTACTCTTGCCTGGAAAATCCCATGGATGGAAGAGCCTGGTAGGCGGCAGTCCATGGGGTCGCTGAGTCAGACACGACTGAGCGACTTCACTTTGACTTTTCACTTTCATGCATTGGAGAAGGAAATGGCAACCCACTCCAGTGTTCTTGCCTGGGGAATCCCAGGGATGGCGGAGCCCAGTGGTCTGCCATCTGTGGGGTCGCACAGAGTCAGTCACGACTGAAGCGACTTAGCAGCAGCAGCAGCAGCAATAAAGGGGTTAAATAAAATACATTATCATATCCTGACAAATATATCTTTACATTATAACCTTGAAATTCAAATGTAAATTTCCTCTAAATTCAAACAGACTTTTCAGAGTTCCTTCCTACGACATGGTGGTCCACCCCCCGCCCCCCGCCCCGACCCTTTCTCTTCCATCCTGCATTCTGAGGGACCTAGTGATCACGCATGTGGACACCGCAATCCTTGTGTCCAAGCTCCACTCACACTCCTTACAAATGTCAACCTTTTGGGCCACTGGTAGACCCGAGGTGTGCAATGGGGAAGCACAGTCCACACTCAGAAGGGCAGGCCGGGGTCAAGGTCTGCACAGTCCCTGAAAACGGGCTATGGGCCATTTGAGCAAGGATTTCCAGGGTCCTGGACATGTGGGTTTAGGAGGGGACCCGTGGGCTCCAGAAGCTGTGTTCCCTTGGGCCTGCAGACTCCTCAACCTTTACTAACTAAACTCCTGGAGGTTGTCAACTCTCAGGTTCACCACCTTCCACCCTCCAACTTCAAAAGCAAGCCACAAGCCACGAAGGGATTGTGTTGGCCACTGGTAGTGACAAAAAACAACACTACAAAATTATGTTCATTCAGTCATGATGCCTGCATGGGCTTTGGAAGCAGGAAGCAGATCTGTGCTCTCTGGATGGAGTTCTGAAGTCCTAGATACCTAAGTGGATGCTGTTGACAAAGAGGGAGGGTGGGCTTTAGGGGGACATCTCTCTGACCCAGGGACTGGCACAGCTGGTGAAGGTGAGAATGAGGCCCCCTAAAGCTTTAAATGAGTCAAGTTTGAGAAGCTGATGATAAATCCACACGTAGATGTCCTACAGACCATTGGAAATGTGGATGTAAAGTTTGATCTAAGAACAAATAAATAAACTTGAACATTAAGAAAGGAAATGAGGTGGGATTTCCCACACAAGCTGAGAGATGGTAGAAAGTTGTCAGCAGAGGCTTGCGATGACCCTGAAATCACTGCTCCTAACAGCACAGAGGTGGTTGTCTCTCCATCTCTTGCAAAGGCTGTTTCAGTGAGATCTGGGATTGTCCAGTGACTATTAGGGGCAGCTGAAATTATCCTAAGATAAATGAATTTGGACTACAAGTGCCAAAAAATATCAATTACCTACACAGTAGCTGTCCAGGCTGCACCTTGGTGCCACAATCTTCAGATTTCCAAGCTTCTTCTGTCTGCATCCTGAATAATAGTTTCCACCTCATGGTTTAAGATTGCTGCTCAAGCTCCAGTCATCATATCCATATTCCAGTCTGCAGGAAAGAAGAGTAGAGAAGTTCTTTACCAGAATTTAGACATATGATCACATCCAACTACAAGAGACTTGGGAAATATACAGTTTATTTCAGTGAGCCAAGATCCTTTCCTCCTAAAAATTAGGGTTTCCATTACTAAAGAAGAAATAGATAATGGAAACTTAGAGACAATTACCTGACTCTGCTACAGGTTGGAAAAGAGATAACAGAAAGAATTGCTTTAGCAATAGCCTCTCTTTGTTTCTGATACACTGAAAGAAGTGAAAGTATTAGTCACTCAGTCATGTCTGACTCTTTGTAACCCTATGTAGCCCCCCAGGCTCCTCTGTCCATGGGATTCTCCAGACAAGAATACTGATGTGCATAGCCAATCCCTTCTCCAGGGGATCTTCCAGACCCAGGGATTGAACTCTGGTCTCCCACACTGCAGGTAGATTCTTTACCATCTGAGCCACCAAAGTCCTGGGTGATATGTCCTGCTCCCTCTCCTACTGTTTAGGAGGGTGTGGCAGAAGCCTCCCCAGCTCCTCGCTCCATTTCTTTTCAAATAAAGCCTCCTGCAGTAGGCTACTATCTAGATACTGGGCCAGAGTCACGTCTTAATTTGTCCTTGCTCTGCTCATCAAAGGCTATTTCTCTCTTTGAATGAGCTGTAGCTGTAGCCGTTATTATGCCCAGAAAGGCTGTGAAGTTTCCACGGATCAGCAGTTTTGGTAGTTGACTCTGCCTGATCAGATGTAGAGCAAATCATAAACTATTCAACATGTAAACACTGAGGATGTGCTCTGCATGGGTAACTCCCACGAAGTTTGGTTTGGCTAAATGCATCCTCGGAGGGCTTTAGCCCAGTCCATGGATTAAAGGAGAGAGCGGCGGCTCTAAATCCTATCAGCAAAGTTGGGGAAGGGGAGGGGGTCTTGAAAGGGGGCTAAGAGGGTAAATAAGGAGCATGGATTTATATTCTAAGGATGAGTATTTCCTATGATAGTCTGTTGTCTTCCCTCCTGATGAGTCCCTTAAAGCCTGGACTTCCTGGGGAGCCCATTGGGAAAAGACTTGGTCACACAGCAGTCTAGGGGAAGAAGAATGGCATGACTGATTCCTTGGAGTATGAGCAAATTTGCCACTCAGGCTGAATCCTAGCATTCATGGGCCTCGCCTGGTAACACTTTCCCCAGAACAGCTCTCATTGATCTGTCCTTCTCACCAGTGGGCTTTTCTGGTAGCCCAGATGGTAAAGAATCTACTTGCAATGCACAAGACCCGGGTTTGATCCATGGGTCAGGAAGATCCCCTGAGAAGGGAATGGCTACACACTCCAGTATTCTTGCCTGGAGAATTCCATGGACAGAGGAGCCTGGTGGGCTGCAGACCATGGGGTCACAAAGAGTCAGAAATGACTGAATGACTAACACTCACTTTCCCACCGGTTGCCACTCACTGAAGGGCAGGACAGGGGGCACCTTTCTGGCAAATGCATGGGATTTGGAGCCACAGATTAAAATTCCAGTTCTGCTGTTTACTATTAATAGTTACATAGTCTTAAGTGTGGCAACCTTAAGCCTCAATTTGCCTACCTGTAAAATGATGGGGAGAGGACATCCTCACAGGATTGCTGTGAAGATGAAGTAAGGTAATTCACATAAACTCCTAGATCAGTTCTGGTCCATTCAGTGACACAAGTTGTAATTTCCTTCCACCTTTTCTCCTCCCCCACTGGAAACACTAAGGCACATGTGGAGACCACCCTGGAAAACTTGCTGCGTCTAATAATCCTTGCCCCCCACCTCTGCCCCCAGCAACAAATCCTCCACCTTGTTCTCCCTGTCGCGTTGGGCCCTCCTCCGATCCAGTTCTTGGCTTACTGGTCATGGACTGTCCTTTCTCAACAGCTGCCTGGCCCCATCAAGTTCTCTCTGCCCCAGAGAGGCTTAGGGAGGAAGTCTTTAATTTCTCTGATCACAAAAACTGCTTGTTAGCTAAGCCATACGTCAGCCCAGATGATGGGGGCCTGGCCAGTCCAGGGTGTCAGGAAATCCTCAGCTGTGAAAACATGCAGTCCCAGTGGCTGAAAGTCCCCTGATGCCCAGGGCCCTCTGGAACCCCCCACGGTGGCTGAACTCTTCTCTTGGATCAGAGCAGGAGGCAGGTCTAAATGGAGACTGGAACCCCAGAATCTTCCTTCTTGGCTGGTGTGCCATTTGCAATTGAAACCCCTTATTCTCTCCTCCTCTGCCTCCTGGCAGGAAAAGCCTGGCCTCATTGGAGTTAGTTAGCATTAGAGGCCTCCTAGAGCGGTAGGAATAAGAGAACTCACTCCTGAACCATTGCTTCCTCAGTGAGCCGCATCCCATGAGACCTGTACATGCCTCATCTGTTTGCCCCTCCTCATAATGCAGGGAGCCCCTCAGCCAGCCCTCTGCTGGGGTGTGGTCCCCACCCTTCATGCCATCTCCCCCAGTCATCCTTTCCTCTGCACTGTCAATGCTGCCCTCTGGATGGACTCACTCCCCTCACCGTACAACCAGATTTGATCATCTCTCATTTAGTAAGCAAACAAAACAAAACAGAGGCCGTCTCCTCACCCTCCATCACCCGGCAAGCGTTATCCCATTCCTAGATCCTCTTAGGAGAGCTGTCTTCCTGCCTCATGCCTGTTCCCCGCACAACACAATTCAGCCTCCTCTCTGCTGTCTCTGTTGTTATCAAGAAAAAGACCTCCAACCATCTCCGTGTTGACAAACCCAGAGGAATGCTTTTTTTCTTCATCTCCCTTGACTGAGCATCAGTTTTCAGTGAAATGGGCCTTTTCCTCTCTTGATATGCTCAGTCACTCCAGTCGAGTCTGACTTTTTGCAACCCCCCAGGCTCCTCTGTCCATGGAGATTCTCCAGGCAAGAGTACTGGAATGGGTTGCCATGTCCTCCTCCAGGGGATCTTCCCAACCCAGGGATCAAATCGGTGTCTCCTACATTGCAGGTGAGCCAAGAATCGGATTGGAGGAGGGCCCAACCTGACAGGGAGAACAAGGTGGAGGATTTGTTGCTGGGGGCAGAGGTGGGGGGCAAGGATTATTAGACGCAGCAAGTTTTCCAGGGTGGTCTCCACATGTGCCTCAGTGTTTCCAGTGGGGGAGGAGAAAAGGTGGAAGGAAATTATAACTTGTGTCACCGAATGGACCAGAACTGATCTAGGAGTTTATGTGAATTACCTTACTTCATCTTCACAGCAATCCTGAGCCACCATGGAAGCCCTCCTCTCTTGATCCCTAATCCCAACTATCTCCTGGTTTTCCTCTTTACTCACTAATCCTAGTCTCTTTGGCTCCTTTGTGGCACATCCTCTTTTAGCCAAGCATTAAACACTGGAGTTGCTCACTTCTCAGCCACGGCCTTATTTTCTCCTTTTTTACAGCCTGTCTTCAAGGGCAACATCCATTCTCATGGGTTTAGATCTCTCTAAATGCCATTTATATGCTGATTACTCCTCAATCCACAAGTATTCCCCTAAACTCTCTTCTAAAATTCAGACTCCACTCACTGCTGGAATTCTTCATTCAGTGTCTCACAGGTATTTTCAAAATGGACAAAATAGAACTTTTGATTACCTGAAACTCCTCTTTCTTCCTCAGCCTTCCTCAACCAAGGAAAAGACATAACAACTCTATCCAGTTAGTTGCTCAAGCCAGTGATCCTGGTTAAATGTAAACTCCACAAGGGAAAAGATCTTTGTCTATTTTAATGGTTGATGGTCCCAAACAAAGAGAGAAGTGATGGACACATATTGACTCAGCACTTATTGTTGAATGAGCGATTCCCTCAATTTTTCTCATGTTTCACATCCAATCCATCAAGTCTGATTAATTATACTACTTCCAAACTATATCTTCCACCACCCTCACATCTTCATCTTATGCCCACCATTCTGCTCATCTCCTATTTAAGATGTCTGAAACAGCCTTTTTTTTTTTTTAGTCTTGCTGTTTCCATTTTTGCTCTTTGTCAATCTGTTCTCTTTACAGCATCAGATGATATCATATCAGTCCCTTAAAATCCTTCACAGACTTCCCATTGGGCTTAAAAGGAAATATGAACTCCATTATTTGGCCTACAAAGCTTTGAATGATCATGGTCTAACTCTTCATTTCACAACTGTTGCAAATTTTCTCATTAATTTTGGTCATTGGTCTTCTATGAATTCCTGGAAATTTCTGATCTCTTTCCATCTCAGACACTTGCTGCTTCTTTTCCTAGAGTATTTTTCCCATTGGTCGCTGTATGAAGGGCTGTTTCTCAGCCTTTATGTTTCAGCTTAAATGTCACTTCCTCAGGAGACCTCATTGACTATCCCACCCAAAATATCCCACCTTGGTATTTTTTTTATTACAGTACTCCCATTATTAACACTGGTACTTCTCTTGTGACTCAGCTGGTAAAGAATCTGCCTGCAGTGAGGAAGACTGGTTTGATCCCTGGGTTAAGAAGATCCCCTGGAGAAGGGAAAGGCTACCCACTCCAGTATTCTGGCCTGGAGAATTCCATGGACTGTACAGTCCATGGGGTTGCAAAGAATTGGACACGACTGAGCGACTTTCACTTTCATTATTAACATCGAAAAGAACCTATCATTATTTGGACCGTTCTGTCAGGTGAGTGTGTGCTCCTTGGTTCTTTGCCTCGTCACAACAAAGATTTGGAGTGACGGACATTAAAGCCCCCTCGGCGTGTCACAGCTCTCTGGTCTTGGACAGACCGTGTTATAGCGCTCAGGTCTTGAACGGACCATGTTATAGCTCTTAGACAAATCAGTCTTACAGCTCAATGTTACAGTTCTATTTTATTTAGAAGATAGCAGGAAAATACATCTCTGAGGCGTGAGGGCACGTTGATCCAAAGACACGAAGGGGTGGAGGGGGGATGGAGGGAGAGACAGCCCTTTGGCTCCTCTTTTTATATGTTTTTTTTTTTTCTTCCCCCTGGGCCTGCCCTATGCAAATTGGGCTTAGTCAGGAGGGCTGTTCTACTTGCAGCCCTCACTCTGGTCCTCGACCTTTCTTTGACCTTCCTTTGTTCTATTTTCGCGGGCTTTTCCCTTCCTTGTCTTTTAGCCACCGCCATTTTGAACTCCTTTTTCCTGTTCTAACTACCTAACAATTCACTGGGTTAAATGTTTATTGTCTCTCCCTATCTTTTCTTTTACTCATCCCTCACTAAAGGAAACTCTGTAAAGTTAGGGACTCTGTCTGTCCTGTTCCCATCATATGCCACTGGGTCTGGTTTGTAGCATTTACTCCTATATTTATTGAATAATGAATACATGACTCCGATGTGCTTCACCTCTCAAGTTACATGTGCATTCCTGAGATAGCTGGTTCTACCTTCACACTCATTTGAATGTTAAGTAACTCAGATATCCGCTGAAGGACCCGTTTTTTTCAGATGTATATATAGTTAAGAGGAACTCCCTTTCCTACACAAGTCCAATGCCCTTGTCAGGATTTTTCTGAATTCCTGATGGTTTTCTGAATTCCTTAGGTTCTTAAGAGCACTTCTGCTTTAAATTTTCTGCTCCTATTAATTCTCAGTCCCATGCAGCTGTTCTTAGCTTTCTGCCCCAACGTGACCCATATGAGAAACTCAGCTTCCTCGTCCTCATTGGCCTCAAACACCACATAACCAGGCAGCTGAGGACAGAGCAGACTTTGTTGATATGTTGGAGCTCAGGTCAGGATGGAAAAGAGGCAGCCAGGAAAGCAACGGAGTGTTTACCCTACAGCACTAGAAAATAAAAGGCTTTACATTTCAGTGTTAAATTTTCCTGCGCTTAAGAGTCCTTCTGTCCTCAGCACAACCATACCAGCATCACCACCACTGCCGCCACCCTGCCTCGCTGATTTTTCACTTGGGCCCTTTCTCAGTCCCTCTTCTCGCCTTTGCTCTTCACCTCATTTCTTTTGGAAAGTGGCTTCATGCTCTTCCTGTTCTTTCAGACCAGAGGCGAGAGGGGGCAGGATGGGAAGAGAAAAAGGGACACTTGTCGTCTAGATAAACAGAGGGCAATCTACTTCAGAGAAATAGTTGTCTCTTATAAACATTGGCTCTAGGTAACTGTGGTTTTAAAAAGCACCTTAAAAAAAAAAACCAAAAAACTACTTTACCTACACATTCTGTGCACTGATTAAGAGAAGCATATTTATTGCCATATGTGCCTACCTTAATAGTGATATGTAGATTGATAGATATAATAGTGATATAATAGTTATACATATGGAGACAGGGGGCCTTCCCAGGTGGCAATAGTGGTAAAGAATCTGCCTGCCAATGCAGGAGATGCAAGAGACGTGAGTTTGATCTCTAGGTCGGGAAAGTCTCCTGAAGGAGGACATGCAACCCACTCCAGTATTCTTGCCCAGAGAATCCCATGGACAGAGGAGCCTGGTGGGCTATGGTCCATAGGGTCACGAAGAGCTGGACACGACTAAAGTGACAGTACACACGCACGCATATATAGAGAGAGACAGAGACAGAAACAGAGAGACAGAGACAGCGAGAGAGATTTGGGGCAATTTTTTGGGTTGTTTTCCAAAGAAATCTTGTAGACAGGCCAGAATTCAGTGAACTTGACTCTCTAACAGTCATGGCTTTGGAATCTGGGCAATGATTCCCCTTGACTGGATCTATAGTTATCTCACCTCCACCCCTTCACACTGATACCCGTTACACATTGACTCAGGTTGACAAAGTAACTGAGCTGGTAGAGTAGTCTGGGGAAAGGCTCCAGTTAAGATCAGGGCTGAGGAAGAGTAAAATCCTCATTTGGATGTAAAGTGTGGAACATTGATGCGAATGGTCTCACTTGATTTCCAAAGAACCACTCTGAGCACATAGGAAATCTCACACATCTCAGAAACAATAAAGAAAATAATAAAAAGACTATGTTCCTCTGGTGAAAGAGATTGAAACCATTTTCTCTAGATGAAAACAACTGAAAAGGTCATGTATAGATTACCCAAGAAACATGATAGCTGACTCCCCAGAGCCAGAGTCAAGGATACTCTCAGACTTCAGCCTGTGATTCAAGTACATTACCTTTTGTTCTAAGTTCAAGTTGATATATTCTCAACCATTCAGGCCCCTCAAACTTGGTCTCTGAATACAGAATAATTTATACTTTTAGGGATACCTCTGACCCACTGCTAGCTTCCTTAAATTAGGGGAAAGTGAAAGTGTTAGTCGCTCAGTTGTGTCCAACTCTTCTTGACTCCGTGTACTATTGCCCGCCAGGCTCCTCTGTCCATGGGATTCTTCAGGCAAGAATACTGGATTGGGTTGCCATTTCCTTCTCCAGGGGATCTTCCCAACCCAGGGGTCGAGCCTGGGGTCTCCCTCATTGAAAGCAGACTGTTTACCATCTGAGCCACCAGGGAAGTAAATTATGGGGAATGGGGCCATAAATGAAATGATTTGCATTCATTTTTGTGTGGGTTACTGAGTGACATACATGCCAAATAATCTAAAGAGGATGGAAGCAGGACTGTCCCACCATTCCCAGCAAGGGGGAGAAAGAGCAGTAGTTCTGTTGTTCCTATTCCATGATCTCTTCTTCCCGAGGGAGGGTAGATCAGGCCAGTCCTCACCCCCAGTCACTGTCTTCCCCCTACCTATCCCCTTTGGCAATTGTCTGAAAAAGCAAGAGACACAGAGATGGAGTCTTTGTCTTTGAAGGAAGCTATGGCCCACGTGTTGGGACCAGACATAGTGCCTCCCACATGTATCACATTCCGCTCTCTGAATGACTTCTCCTGCCCACTGTTCTTCTCCCTCTTCTCCGCCTCTGACCTTCTCTAGCACCAGGTGAGTCAGAGCTAATGACTGACTGAATGAACTGCTCCTCTTCTCCTCACCTTCAGGCATAACTCAGAGTGAGGATGAGGGAGGGGTCTTTTTGGCCAATGTTTGTGGCCAGTAGAGGACCCAGAGTCCTTGTATCCCCTTTACTGAGTAGTTCTGTTGTCCTAGCATTGCTACGGCTCCTCCCTTTCCTCAACTCCCTCCAAATTCAACCCAACAGGTTTGTAGACTTGTCAGTACATGGCTCAAAACCTGCTCCTTCCTTCCACCTCCACCACCATCAGCCTCACCCAGACCTAGACTTCTGCATCAGCCAGTTTCAGCCTCTTCCTTTACTTTATTCTCTTCTCTTCCTGTTCTCCACACACCAGGCGGAATGCTGTTTTAAAATGCTGGTTGGATGATATCACTGCCCTTCTAAAGGTCTCCAGTGTGAAGGCAGCTTCAGAATGTCTATGATAGCTTGTGTGTCATTTAACTAGTATTGTGGAAACAGCAATTAAAGAATGAGGGCAGGAAGGATTGATGGGGATTACCAGGCATGGTTTGGAGAAGGCAATGGCACCCCACTCCGGTACTCTTGCCTGGAAAATCCCATGGACAGAGGAGCCTGGTGGGCTGCAGTCCATGGGGTCACTAAGAGTCGGACACGACTGAGCAACTTCACTTTCACTTTTCACTTTCATGCACTGGAGAAGGAAATGGCAACCCATTCCAGTGTTCTTGCCTGGAGAATCCCAAGGGCGGGGGAGCCTGGTGGGCTGCCGTCTCTGGGGACACAACTGAGGCAACTTAGCAGCAGCAGCAGCAGCAGGCATGGTTTGAGGGGGTGCCAAACCACTCTGAATAAAATCCACTCTATTCAGTGGCACTCAAGGGCTTGCATGGAATCAGTTCAGTTCAGTCGCTCAGTCATGTCCGACTCTTTGTGACCCCATGAATCGCAGCACGCCAGGCCTCCCTGTCCATCACCATCTCCCGGAGTTCACTCAGACTCAAGTTCATCGAGTCCGTGATGCCATGCAGCCATCTCATCCTCTGTCGTCCCCTTCTCCTCCTGCCCCCAATCCCTCCCAGCATCAGAGTCTTTTCCAATGAGTCAACTCTTCACATGAGGTGGCCAAAGTACTGGAGTTTCAGTCCAAAAAAATAGAGTCTGACACTGTTTCCACTGTTTCCCCATCTATTTCCCATGAAGTGATGTGACTGGATGCCATGATCTTCGTTTTCTGAATGTTGAGCTTTAAACCAACTTTTTCACTCTCCACTTTCACCTTCATCAAGAGGCTCTTTAGTTCCTCTTCACTTTCTGCCATAGGGTGGTGTCATCTGCATATCTGAGGTTATTGATATTTCTCCCGGCAGTCTTGATTCCAGCTTGTGTTTCTTCCAGGCCAGCGTGTCTAATGATGTACTCTGCATAGAAGTTAAATAAGCAGGGTGACAATATACAGCCTTGACGTACTCCTTTTCCTATTTGGAACCAGTCTGTGGTTCCATGTCCAGTTCTAACTGTTGCTTCCTGACCTGCATACAGATTTCTCAAGAGGCAGGTTAGGTGGTCTGGTATTCCCATCTCTTTCAGAATTTTCCACAGTTTCTTGTGATCCACACAGTCAAAGGCTTTGGCATAGTCAATAAAGCAGAAGTAGATGTTTTTCTGGAACTCTCTTGCTTTTTCCATGGTCCAGTGGATGTAGTTTTTTTCTTTCTTTCTGCCCTCAGGTGCTCCCGTTGTCCCTCTGCTTGACAGTCTTTCCCACATATCCAGCTAGCTCTAACCCTGTCCTGTCTTTCCCACAGGTCCTCCCCTCCACCTCTGCTTCAGCAGGACTGGCTCCTCCAAAGCCAGCATGTCACCTCATTGGAGAGGTCTTCTCTGGCCTCCCTCTCTAGCCAGCTCCCAGTAATTTTCCTGGTGGTCCCGTCCATTGGTGCTCCCAATGCGGGGAGCCCGGGTTCAATCTCTGGGCAGAGAACTAGATCCCACATGCCACAACTACGAGTATTCATTGGAAGAACTGATGCTGAAGCTGAAGCTTCAACACTCTGGCCACCTGATGTGAAAAACTGGCTCATTAGATTAGACCCTGATGCTGGGAAAGATTGAAGATGAGAGAAGAAAAGGGTGACAGAGGATGAGATGACTGGATGGCATCAGTGGACATGAGTTTGGACTCAATGGACATGAATTTGAGCAAACTCTGGGAGACAGTGAAGGACAGAGAAGCCTGGCATGCTGCAGTCCATGGAGTCACAAAGTAGACTTAGCGGCTACACAACAACAACAACTAATAGTCGTTATATACAGCAACTTGAAAAAAAAAAAGATCCCACATGCGGTAACAAAGATTCTGCTTGCTGCAACTGTTGTTCATTGCTATTCCCCAGCACCTAGCACAGTGCTTGTCATCACAGTCTCCCCAAAAATATTTGGGAATGAATGAATGAAATTTACACTGGCTGACTGTATCATTTCTCTTCCAGTTAAAAGAATCATGTGTACCTAAATTAAGAAAGTAGCAGTGATTAATAGCAAATCTGGGCTCTACACATGTAACCTCAATCATTCAGGTGCATAATCCAAATTTTATCTGGAGTTGAACACATACAGGTGTTATCAAAGGACAGCCTGATGGTGCCTGAACCCAGAGAACAGGTATCAGGGGTTTAGGAAGGGACGTGTCAAGATATATCACCACCACATTTTAAATACATCTAGAATCATATGGTCTAGTGCAGTGTTTCTCAGCCTCCATACTATTGAAATTTGGGGCTGAACAGCCATTGTCTTGAGGAGCTGTCATGTATTTTGTTGGACATTTAGTAGCATCTGTGGCTTCTGCACATTAGATGTCAATATCATCCCATCATCAGTGATAAACAACAAAAAAAATGTCTCCAGAAATTGCTAAATGTCCCCAGGGAACCAAGTCATCCTGGTTGAGAACAACCAGTCTAGAGGAACAGTTAGCCATCTTCGAGAGAATTATCATCAAATCTTAGGTACCACAAAAGAAAGAAACTAGAAGAGTAGATTGGTAGTAGTTTGCTTTTTATTCCTGGTATGAGGACTAGCACAAAGTATTCAAAAGCTACAATCTGTAATCAATCTAGCTTCAGCTTCAGAAACAGACAAAAGATCCACAGGATGGAGCCTGAAGCTCATCAGAGATTTCCAAAAGAAGAAGGAGGTGAAATAAAAATGCTAGATAAAATAATTCATGCAACAGAGGTAGGATTTAATTACGGGTGACTGCAGTCTATGCATGTGAATCCAAAATGTGCCAAAGGCATATCAGGCAATGATGACTGAAATGATGCTCATCGTAAATGACTGGCTTATAAACCAGAGCTTCCTGGATGGCACACAGGGAATGAGCAGCATCGGACAGTGGCCTTCATCAGTAGGCAAGTCCAGGTAAACAGTTCAGAAGCTGCCAACCTGATGGTATTACTGGCCCGTGGTACTGGGATGAAAGCGCTTTATAAATCATCTTGAAGTCAATCCGAGCACTTAGAAAAGCAGAACTAAGGTTTCAGGTCTTAGGTCTGGAAGGATGTGGCACGTGTAGAGATAAATGGAGTACAGAGAAATGATAGGAATGGGACAGAAGTGAAACATGCTATACTTACTTGAAATAAACACCCCAAGTCTTACTGCAGAAATGCAAATTTTGACACAGAGAAGGCAGCAAAACAGTTAAGTAAATCAGCCTAGAAGGAGCTAGAATGGAAAAATGATTACAGTACAGAGCCCTCCCAAGGAAAACAGGAAACATGCTGTGTTGGAGAGAAAGCAGAAACCTTTCTCAAACAGACAATTCTACATGCAAGTGGAAACTTGAAAGGAGATACGGAGCCACCAGTTCTCACACAAACACGCAGTAACCACATAACAGCTGCCTGATGCAGAGCCGAGTCTGTGAATATGTCTTTGAAATTATCAGTGGCAACAGCTGAATAGGATAGAAGCTGTGAAGGCTTCTTCCCTGTTAAGAGAGGCTTTTAGAAAAGATGTGGGAGACCACAGACTTCATGATTTCAACAGCGAGGGAAAAGTGTTTTGAAGCTCTAAGCCATAGCTTGAATGTAAGAATTGCTAAGAAAGTTATGTTTAATTACAAAGAAATCAGCAGAAATTTTCAGCAGGGAAACTGTCCTGCAAATCTGTGAGGTTAAACTGCAAAGGAAAATGTTAATGGCTGAAGCAGGCTATCCAAAGAATTCAAACACCTTTCCGGAAAGCATTCAACATCGTTCCTTGTTTAAAAAAAAAAAAATCCTAATCTGCAAAAAATATATTCTGGCATTTACAAGGCAAGCTATTTTGACCACAAGGAGAAAAAGAAGCTCCCAAACCAATTTTGAAATCAACTATCAGATTACAGTCAATATTTTGGCATGGCAGGAAGAACACTGAGGCTCATTGAAACACTGTGTGCAGCTCTGATAAGGACATAAATATGGAGAAGGTGGAGCAGGGAGCAACCAAATGATAAAGAGCCTCAAAGGAGGCATTCTTTACATTAGCACGTATCTTGCAAAATCAGCAACTGCACAGCACTTGGTCAGCAAAGAAGGGGATTTATGAGAGAATTTCATTGAGATGTTAAGGGAAAATCTAAAGGGATTACCAATGATAATGCAACAGGGCTGCTTAACTTTGTAAGACCAGGGTCTGCAAATTCAGGTCAATAAAAAAAAGAAATTAAAAATATTTTTCTTGTTTGTTTGTTGGGGGAGGGTTTGGGGTTTTTGAGGAGGGAAAAGGAGTCTTGAGGAATATTGAATGGGAAAGAGAAATTGTCAGAGCTGTGGAAAGGATAAAGAAAGAAGAGCATGGATTTTACAGCATCTTGTAAATGACAGTACAAACTAGAGAAACAAACATTTTTCTCCTTGAGTCCACCCTTAGTTTTAAACTTCCCCTCATGAAACTACCTCATAAGTGAATTTTGTATAATCCTGCTCTTCGATATAGAAAGCAACTTGTTTAACTGTAATAGAGAATCTGGGTCACATAGCTCAGACCTCTCAATGTCCTTTCTGGCTTTTTGCTTCTGTTATTTCAAGTCCAAGTGCTCTGCCAAGATTCAGCCCAAATTCCATCTTCTCTGGAAAGCCTTTGCTGGCTTCTTCATTTAAAGTGATTTCTTCCTGTTCTGAACTCTTCCACCATGTCTTTCACATTCATCTACTGTCCCATTACTATATACTTAGTATAAGTTATGTCAAGAGCAAAGAAAAAAATGAAAGAACTAAAAGGTAAGTATGTAATTTTGAGTGATGAAAAGAAGCATGAACAGATTAAAATTAGAGAATTGAGATCTAATCCTAATTAAGATTTTAAAATGGAAGAGATCGATTTTCTTAGAAAAGAAAGGACTTTTAAATGTTAATATATGGTTATATTTATGCTATATTATTTCATTATGCTTTCATTAAGTGATCATACTCTACAATAGATGAGTGTGTGTGTGTGTGTGTGTATATATATGTAAATGCATTTTTTAAAGTTCTAGAGTGACAGACACCTGTTAATAATCCTATTTCCTCTAGGGAATGAAGTAACTAAGTGATTGAGTAAACCTGAAGTAGATCTAATTTATGTCACCACATCCAGAATGGGGTGTGAAAAGAGAAAGAGAGGAGATGTTTAAGGACGTTTGACTTGACTCTATTTGTGGATTATTTTTATATTCATACTCATAAATATGAATATGCATATTCATGTGTGTATCAGCCAGAGTCTCAGTCAGAAGAACTAAATCACCCCAATTATCCTAACAGTGAGACTTTCATATAAAGAATTTAAACTAGGTATTAAAGAATGGAAAAAGTAAAAGGGGAACCCCGAAATATCACAAGAGTAATAGTTGTATGGGCTTCCCTGGTGGTTCAGAGGTTAAAGCGTCTGCCTCTGATGCGGGAGACCCAGGTTCGATCCCTGGGTCGGGAAGATCCCCTGGAGAAGGAAATGTCAATCCACTCCAGTATTCTTGCCTGGAGAATCCCACGGACGGAAAAGCCTAGTAGGTTACAGTCCACGGGGTCGCAAAGAGTCGGACACGACTGAGCGACTGAACTGAACTGAACTGAACTGAATAGTTGTTTAAAGCAGCCAGCACCTAGGGCTGGGGAACGGAGAGGAGGTTGGGATTGTTAGGTTTGAAGAGTTTGGAAGGGAGTTTAGCTGGTGCTACTGCCTCAGGACCGCAGAAGACAGAGTCAGATCGCTGACAAGTGGGTATCTGCAAAGACTGGGAAAAGCGCAAACTGGAATCAACCGCCTCTGGGGAGGGGTTCCGGTGCAGGGCCACTGCTGGGCAACACCCGCAGCAACGGGAGGCAAACAGGAAGCAGCTCGTTCTTCCTCTTCCTTCCACCTTTCTGCCTCCCTTTGGCGCCCCCTCATGGAGACAAGTGGTTGAGATTCTGTCTCAGTCTCAGGGCATGTGCCTAGCTTATTAATGAACCTATTTACAGTTTATCGATTAAGCTGTGCTGCAAACTCTGATCCTGGGGGATGGAATAAACAATTCAGCTCTATCATAATCATAGGAGTCAGAAATGGCCTCAAAGAGGTTATAAATGGACCCTCTGCTTACACAAAACCAGTTTCCTTGGAGAGGAACATTAGTTTGGTAGAGCTCACACAGCTAGGAGCCAACATTTTTTAAATTCCTTTTTTGGCTCTGCTACTGAGTGGGCAGTCTTATATAAACCACATAATCTCTTTAAAAATAACAATAATAAAAATTAATTCCTGAATGGTGCTCACCATGTGTCAGGCACTGTTTTATGTGTATTAATTAATTTAATCCTTGCAACAGTTCTATGAGAAAAGGGACTTCAGTTACTTCACCCAAGGTCACAAAATAGTGAGGAAAAGACCAGAGATTGAACCCAGCAGCCTGATATACAAATTTTCTCTTTATTACCAAGCATTGCTGCCTCTCAAACATTCATATTACACGCCAGACACAATTCTACCTTCTTAAAATAGAGAAAAACCTTCTGAAGTAAGGACTGTCACCCTCAATTTACATATGAGAATAATGAATCCAGGGGCTCTCTGGCCTCCATTTCTCTGTCTGTCAAATGGGTAGGTTGGATTGATTAGGGACATTGATCCCAGTTTCTGCAGACACTGGGATTCTATAATTAAAGAGTTCAAGGGTTCTGGCTAAAACCCAACTAGAAAAACTCATTTTACCCATTTGCAGACCCCCTGATCTCACAAGTTTAATAATAGCCCATTCATGTACAGAAGTACAAACATTGCCAACTCAACACAGCTTATTATTCTCCATCATCTATTTTCTAGGAATTAGATGGGACATAAAAGGAAGGGAATCAAAAATCATTTAGGGTAACACATTGCTTGCTTTCAGCAATTAGCTCCAAAATCGTATCCACATTAACTGTGTTAAACTAGGAAAGGGATGACACGCACTTTTTATTACTTTTCTTTTCCTCATTTTTTATATTCTGTTTGACTTTTAGACTTTCAGCCCACCACAAGCCTTTAAGAAAGGTTAGTATTTTCACAGCGGAAAGGTTCAGAACCCAGGGAAGCTTGCCTGAGGACACCCACCTGGTTAGAACTGAACTGGGATTTGAACTTGTGATGAGTTTTACCTAAAGTGACAGTATCAGGACTGTTAAGACTGAAATTGACCTTGTCTTCAAAATCCTGTTTTTTTTTAAATAAAAACTTTCCTGTCAGTGTATATAACCTTGCAACTCTTGACAAGCCAAGAGATGGACATTGATAAACTCCCAGCTGAGTCAGCTGAGTGACCTGACCTCAGTGAATCCCTGTCAGCATCACTGTGGCAAGTCACAGACCGGCCACGTACCATGCTGACGCTATCCAGGGTCCACAGGTATCTAATGTCCCCAGGAACTTCACACCACACTACAGAGCCTGGTATGTAGAATATGGCAAGATCTTTAAGAACCTTAGGAATTCACTGATTTTCTTATAAGGGAAGATACCTATCTTCTTAGAAATGTTCCTATGAAAAAAGTTGTGCATGTGGGCAAAATCAAGCCCTCTCTGCTCACCAACAGATAACTTTAGCCAACCCTTATATGGTGCCACTTTTATCATTAAAAAAAAAAAAAA
>SJYT01019999.1:627397-702588 GCA_006410635.1 Cephalophus harveyi | reverse complement strand
CTAAAGCTGAAACTCCAGTACTTTGGTCACCTCATGCGAAGAGTTGACTCATTGGAAAAGACTCTGATTCTGGGAGGGATTGGGGGCAGGAGGAGAAGGGGACGACCGAGGATGAGATGGCTGGATGGCATCACTGACTCGATGGATGTGAGTCTGAGTGAACTCTGAGAGATGGTGATGAACAGGGAGGCCTGGCGTGCTGTGATTCATGGGGTCGCAAAGAGTTGGACACGACTGAGCGACTGAACTGAACTGAACTGTTGGCGGTCATGGTCTATGATCGGTACATGGCTATTAGCAACCCCTTGCTTTATACAGTCAAGATGTCTGGCAAGGTGTGCTCCCTGCTGATGGCTGGGGTTTATATGGTGAGAGTTATGGATGCTTCGATAAATGCAATATTAACTTTCTGCTTATGTTTCTGTGGTCAAATGAAATGAACCATTTCTTCTGTGATGTTCCTCCTCTCCTCTTGCAATCTTGCTCAGATACACAGGTCAATGAATTAGTGATATTTATCATTTTTGGCTTCATTGAACTGATCACCCTCTCAGGTCTTTTTGTGTCTTACTGTTACATCATCCTAGCAGTGATAAAGACCCACTCTGCTGAGGGGAGGTTCAAGGCCTTCTCCACCTGCACCTCCCACCTAACTGCTTTGGCAATTTTCCAGGGAACTCCGCTCTTCATGTATTTCAGGCCAAGTATTTCCTACTCTCTAGACGAAGACAAAATGACCTCCTTATTTTATACCCTTGTGATTCCCATGATAAATTCTCTGATTTACAGCCTATGGAACAAAGATGTGAAAGAGGCTCTGATGAAATGTAAAAATAAAAAACAGTTCCTTTGAAAATTTGCTCGTATATATCTTCCTCCCAATGTTACACAATAATTTATGAAAATCAAAATTGGTTTGACTAATGTTGTATGATTCTGTTTATATTTATACTATCTTCCAATCCTAGCAATATGTATGATTTCCTAAATGCCACAGGTTTCATTTTATATCTTAAACTTCTGTTTAATACTCATTTGTGGAAAATTTTCAGACTCTTTATTTGTCAAATTTGTGTTTCTTCAGTCTTTATATGTCTTAATTTAAAAAATTTTTCTGAAAGCTAGTGTTTTCTAAGTTGCTGTTGCACTCTACGTGGGCTTTATTTCATCGTGACTCCATCTGCTTTTCTACTAATGAATCTTGCCATATAATGGAAGTGACCAATGTCAATTAAATAACTATTAAAATTATTTCTAACAGACTGTAATTATGACATAATATAAAAAACCATGCTGTTGGTCAGTCACTGTGTCCAACTCTTTGTGACCCCCTGAATTTAAGCACGTCAGGCTTCCCTGTATACACACATAATCCTAACATCATTTTAATTTAAAAACTAAAAGCCAAATAGTGTAGAAAACATCCAGTTATCCCTATTTAATGTAAATTTGTTGAGATTTTTGCTGTTTTTACAAAATCTTTGTTTCATGAATGTGTTTAATGGAGAGTGTTTGTGTTTGTGTGTCTGTGTAAGTCTGTGAGGGGGAATGGGTATGCATTTGTTTTCTAATGTATTGAATGAAAACAAAGCAGCTACATAAGGATTGGTGAACTGGGAATTAGGAATGCTTGCAGATCAGAAGCATTCACTGTTTCTGAATAAGTATAATATTGGGCATTAAGGTAGTGGGGAACCAAATGCAAACTATTCTAAAGGTTTATATTCCATGTGCAATCAGCTTACTTGTATGAAATATCAGATGATAAATTACATCATATCTGTTACTTATTCCTGAGAGACTAGGGGTTCACCACCCAGGGACCAGACACAGAGATGATTATATAATCCGGGTCAGGCAGGAGGCAATGCTGAACCCTCCTGCAGAAAGAACTGCATGCAATGAACAAGTCAGAAGTTCTAGGACAGGTACTGATATCTTTGCTGTTTCTTTGACTTATATTTGAGATTTCCTTATTTTTTAATGCTTTTTTGAAAGAAGGTATTTTATATGAACAAAGGAACACAAAGGAACATTTTTATTTTAGTTAGTTGTACAACCTGTTTATTTTAAATACATATAAATAGAGAATATAAAAGGAGCAAACATGCATTATGGAAATGGTCAGATGTCCTTTACTATTTAAAAAATTTATCTGTTATACTATGCATTATGTATAATATACATATTATATTTCTATAAATGCTTTAAGTTTTAAAGGAAAGTATTTATGCTTAATTATGTCTTTCTAAGCAGATACGTGAGTTAAGTCCTAGGGTCGAAAACCTGCACAGTGATCATTAGACCACTGTTCCAATGCTCTTCTCTATCCCTCATCTACATTCAACTCCTGATTTTTAAATTATCCTAGAACATAAGAGGACAAGTGGAGGAGAAGGGAATGACAGAGGGGTGAGATGGATGGATGTCATCTCTGACTCAATGGACATGAGTTTGAGCAAGCTCTGGGAATTGGTGATGGACAGGGAAGACTGGCATGCTGCAGTCCACGAGGTCACAAAGAGTCAGACCCAACTGAGTGACTCAAATGACTAACTGATGACATTATATATCACATAATTGGTTTGGGTAAAATATAACAGTGGGGCATAGAATTCCATTGTCCTTCTAAAGACAAGTAATTCTTAAACCAAAGAAAGGCAGAACTCAGAGATACTGAAGAGAAATCTGGCTCAAATAAAATAATCAAACAGTATTAAAATTTTTAGGGAATTGGAGTGGGGCCACAGCTCAGATGTGAATGTCTCTGAGGTTACAGAAGTGTGACCATGAGAGTATTTATATTATGTGTCTTACAAAACCGTTATGGCAGAATACAAAGTGTGGAAGAGAGTAGGTTAGGGCAGAAAGGACTCATGCAACAAACCAAGCCTTCTTTCTTGCCTCTATGACCCTTGCTACCAGCATCTCTGCAACTAGATCTCAAGTGTTCTTCATCATCTCCCCGGTATAACTGAAACTTCCAAGCAGAAGAAGAGTCAGTGCTGGCATGTTACTCTATGTGCATCTCAGCATATAGTTCATAGAGCCCCTTCACCCTCTTATCTAAAAATCACCACCCTCTCTGTCCCAGCAGGTCCTGAATCATGAACCATCTATCTGTCCTATGATGAGGCTGGAGGGACTTGAGAGGTTAACAGTGAAGTGAGGACTTCTTATATTCAGAACTGCCTATAGTTCTGCCCTCTCCACAGGGGGAATAAGAAAGCAATATATTTATCACCTGTGCTTCTTACTTACTACTCTTCATTTCTACATCATTGAAAAACAAAACAAACCAAAAAAACCAGCAATCTTGTCAAAAGACAAGTTATGTGAACCACTCAATTATCAGACCCTTGCTTCACTCAGAGCACATCATTTTGTTAGTGTTAGACAGAAGTAGTAAAGTGTTAGTCATTCAGTTGTGCCTGACTCTGCGACCCCATGGACTGTAGAGCCCACCAGGATCCTCTGTTCATGGAATTCTTCAGGCAAGAATACTGGAGTGGATAGCCATTTTCTTCTTCAGGGTATCTTCCCGACCCAGGGATCAAACCCAGGTATCCTGCATTGCAGGCAAATTCTTTACCATCTCAGCCATCAGGAAAGCCAGAAACATGGTCATAAATACTACACAAGTTGAATTGAAAACAGTCTGATTTAGTTTGGATGAAAGGCCACTGCAAAACTATACAAATGTATTGTCAAAAAAAATTTTTTTTCATTTAAATAAAATTGGAGAATATTTCTCAGAGTCTGTTGGCCTCATGCTGTCCTAGGAAGGTCTGTCTCTTTTCTTGATTACTGACATCTACAAAAGGACCAGGGGTTTAACTATAAAGATAATAAATTGATATATTTACCCTCCATTTCCTTTTCTTCTTTCACAACCAGGAATTTCCCAACAGATATGAGTGATGACTGCTCAGAACTGCAGTGCGGCTACTGACTTCACATTTCTAGGGCTTTCAGACAGAAGGCACATGCAGCAGGGGCTCTTTGTGCTCTTCCTACTGGTTTATGGCATAACTGTGGTTGCCAGTGTTGGGATGATCCTGCTGATCAAGGTGGACCCAAGACTGCACACACCCATGTATCATTTCCTGAGCAATCTTTCCTTCTGTGATGTCTGCTACTCCTCTGCTGTCTCTTCCAAGATGCTGGCTGATTTCCTATCTGAGCATAAAAGGATTCCATTTGACTTGTATGCTATGCAGATGTATTTCTGGGGGACATTTGCAGATGTGGAATGTCTCATGTTGGCTGTCATGGCTTATGACCATGTAGCCACTTGCAATCCACTTCTTTATACGGTTTCCATGTCCAGAAGACTCTGTACCCAGCTAATATCTGTTGTCTACGTGGAAGGTTTGGTAGATTCAGCAATCCACACCTGTTGTACATTTTGCTTATCATTTTGCAGTTCTGATGCCATCAATCACTTTTTCTGTGACTTCCGGGCCTTGCTAGCCCTGTCTTCCTCAGATACATCCATCAATGGGATAATGCTGTTCATATCCAGTAGTTGTGTTGTGGGGACCAGCATTATCACTGTCCTCCTCTCCTACAGCTACATCATAGCAACCTTCCTTAGGATGAACTCAGCCGAGGGGAGACACAAAGCTTTCTCTACGTGCGCCTCCCATTTAACTTCTGTGGCTATATTTCATGGCATGCTCCTGTTCATGTATTTCAGACCCAGCTCAAGTTACTCCATGGACACAGACAAAATAATCTGTCTTCTACACAGTTGTCATCCTCATGTTAAATCCACTCATCTACAGCTTAAGGAATAAGGATGTGAAAGTTGCCATAAAAAAAGTAATCAGTACTAAATTGTGTTCTGAGTGATACAGTGTTTTCAACTAAAACTACTTATGTAAAGATTCTGAGAGCTGAAGTTCAGGTACTGATAGATTCTTGTAGTCTCACCCTTACAGTCTTCTGGATATTACCCATTAGTTACCTTTGTGCCTAAATTGAGTGTTGAAAATAGTCATTGGTGATCTTAATTTGTCTCCAGACTAAGAAAGGGGAGCAATATGCTGTTTTGCAGGGAGGATCTTTTTTATACCTCTTTCCTTGGGTAAGCCTACTGTGAGATAGCACTCACCAAGCTATCCCTCCACCTATGTCAATTCAAGTTACCATCCTATGATTTCAGTACATTTTTTAAACAATATGTTTAATAAAGTTGCTCAGCAATAAGAGAATATTAGTGAGTGAAATAGTTTTTTTGTACACTTTTTATGTACTTGTATCACTCTATAACTGTGTCATCATAGCATATAAAATTGTAGAGGCAGTGAATAAATACTTTCATATACAAAATAAATTCATAAATAAATAAGAATAAACATAAAACCATGTATTGTAATTAAAACTTTGATAGATACAAGTTCCTTTCCTTTCTTGTTCACCCATTATCTATTTGGATATTTATATTGCTGGGCTTCAGAATGTCATTCAAAAACACTTATTGAATAAGTGAATGAGGACTCCTTGCATTATTAAGCAAGGAGTCCTTGTAAATTTTCCAAATACACTACCAAGAACCCCTCCCTTTATTTCACTTTATTCTAGTACGTTTACTGTGCCTTCCAGATGGTAAAGAACCTAATGCAGGAGAAATGAGATGTGGGCTTGATCCCTTAATGGGGAAGATTCCCTGGAGGAAGGCATGGCAACCTACTCTAGTATTCTTGCCTGGAGAATCCCATGGACAGTCAAGCCTGGTGGGCTTTAGTCCATGGGGTTATTAAGAGTCAGGCACAACTGAAGCAACTTAGCACACATGTGTATTCAGTGTAAAAGAAATATGTCTCTGTTTCGTGCCCCCAGACTCAGGTGAATGAGTAACAGAGACAGGGATCACAGGGATTGACAGAACTTCATGAAGAGTCTATTCCTTATAATTCTGCCCCAATAATATCACTAAGTAATCTTAGAATCATGTGTACTAGATTGCTGCTACACTTCAGAGACTGGTTATCATCCTGTGGATGATATCTTGCCAATATTGCAGAGAACAGATATGGTGCTCTTCACAGATGTACGGAAACTCATGATTAGAAGTTGGGGGGTGAAGAACCTGGGTCTTCTTTAAAGGTCACTGGAAAAGACAACTACACCTCTTGGGGTGTTCCTAGCATTAGCCTTTTGCTGTCGTTGTTTTTAGTCACAAAGTTGTGTCTGACTCTATTGTTCCCACCAGGTTCCTCTGTCCATGGGATTTCCCAGGCAAGAATATTTGAGTGGGTTGTCATTTCCTTCTCTAGGGGATCTTCCTGACCGAGAGATTAAACACACATCCTTTACATTATTAGGCTGATTCTTTACCATTTGGCCAAAGAGCCAAATGTTTGGGAAAGACCTTGAATTTGGGAACGACTGAAAGCAGGAGGAAAAACGTACAGCAGAGAATGAGATGGCTGGATGGCACTGCCGACTCAATAGACATGAGTTTGAGAAAACTCTGGGAGATGATGAAGGACAGGGAAGCCTGGTGTGCTGCAGTCTATCGGACTGCAAAGAGTTAGACACGACTTAGTGAGTAAACAAAATTTGCCATGAAACATTAGGACCAGATGCCATGATCTTAGTGTTTTGAATGTTGAGTTGTAAGCCAGCTTTTTCACTCTCCTCTTTCACCTTCATTAAGGAGCTCTTTAGTTCCTCTTCACTTTCTGCCATCAGAGTGATATCATCTGCACATCTAAGGCTGTTGATATTTCTCCTGGCAATTTTGATTCCAGCTTGTGATACATCCAGCCCAGCATTTCTTATGGTGTATTCTGCATATAAGTTAAATAAACAGGATGACAATATACAGCCTTGTCATACCCCTTTCCCAATTTTGAGCCAGTCATTTGTTCTATGTCCAGTTCTAACTGTTGATCTTGACTCATATGCAATTTTCTCAGGAGACAGGTAAAGTGATTTGGTACTCCCATCTGTTAAAGAAAGTAAGTAAATAGTCTTGTTTAGGCTTCAGAGACAAAGCAGAGCAGGCCTGTGACCTTGCTTCTAACCTACCTGGGCACTGCCCTGACTGGGAGTGACCGCAATGAGTGCAAGACTTGCAGCCCCATAGATAAGACGGGGGAAGAATCCTGAAATAGCTGAGCCCCTGGAGGGGGCCTGGCCAACCAAGCCCCAGACTTTGCCATATTCCAAGCTTTCCATGGCAAAGCCAACAACATTATCTTGAAACAAGGCTTGCAGTTTGGTCCCAGATTGATGAATGTATCCGTCTGAGTCTGTCCTGGGATTATAAGTCAAAATCAGGACAGTCTTTGAAATCTCACCCACAGAGCAGAGTGGAGGTACTGTTTGGGACCTTTTCCCAGTTGGGACTCCAGATGTCCATGACATGGGACTTCCCAGCGCTGTTTAAATCTGGAGGTTGGTCAAAACCCAATTTGGTGATGTATCTTCTGCTCTATTAATGTTAGTATCTTGAAAGTAAGCTAGATAATTATCTAATAAATATCTGCATTATATATTTGTATATAACGAGTGGGTTACTGTGTTAACAAATCCTTTGAACCTGAGAAGGAAGTGAAAACTTTTGGCAAAACACCATCAGTTCTAAGATTATTCCACAGATTCTTGTGATCCACACAGTCAAAGACTATAGCACAGCCAGTGAAGCAGAAGCAGATTTTTTTTTTTTTTTTTGGAAATTCCCTTGCTTTCTCCATGACGCACCTATTTTTTTTTATAACTTCAAATAATGGATTTTTTTCTAAGTATATTCTATATAACAGTACCTGTTAATTATTGTCCAAACCCCTTCCACATTCAACGTACTTTGTTAAAAACCTATTAAAGATAGTCATGCCTATTAAAAATAAGCTTATTTGTGTTATGTAAAATTGAATTCTCTGGCCGTCATTTACATTAAAGGTGCTGAGGTGCTTAGTCACTCAGTAGTGTCTGACTTTTGCTGACTATAGCCCACAAGGTTCTTCTGTCCATGCAATTCTCCAGGCAAAAATACTGGATTTCCTTCTTCAGGAGATCTTTCTAACCAGGGATTGAACCCTAGTCTCCTTCATTGCAGTTGGATTCTTTACCATCTACCCACTGTATGTTTAAGGAAAAAAAGATAGACTTTACTTTGTTCCTTTAACATTTTATCTAATGACACTGTATTAATGCCTTTACATATGATAAGGAAGCCAGGAATTTTGCATTTGTTTCTGTTTATTTTTGTTTTAACAAAATGATTAAGATGTGAGAGAGATGAGTATTCAATCTGGATTTTTTTTTTAAGGTGGGGTACAGTTGCTTTACAATGTTGTGTTAGTTCTGCTGTGCATTAAACAAATCACCCACGTGTGTGCATATATCTCCCCCCACCCTCCGCCCTGGCACTGCACCCCTCTAGGTCACCACAGGGCACCACATTGAGCTCCCTGTGCTGTACAGCAGGCTCCAACACGCTATCTGTTTTACATAAGGTTGCACAATCATATAAAGCTTCATAACTTCCTCTGGGATGAGCCCTGAAAAGATACGGCATCATTCACATCACCAGGTCATGAGTGGCGTCTTCAGGATCCATCTTTATCCACTTCAGAGGCTGGTCATCTAGGGTTTTAGATCTCACTACACATCCCATCATCATATCATGTTTGGAGTTCTTTGCCCTTAAGACTGGTTTTTCAGGGCCCTGCATTCACTCATTGTCCCAGCTGAGCAGAGATTACTTCACAGTGATCTATGTTGGACACACCATTCCCAAGTCAGTCCAAATGCCTGAAACAACCCTAATGATGCAATTCCCTGGTTGCACCTTGCCAAGAAGTAATTTGGCTAATAAATCCCAGAGTACTTTTCTTATGTAATTCTCTGGTCCCGCCCCAAGGGCTATGGTTGAAATGGCACATTTAGCTGCAAAGGAAACAATGTCTATCTTTTGTGACAACTCGTGCACTTAGGACATTTCCTGTTCCATATTTAAGACAAGGCACTTGATTCTCATCACCTTACGGCTATCATTCCATTCTTCCCTTATGGCTATCATTCCATTCCATTTATATTGGGTTAGAGTTGATTAACAATTTTGTCTTAGTTTCAGTCATACAGAAAAGTGATTTGCAATACAAATTCGTGTATCTATTCTTTTTCAGATTATTATCCCATATAGGTTATTGCAGAGTATTGAGTTTCCTATACTATAGAGTAAGATCTTGTTGATTATCTACTTTATACCTAGTAGTGTGTTTATGTTGATTCCAACCTTCTAACTTATCCCCTCCTCTGAAAAAACTACTGTTAAACATAGTTTCCACTGCAATAAATGCCATTCTGATGTAATTTATAACACAGCATACATTTTCAATACTGAAGGCTTTCTTCTCTCTTGCTAGTTCACCCTCTCCCTGACTACTCAACCTCAACTTTGAGTTTAATGCTTTATATTGCCCAATCCTATTTCCTCTCTGAGTCATTTGTCAGCCTCTCATTAAGGTATCATCCCAACAATTTTAGGCTTAATTTACCATCTCTGACTCCCATTGCATGGCCTCCTTCAGCAACAGTGTGTAATGAGGTTGTAACTTAAGTCAATTCTTTGCTCACAGTTCTTTCTTTCTACTCTGCAATTGGTATCCCCACAAATAAGCATAACCAGGGATGGTAGGTAATATATAGAATGATAGAATCCATGAGCTCATACTGGTGGAAAGTTAGTTAGCAGAGTTTGCTGAATCAAAATTGTAACAGCTCTCATTGATTTGATAAGTTTGTGGCTCTTTCTTCAGAGGCAGCAAATTTAACTTAGTTTGAAAACCTCTCAAGAAATAAGCTATGAACTGGAGAAGCAATTTCAACAGCATTGTGTCTGTATGAACACTCAACTTACAGTAACTGTCACCTTAAGCAAATCAGTTCCTCCATGAGCCTCATTTTCCACTGGTCAAAAGAGAGTTATGAATGCAATAATCACTACTGAACATTCCAGCTACCATATGCTGTATCTATGTCAAGATGCCTCTATCAATAATTTCTATTTGGGATGATTTAAAAAGTATAACAGAGAGATGGGGTTCTCTCTCTCTCTCTCTCACTGGTGTATACACAATATACACCAGTGGATGGAAAAAATTACATCTCCAGTCCAGTGGATTACAGGAGGCCCAATCCCATCAATCAAGCCCAATTAACTGACCTATACAGAATTTTGACTTTAAGAGACATTTCGTTAAAAGGGATATTCATATAAGTTGATTTCCAGCTTTTTATGTCATCAGGGAATCAGATATTCTACACAATGGATGAGGATTGAAAAGGCAGACAAAATAGTGTTGTTTAAGATGTGGAAGGGCTTCCCTGGTGACTGAGATGGTAAAGGATCTGCCTGCAACAGAGCTGGGTTCGTTCCCTGGGTTAGGAAGATGCTCTGGAGAAGGAAATGGCACCCCCCTCCAGTATCCTTGACTGGAGAATTCCATGGGCAGAGGATCTTGGTGTGTTACAATCCATAGAATCGAAAAGAGTTGGACATGTCTGAGCGGCTAACACAAGATGTGGAAAACCCAGATGATTCACACTGAAAAATCATAGTGAAGGTGTGAATTGACATACTTTATAGAAAGCTATATGAATATTTACTAAATCTAAATTTTATTTTTAAATTTTAAATAGATACTTACCTATACAGTATTATGTTTAGGGACATCATTGGCATCAAGGAGGTTTGTTTACAGATTTTTTTTATATCAATTGTTTGTCTCCAAAGTCTTGCATTCATGATTCTAAAAGGTATTCTCTATTAATGCCCAAACTTTTGGGGAACCAATTTATGTTATTCAATTGACAGTAGCGTACTGCTATCCATGTTACAGATTAGGGAGAACTAGTCCTTATGGCCTGGATGGGCAGTCAGGTTTGTGAAGATAAGATGGGGTTCTGTCTAAACAGACTGTAGCCTGAGGAAACATGATATTCTTAGAGAAAGAAAACCATCTGAGAAAAATATGTCTGGAAAGAAATCAGGTTATGGTGACGATAATTGACTTCACTCCCTCCAAATACACACCAGGGAAATAGAGAATGGAAATAAATTCTTAATGACCACAAATATATCATCATCTTATACATATATGCTGAAATACTTTTAGCAATTACATAGGGGTTTTCAGATTTTTCTTGTCATTATCTGCCACAGAAGTACATTTGGTATTTTCATATTGAGGTCATCACATAAAGAAGAGAATACACTAAGGAAAAGCATTAATAATTGTAACAGAAATCTCTTTTATGAAAATTATTAATTTAATTAAATTTTGTCTGAAGGATATTCTAGCTTTACAGACAGCAAGGAGAAATACTATAACAGTAAACAATATGAAGACATAAACAAAAAAACTGAAAATCAGTTGTTTTGTATTTATTCCAAGTTAGAGCTCAGAAGAAATATGAAACTTACTGAATTACTGGAATGCATAAACTGGTACATGCCTTGTATATCTTTTCTTGTTTCCTCACATTTTGCATTTACACATCTGTGACAATTAAATTAACTGCATTAAGACTGAAGTTGTAAAGGTAATATGCATGATTATAGTACATTTGGGAAGAATATTTATCACCTATAGGTGTCTAAAGAACAAGTAGCAACCTGTGCTCAGAAGTATACAGCAATGACTCACACGTGTGATAAAATACTACAACAGATGGATAATGCAGAGATCACTTCCTCAAAACAGTCAGGTTGTACAATGTCAAGGGACACCACTTTCTTTACTACCTATTCCTTCCTGAAACTGCAATGAAGTGGTCCCCCACATCACTTTCTCTTCACTCCAACATTGATTATTTTCGAGTCCATGTAATATAACTAAAACAGACACCCTCCCAGTGTGACAGAGCTTCCTAGTTGCCCCTCTGCTCTCGGTCACTGCTGGATCCCTCCTTGGTTTAGAAATGGGACTTGTATGATCCATCAGATCCAAATCTAAGAGCCATATGTCGTTGTTTTGTGAGTTTTCAAGTGTCACTTTAACATAAACAAGCCATAACATCTGAGAGACTACTTAGAGTTATATTTTAAGACAAATTTGTTTCATTGTGCTGTATTCAGGAATCTATTTTTAAGATATTTCTATGGAAGTAAAGAAACAATGTCTACAGAGTTGCAGAATATTATTCCCTCTGGGCTTCAATTTCTGTTTCATATAATGAGGCTATTAGGTCAGAATATATGTGATAATATGTCAAATCTATAACATGTAGTGAAAATTAGATAATATAAAGTGAGTACAGGTAAAAAAGCAAAAACTGCAAGTTTTAAATCATTTTAGTACTCTTTGGTCCTAAACATCATTTATATAATTTATTTATTTATTTTTATGATTTTAATTCTATTTATTTATTTATTGGCCTGCCATGTGGTATATAGGATCTTAACTCACACCAAGGGTGCCAACTGGAACCCTCACCCTCTGTGGTGGAAGTGCAGAGTCTTAACCACTGGACCCCCAGGGAAGTTCCCACATAGAATTTATTTTAAGAAATATCTGACTTTGATAAACTCTGTTGTTGTTGTGCAGTTGCTAAGTCATGTCCAACTCTTTGCAACCCCACTGACTGCAGCATGCCAGGC
Source organism: Cephalophus harveyi (assembly GCA_006410635.1). NCBI lineage: Eukaryota > Metazoa > Chordata > Mammalia > Artiodactyla > Bovidae > Cephalophus > Cephalophus harveyi. The sequence goes on along the minus strand of SJYT01019999.1, from coordinate 689,972 downwards.
TTCCCTGTCCTTCACCATTTCCTGGGGTTTGCTCAAACTCATGTCCATTGAATCGGTGATATCATCCAACCATCTCATCCTCTGTCGTCCCCTTCTCCTCCTGCCTTCAATCTTTCCCAGCATCAGGGTCATTTCCAATGAGTCATCTCTTCCCATCAGATGGCCAAAATATTGGAGCTTCAGCCTCAGCATTAGCCCTTCCAATGAATATTTAGGACTGATTTCCTTTAGGATGGACTGGTTGATTTCCTTGCCGTCCAAAGGACTCTCAAAAGTCTTCTCCAACACCACAGTTCAAAAGCATCAATTCTTTGATGCTCAGCTTTCTTTAAGGTCCAACTCTCACATCCATACATAACTATTGGAAAGACAATAGCTTTCTCTATACTGACCTTTGTCAGAAAAGTGATGTCTCCGCTTTTTAATATTTTGCCAGAATGGCTGTGATCCAAAAGTCTACAAGCAATAAATGCTGGAGAGGGTGTGGAGAAAAGAGAACCCTCTTACACTGTTGGTGGGAATGCAAACTAGTACAGCCACTATGGAGAACAGTATGGAGATTCCTTAAAAAACTGGAAATAGAACTGCCTATGACCCAGAAATCTCACTGCTGGGCATACACACTGAGGAAACCAGAATTGAAAGAGACACGTGTACCCCAATGTTCATCACAGCACTGTTTATAATAGCCAGGACATGGAAGCAACCTAGATGTCCATCAGTAGATGGATGGATAAGAAAGCTGTGGTACATATACACAATGGAGTATTACTCAGCCATTAAAAAGAATTCATTTGAATCAGTTCTAATGAGATGGATGAAACTGGAACCTATTATACAGAGTGAAGTAAGCCAGAAAGAAAAACACCAATACAGTATACTGACACATATATATGGAATTTAGAAAGATGGCATATGGATAAGAAAGCTGTGGTACATATACACAATGGAGTATTACTCAGCCATTAAAAAAAATACATTTGAATCAGTTCTAATGAGGTGGATTTTAGAAAGATGGTAACGATAACCCTGTATGTGAGACAGCAAAAGAGACACAGATGTATAGAACAGTCTTTTGGACTCTGTGGGAGAGGAAGAAGGTGGGATGATTTGGAAGAATGGCATTGAAACATGTATAATATCATATAAGAAATGAATCACCAGTCCAGGTTCTATGTAGGATACAGGATGCTTGGGGCTGGTGCACTGGGATGACCCAAAGGGATGGTACAGAGAGGGAGGTGGTAAGGGGGTTCAGGATGGGGAACACGTGTACACCCATGGTAGATTCACGCTGATGTATGGCAAAACCAATACAATATTGTAAAGTAATTAGCCTCCAATTAAAATAAATAAATTTAAATTAAAAAAATAAATAAAGATAAAAAAATATTCTGCCTAGGTTGGTCATATCTTTTCTCCCAAGGAGAATGTATCTTTTAATTTCATGGCTATAGTCACCATCTGCAGTGATTTTGGAGCCAAAGAAAATAAAGTCTGTAACTGTTTCCATTGTTTCCCCATGTATTCGCCATGAAATTATGGGACTGTATGCCATGATCTCCGTGTTTTGAATGTTGAGTTGTAAACCAGCTTTTTCCCTTTGCTCTTTCACCTTCATCAAAAGGCCCTTTAGTTCCTCTTCACTTTCTGCCATAAGAGTGGTGTCATCTGCATATCTGAGGTTGTTTATATTTCTCCCAGCAATCTTGATTCCAGCTTGTGCTGCATCCAGTGCAGCATTTCACATGATGTACTCTGTATATAAGTTTAATAAGCAGAGTGATAATATATAGCCTTAAGGTAACTCCTTTCCCAATTTTGAACTAGCCTGTTGCTTCATGTTTGGTTCTAGCTGTTGCTTCTTGAGATGCATGCAGGTTTCCTTGGAGGCAGTTAATGTGGTCTGGTATTCCCGTCTCTTTGAGAATTTTCCACAGTTTGCTATGATCCATACAATATGAAAATGCAGAAAGATGATAAATTATATATACTTAATTTTCTCACATCACAGGTTTTATGACATTAATAACTGAATATACACTAAGTGGTGTTTTATATATATATATGTAAAATTCATTACATAATTCATTGCAACATCATTTTTATTTAAAAATTAAAAGCCAAGTGGTGTAGAAAACAAAATATAGTTATCTGTAGGTAGTATATATATGTTCAGATATTTGCTGTTTTTACAAAATCTTTACTTTGGGGATGTGTTTAATGGGATGCCTGTGTGTCTGTGAAATTATCTAAGGATGAATGGTTGTGCATTTGTTTTGTAATTTATCACATGAAAATAAAGTGCCTGTATAGGGATTTGTGAACTGGATATAAAGAATGCTTGGTGATTGGTATCATTTAACTGTATCTGTATTCCATTCACAATCAACTTACTTGTATGAAATGCCAGATGATAAACTACATCATGATGTCTGTTAATTATTCCTGAGAGACCAAGGGTTCACCACCAAGGGACCAGACACAGAGATGGTTATATAATCTAGGTCAGGCAGGAGGCAATGCTGAATCCTCCAACAGACAGAACTGCATGCAACAAACAAGTCAGGAATTCTGGGACAGGTACTGATATCTTTTGTGTCTCTGATATATATTTGCGATTTCCTTAGGTTTTAATCCTTTTTTGAAAGAAGTCATGTTATATAAACAAAGGAAGATACGAAATATACACAAAATTTCATTTTACTTACTTTTTCCAATCTTTATTTCAAATCAATATATTTGTTATTGTTGCTCAGTTGCTAAGTTATGTCTGACTCTGCAACCCCATGGACTGTAGCATACCAGGCTTCCCAGTCCTTCATTATCTCCTTGAGTTTGCTCAAATTCATTTGCACCAAATTGTGTTGGTGATCCTATCTAACCATCTCATCCTCTGCTGCACCTTTCTCTTTTTTCCTAAATCTTTCCCAGCATCAGGGTCTTTTTCAGTCGGGTTTTTTCCCAATGAGTTGGCTCTTTGCATCAGGTGGCCAAAATATTGGAGCTTCAGCTTCAGCCCTTCCAGCAAATATTGAAGGTTGATTTCCTTTAGTATTAACTGGTTTGACCTCATTGCAGTCCAAAGGACTTTCAAGAGCCTTCTCCAGCACCACAATTTTGAAAGTATCAATTCTTCAGATGTACACAGATAAATATACATAGTCCAACTCTTTTGTGATCCCATGGACTGTAGCCTGTCAGGCTCCTCTGTCCATGGGATTTCCCAGGCAAGAATACTGGAGCAAGTTGCCATCTCCTCCTCCAGGGGATCTGCCTGACCCAGGAAGCAAACTCATGTCTTCTGCATCTCCTGCACTGGCAGGCAGATTCTATATCACTGAGCCACCTGAGAAGCCCTACATTCAACTCCATTTTTCTTACATTCTAATATAAGAGGATGGGTATGACATTGTGTATCATACAGTTGGTTAGGGTAAAGTATAGCAAGGGGACATAAAATTCAATTGGTTCCCCCTAAGACAAGTGACTCCCAAATCAAGGATGACTGGCCTCAGAGATATTCAAGAGCAATATGGATCAAATTAAAGAATGAAACTATTAAAATTTTTAGATACTGGGATGGGGACACAGTTCATGTATGATTGTCTCTAAGATTCTGGGATTATGAACATATGAGTATGCCAGGAGCCAGCACAGGAGATCCCACCCATGACAAGGTCATGCAGAGAGACCTGATGGGCAAGGCAAGTTAGGTCTCAAGGGGTCCTCTGTCTGAGCATCTACCATGAAACCAAAATCTGTCTGTTTACTGTCTGCTATACTATACTCTTCTGACATTACAGGGGGCTATCCCAGACCACCTTTCTCTGGAAAAAAGTTAACTTAGAGCTCCAACTGGTCTCCTGCATATGAAAGGAATGTCTCAGCTTAAAACCCTCTGATGGCCCTCTAACTTGCCTGACAGTTGGAGACTTTTACAACTTGTGATTGTTTACAGCCCCCCAACCACGAGAGGCATGCAGCTTAAAGCATCTTAAAGATATAGAGCCTTTTCTAAAGAGCTAAGAATTCACTGTTGAGTCAATGACTGCTGCCAGGCCTCCATATCCTTTACCTTTTAGGCACCTGGGAGGATATTAATCAAAGTAATCAGGATGCAGAAATAGGAATATAGTAGTTTTGATGTTAGCAACACTAAACTTTTGAGTTAATGAATTTTCTCTTTGTTATAAATCACTGTACTCCTCTTTCATTGTTATAAATTGTTGTGTCCTTGCTATGTAAGAATGTAACTTTATTTAGTGCTTTCTGAGAGTGGTACCAGACTTTGGAAAGAACAACACTTTTAAGTTTTCTGGTTGACAGACCCTTATCAGAAAAGGGCTGTAAAATGTTAATTGGCCTTCTGGCCAGAAGATGATGTAAATCACCTAAGACTTGTGTATACAGCTAGGTATACAGAGAGAAAGCCTGGTCTCGATAAGAGTCAGGGCTGCTGATGCTGCATAATTTTGTATTATCCATTGATCTCTATGTACAATCAAAAGTATAAAAAGCCTTTCCGGACAATAAAAGATGGACCAGTTTCTCAGACCAGCTTCTCGAACTGGTTTCTTGGAAATCTGGTTCCCCCCCACCCCCCACCATGTAGAAACTCTCTCTCTCTCTTTCTCCCTCTCCCTCCCTCTCCTTTTCAAGCTGAATTCCCATCTGGGGCATGGAGGCTCTCTGAGTCTACTCACTTGCCCTGGCTTCTAAGACCCACGCGAGAGGGAGCCCAAGTCGGGGCACCCTCTGCTATTCAAGTGGGTGCCGGTGGCCTAACGTAGATGGTGCAAGTTCCTTGTCTTGCAACTTTATTAGTTTTCCGTGTAAACCAAGTTATTCAGCCTCTTTTCTCCACTAATTTTCCTACTATATTATTCTTTCCTAATCTCTCTTTATATTTCTAATTAAATAGTCCTTTTCCAGACTCCGACTCCATCCCTGCTTCGAATTCCCTGGATCCACCGGGGCTGGACCCTGGCATGAGTATTTGTATCATGTGTCTTACATAACTGATCTTGTGTAAAATATATCATGTTAAGAAGAGTAGACTTGGTCAGAAGGATCCACACAGTAAACCACACTGCCTTTCTTGCCTCTCTATCATCTGTGCTATCAACATCTCTACAACTGGGTCCCAGACATTCTTCATCATCTCCCCTATGTAGCAGCAGCTCTCAGAGGTGAGAATATCAGCCCTGGAATATGACTGCCTCTCCACTCTAACATTTCAAACATAGGCATCCTTCTACCCTCTTACCCAAAAGCTATCACCTTTCTGCTCCAGTGTGTCTTCACAAACTGTCTACCTCTCATATACTAAAGTTGAACAGACCTGAGAATTTAATGGGGAAAAAAGAGTTCTTGCTATGCTCAGCAACTTGCCATAGCTCTTCCTGCTCCACACTCATGGAAGATGAAGAAATTGCAAAGAAATATATTCATTATCTACATCACTCATTAACTATATTTCTCTATTACAGGGTATGACAACATCCATACATCATTAAAACAAAACAAAGCAGAGATCTTGTCAGAAGACTAGGGTTATCTGGACCAACTAATAGTAAGAATCTTGCCTTCAATCTGAGGACATAAATTCCTTAATATGGAATGGTCAAGCAAAAATGGTCATAAATGCTATACAAATTGATGTGGAAATAGCCTGATTTAGCTTAGATGAATTTGTGCTGCAAACACTACAGTGGTTTACAAGTGCATTATTACTATTATCATTTTATCAGTTATATCAAATTGGAAATATTTCCCAAAGGGTCAATTTAACTTCAAGGCATCTTAGCATTACTTATCTCTTCTTCTAATTACTGAAATATAGAAACAAATAGCAGTTTAGCAATTAAGGCAATAAGATGATATTAACCCTCCACTTCCATTTCCTTTTTCATAACTAGGAATTTTCATGTGTAAGGGATGACTGCTGAAAACTGCACTGTGTTTGCTGACTTCATATTCTTAGGACTTTCCGGTAGACAAGATGTGCAGCAGGGGCTCTTCGTGCTCTACCTGCTGGTTTATGGCATAACTGTGATTGCCAGTGTCGGGATGGTCCTGCTGATCAAGAGGACCCCAGACTGCACACACCCATGTATTATTTTCTGAGCAATCTGTCCTTCTGTGACATCTGCTGTTCTTCTACTATCTCTCCCAAGATGCTGGCTGATTTCTTATCTGAGCAAAAAAGGATTCCATATGATGTATGTGCCATCCAGATGTACTTTTTGGGAGTCTTTGCAGATGCAGAATGTCTCACGTTGGCTGTCATGTCTTATGACCATTATGTGACCATTTGCAATCCACTTCTTTATACAACTGCCATGTTCAGAGGAATCTGTACCCAGCTTGTGGTTATTGCCTACATTGTAGGCTTGGTTGATTCAGCAATCCACACCTGTTGTGCATTTTGGTTGTCATTCTGCAATTCCAATAACATCAATCACTTTTTCTGTGACATCCCACCCTTACTAACCCTCTCTTACTCAGATACATCCATCAATGAGATTGTGATGTTCACTTTTATTGGCTGTGTTGTGGGGACCAGCATTATCACTGTCCTCCTTTCCTACAATTACATCACAACAACCATCCTTAGGATGAACTCAACAGAGGGGAGACACAAAGCTTTCTATATGTGTGCCTCCCACTTAACCACTGTGGCTATATTTCATGGCATGCTCCTGTTCATGTATTTCAGACCCAGCTCCAGTTACTCCATGGACACAGACAAAACAGCCTCTGTCTTTTACACAGTTGTCATCCCCATGTTAAAAGTGCCCTAAAAAAAAGCAATCAGCACTAAATTATGTTCTGGGTAATACAGTACTTTCATCCTAAAGTATTTAAAGATTCTAAGAGAAGCAGTGCAGGAACTTTGACATAGATTCTTGTAGTCTTACTAGTACAGTTTTTGAATATTTTCTACTACTTAACACTTTCACCTAAATCAGTTTAGGGAACAGTCATTACACTAAATTCTCCAAACTAAGGAAGAGTAGTAACAGGATCACTTTTCTGTTTTGCATAGAGGGTTTTTTACATCTCTTTTTTTCTTTTCTTGGAGAAGTTTCAGTGAGATGTCATGCACAGAACAACCCCCCACCCATGTTAATTTGACTTACCTTCCTAAAGGCTACTATTTAATTATTTTTTTTAACAATAGGCTTAATAAATTTGCTGAGTCAAATGGAAGTGTTCAGTTCAGTTCAGTCACTCAGTAGTGTCCGACTCTTTGTGACCCCATGAATCGCAGCACTCCAGGCCTCTCTGTCCATCACCAACTCCCGGAGTTCACTCAGACTCACGTCCATTGAGTCTGTGATGTCATCCAGCCATCTCATCCTCGGTCGTCCCCTTCTTCTCCTGCCCCCAATCCCTCCCAGCATCAGAGTCTTTTCCAATGAGTCAACTCTTCGCATGAGGTGGCCAAAGTACTGGAGTTTCAGCTTTAGCATCATTCCTTCCAAAGAAATCCCAGGGTTGATCATGATATCTTCTGCTTCTGTTAGGTCCATACCATTTCTGTCCTTTATCGAGCCCATCCTTGCATGAAATGTTCCCTTGGTATCTCTAATTTTCTTGAAGAGATCTCTAGTCTTCCCCATTCTGTTGTTTTCCTCTATTTCTTTGCACTGATTGCTGAAGAAGGCTTTCTTATCTCTTCTTGCTGTTCTTTGGAACTCTGCATTCAGGTGCTTATATCTTTCCTTTTCTCCTTTGCTTTTAGCTTCTCTTCTTTTCACAGCTATTTGTAAGGGCTCCTCAGACAGCCATTTTGCTTTTTTGCATTTCTTTTCCATGGGGATGGCCTTGATCCCTGACTCCTGTACAGTGTCATGAACCTCAGTCCATAGTTCATCAGGCACTCTATCTATCAGATCTAGGCCCTTAAATCTATTTCTCATTTCCACTGTATAATCATAAGGAATTTGATTTAGGTCATACCTGAATGGTCTAGCAGTTTTCCCTGCTTTCTTCAATTTGAATCTGAATTTGGTAATATGGAGTTCATGATCTGAGCCACAGTCAGCTCCTGGTCTTGTTTTTGTTGACTGTATAGAGTGTTAGTGGGTCAAATTAGGTTTGTTTATATCCTTTTCATGTATTTGTTTCACCCTAACAAAACTTCATCATAACATTTAGAAGCAAATAATTTGTAAGTAAGACTGAGTGAGAAATTTCTCTCCCTAGACTAAATATTCCATAAAAGTTTGGTCCTTTCTGTCTAGTTCACTGTTGTCTACCATTTACAATGCTTACCCTCAGGATGCAAGTCAAAAATATTTATTGAATAGATGAATGAATTAGCCTGAAAAACTAATTAAAAAATTGAACCTTTGTAAATTTATCAAAAAAAATAATAATTTCCTTAATTTCATTCTAGTCTCTTCACTTTAGGTGAAATCCATCTGCACTGTTTTCTTTTGCCTTAGGCAAAAATGAGAATCTGGGACAAGAATTATTTGATGTAAAAATCTGCTTAGTTTCTCTCCTTTCTGCTTCAGTTATTATCACCAAACATCCTCTGATTTTCCAGAAGCCATTGGAGAGGACTTTGTTAATGAAAACTATTGCCTGCCACATCAGTAAACAAAGGAGGTTGTAGTCATGAAACTGTCATAATACAGCTGCCTGGTCAGTGAGCCCTGAGGGGACTCTGGATGAGAAAGCACAGAATAGTCTTTCTCAAGATAGGCTGGCCCCAGATAGCTAAGTTCAGTTCAGTTCAGTTCAGTTGCTTAGTCATGCCCAACTCTTTGTGACCTCATGGACTGCAGCACACCAGGCCTCCCTGTCTATCACCAACTCCCAGAGATTACTCAAACTCATGTCTCTTGAGTCGGTGATGCCATTCCAACCATCTCATTCTCTGTTGACCCCTTATCCTCCTGCCTTGAATCTTTCCCAGCATCAGGGTCTTTTCCAATGAGTCAGTTCTTTCCATCAGGTGGCCAAAGCATTGGAGGTTTAGCTTCAGCATCAGTCCTTCCAATGGATATTCAGGCTTGATTTCCTTTCGGATGGACTGGGTGGATCTCCTTGCTGTCCAAGGACTCTCAAGATAGCTAAGATGCATATCAAAGGAACAGTGTCAGAGAGCCCAAACTGTTGTATCTTCCCATACACAGAAAAAGTGCTAAATTCTTTAGTTTATCCGGTTTTCTTTTATTAATAATAATCTTTTGGTGTTCTGATTATCTGATTTTTGTTGCAAAATCTTCTGTCTCTCCTGGCTCCCCCTTGCCTCTTCAGAACTTGCCTCTGCAGAGCAGTTTCTTAGCACTATCTGAGATGCTGTGTCCCAGGCTTGAAGTCCTCAGAATGTCTGCTAAATAAAATATAACTCTCAACTTTTAGTTTGTGCATTTTTTTCCGTTGGACAATTTCATCTCCCCAATGGGTTCATAACATTACACTAGTTAAAATAGAAAAAAAAGAAAAAAGATAAAGATAAAAGAAACTGAATGCTCTGTTGATATAATTTAAGCTGTAAAAGAAGAGTTATTAATAAAAATACATTCCCCTTGTGGGGGGGTGGGCTGGGGAGAAAGAAGCAGTAGTTACATTAGCATGCCATGTGTAATGATTTATGCCATCCCTCTACATAACTATGAAATAAATTGGAATAATATTCTAAACAAAATTTTAAACTTCTGCTCCCCTGGTATCTAATTAGCAATTAATCCAGCTGTAAAAATGAAGCACAATTTCAGGGTCTTGGAAATCCATTTTTAAAAATTAAAATATAATTGATCGATTAGTTGTTTGTCAGTTGCTTCATTTGCTATTGTTTTCTCCCATTCAGAAGGTTGTCTTTTTACCTTGCTTATAGTTTCCTTTGTTGTACAGAAGCTTTTAATTTTAATAAGATCTCATTTGCTTATTTTTGCTTTTATTTCCAGTATTCTGGGAGGTGGATCATAGAGGATTCTGCTGTGATTTATGTTGGAGAGTGTTTTGCCTATGTTCTCCTCTAGGAGTTTTATAGTTTCTGGTCTTACGTTTAGATCTTTAATCCATTTTGAGTTTACTTTTGTGTGTGATGTTAGAAAGTGATCTAGTTTCATTCTTCTACAAGTGGTTGACCAGTTTTCCCAGCAGCGGAAGAGAGTAGCTTTGCCGGAAAATAATAAATGTAATGTTTAGACATACTCAGATATCTGAAATACCCAATAAGGTATTTAAGGATGAAATCCGAGCATTAGAGGGAGGCCAGATTTGGATACATAGATTTGAGACTCAAGATAAAGCATCTAGAATGTTTTGTAAAATGATAAGACATTAAAAACGTGATTAAGTAATTCCACAAATATTCATTGAGTGCATTAGATAATTCAAGAAATACGTATTACATGCCTTAAACAAGTAATTCAACAGATATTTATTGCTGTGTACATCAGCACTGTGTCTGGTGCTGTTGGTGTTATCAGCAAACAGGTAAGAAGCTGTCTCTTATACACATCTTGGTAGCTTGATAGGGATTGCATTGAATCTGTAGATTGCTTTGGGTAGTATACTCATTTTCACTATATTGATTCTTCCGATCCATGAGCATGGTATATTTCTCCATCTATTAGTGTCCTCTTTGATTTCTTTCATCAGTGTTTTATATACTGATACATATATATGGAATTTAGAAAGATGGCAATGATCTTGTATGTGAGACAGCAAAGGAGACACAGATGTATAGAACGGACTTTTGGACTCTGTGGGAGAGGGAGAGGGTGGGATGATTTGGGAGTATGGCATTTAAACATGTATACTATCATGTAAGAATGAAGCACCAGCCTATGTTCGATACAGGATACAGGATGCTTGGGGCTGGTACACGGGGATGATCCAGAGAGAGGATATGGGGTGGGAGGTGGGAGGGGGATTCAGGATTGGGAGCTCGTATACACCTGTGGTGGATTCATGTCAATGTGTGGCAAAACCAATATGATATTGTAAAGTAAAATAAAATAAAAATAAAATTAAAAAATATATATAATTGATTGACAAAGTTGTATTAGTTACAGGTGTACAGCAAAGTGATTCTATCACTTTTTTTGCATATGTTTGTTGTTATTTAATCACTAAGTCACATGTGACTCTTTTGTGACCCCATGGACCATGCTTCTTTCTCCATGAGATTTCCCAGGCAAGTATACTGGAGTGGGCTGCCATTTCCTTCTTCAGGGGATCTTTCTGACCCAGGGATTAAACCAGTGTCTCCTGCTAAGCCCATATTTATATATATATTTATATATACTTGTGACTAAGAAGGTAATGAATCTGCCTGCCAATGCAGGAAAAAACAATTAATTTAGCACACACTTGCATTCCCAACACCATTTTCTGCTGTTTAAGACAAAGCATTTGGTTCTCATCACCCTCAGGCTGTCATTTCCTTCTTCCCCATTGGAAGCCTGCATTTGCCAAGGCCTATGTCACCACTGATCTGCATAGACAGAACCCTCTCTGTGGTGTAGTTTCCACTGCCATGGGTGAGCTGAGGGCTGGCTTTATAGACAGTGCACCGTCCACTGTATGAGGCTCCCCTCTGCCCCATCTGGAGTCACGGGGGCACACTGACTGCTCCTCCAACTTGTCTGAAAAGGGAAAACAGAAAAGTTCTTCTGTATTTCTTTACGTGGCTTCACATAAATAATCTAGCCACTGTCTTACCTGCAAGTTGTAGGAATTCGTGTGAATTTCTCATTCATTTATAATTTTATTGTGCTTCATTTTACTGTGTTGTGTGCTCACTCAGTTGTGTCCTATTCTTTGTGATCCCACGGACTGTAACACACAAGGCTCCTCTGTCCATTGGATTATCCAAGCAAGGTTGTCATTTCCTCCTCCAGAGGATCTTCCCAACCCAAAGACAGAACCCCTGTCTCCTGTGGCTCCTGTATTGGCAAGCAGACTCTTTATCGCTGAGCCACCAAGGAAGCCCATACACACACACACACACACACACACACACACACACAGAGGCAACATTGGTCTAAATCTCATTTCAGTCCTTCGATCACACCATGAAATTTTCAATCTCCACTCAATTTCTTTTTTTTTTTTTTTTTCCTGTTTTGTCTCTCATTCAGTATTCTCTGTTTGCCAAACTCTTCATATGCAGTTCCATTTACCCTCCCTTTCTCTGTTTTGTATCCAGAACACCAGCTGGCACACATATTTAGAGTAAATGTTTGTATTGAGTTAGGATTATCAGGTCAATTCTGACCTTGGATGGCCAAAATTCCACTTGAACGTGATGAACAGATAACACATATTGGAGTCAGTTTCATTCATCATTAACTTTCTCATGTGGTGAAATTAAATGTCTGCTGTCATATCCATAAACAAGAAATGTCACAGCCATCCATGATTTCTGGCCTCCAAATGTGAATAAGGGCTCCCAAAACTGAGAGCCAGCAGATGCTGCCACCCTCACAGCTGTTTGCTGAGAGCTCAGGGAATGCAAGCAGCAGCCATCTGCCACATCGGCCATGCCTTAAGGTGAGTGAGGAATTAAGGATGCAAACAATCAGGAGACAGAATTTGGCCCCAAGGAAATGGCAACCCACTCCAGTATTCTTGCCTGGAGAATCCCATGGACAGAGAAGCCTAGTAGGTTACAGTCCATGGGGTCACAAAGAGTCGGACACGACTGAGTGACTTCACCTCACCTAGCAAGCCCCAGGAGCTGGTGATGGACAGGGAAGCCTGGCATGCTGCAGTCCATGGGGTCTGGACAGGACTAAGTGACTGAACTGAACTGAGCTGAAGTGCATATGAAAAGAATGAATTCAGTGAGCCCAGAGGCTTGCATCTTTCCATATGCAGAAGAAAAATAAACTCCTTAACTTGATATCTGATTTTCTCTACCTCGTAATAATCTCTGATGTTCCAATTCCCTGTCCCCTTTGTTGCAAACTTGGGTATAGCCTGACTCGCCTTCCTGTCTCCTTGAGTGGTTTTCTCTTGACTACTGAGATGCTGCCTCCTGGTCTCAGAGGCCTTAACATTCCCATCAAGTAAAATCTCTACTTTCAGGTTGTGACTATATTATTTTTCAGTTGACAACGTTTACTTAAAGACTTTCTAATTATCAATTCGTGTACGGGTATATTTGGCTTCATTTCAGTTCACCACTGTCCTGTCACATAGAACTTCTATTAATTGATAAATTGCTTTGAACAGGTCAAATCAGATAGCAGCTATCATCCTCCAATTTTATGTATAACAATCTACCATTTTGAAAGTCATAATATATTTTTGCTTGAGATGTTCTTAAGATATAGAAAAACACATTACATCATTTCCTTTGTGTGTACTCCTCAGTAGAACTCTAATTGTTCAGGTAAGTTTTCCCGTTGGGATTTGGATATCAGAGTGTGTGATCCTGAGATCTGAGATTAGAAAGCTAATCTCAAAAGCTTCAAAGCAATATATAAAAGATCTTGCATTACCTTAAGGAACTGCAGCCTTCCTAAGGAAGGCACAGATTTCTTTTATGAACACAGAAGATCTGCCCAGATAGGGTTACAAAAATTAGACAATGGATCAGTTTTTCTTTTTAAATCTTTAAGTGCTAAAATTGATCTTTCCAGTGAAAAATGAACTGATACTGACAACAGTGTAGTAAGAAGGTGAATGAAAAAAATAATCTGGTAAGTGTTCTTACCTTAATCCTAGGCTATTAGAACTTGATGGGATTTTAAGTGCTTATCTTAGTTTTTTTTTTTTTTTTTTACTAACAGCTCAGTCATGTCCAACTCTTTGAGACCCCATGGACTATAACCTGCCAGGCTCCTCAGTTGATGGGTTTGGCCAGGCAAGAATACTGGAGTGGGTTCCTATTTCCTTCTCCAGGGGATCTTCCCAACCTAGAGATCAAACCCAGGTCTGCTGTATTGCAGGCAGACTTTTCTTCTCTGAGGCACTAGGGAAGCTCACTTATTTTACACATAGAAACTGATGTTTTGAGGATAAACATACTTAGGGTAATATAGGTTTTAAATTCTGAAAATATATCTAACAAAAACAACAGCAGAAATAAAAACCTAATGTTTGACACATGGTAGTGTTAAAGAATCTGCTTACCAATGCAGGAGATATGGGTTTGATCACTGCATCAGGAAGATCCTCTGGAGAAGGAAATGGCAAACCACTCTAGTATTCTTGCCTGGGAAATTGCAAGGACAGAGAAGCCAGGTGGGCTACAGTCCACGGGGTCACAAAAGAGTGGGACAAGACTTTGCAACTACACAACAACAACAGCAAACCTTAAAACAAACCTCACCATTACTGGACTCTGCTTAGGGATCAGAATTAAACACTGTGTTTATTGTATATTATTTATGTTTAAAGAATGGATGGAGCTATATATCATTTACAGCTGAACTGATTTTTATATTATATTATCTGTCCTATCTTATGGTAATGCATTGATACCAACAACTGTCAATACACAAGTGAAAAGATTCAGGCAGATAAGAGGGCTGACTTTCAGGGAGAAGGAAAAAAATGTTTTAAAAAATAATGATATTACTCAGCCTTTAAAAATAATGAAATAGTACCATTTGCAGCAACATGGATGGACCTAGACAGTGTCATACTGAGTGAAGTAGTTCAGATAGAGAAGGAGAAACATCATATGACATCCTTTATGTGTGGAACCTAAGAAGAGCTGATACAATGAATGTATAAAAACAGAAAGACTTACAGGCTCAGAGCATGACCTTATAGTTGCCAGTGGAAAAGAGTAGCGGGAAGAGAATGGGACCTGGGGGTGAGCATGCACACACTGCTGTAGTAAAAACAGACAATCAGCAAGGACCTATTGTATAGCACAGGGAACTCTGTGCAATGTTATGTGGCTGCCTGGATGGATGAAAGTTTGAGGGGGAATGGACACGTGCATGTGTATGGCTGAGTCCTTCTCTGTTCACCTAAAACTACCACAGCATTGTTTGTTAATCAGATATACCTCAATACAAGATAAAAAGCTTAAAGAAATTAAAATAAAAGGAAAAAAGAAAAAGTGACTAAGGACTTCCCTGGCAGGTGAGCACATTGAGTTTTGAGGAAATAACTATATTATTTACAGTAATCTCCTCAGCACCACCATTTCTAACTCTTCCATTTCTGGGAAGGTAGTGTTTATTGAAGAATGTTCAGCGTACAGAATGTCCAAACTCTGGACCTGTTCTTTGATTGCAAAGCTATGCAGTCCTGGACTATTCATTGGGCTGAAATCGTCAGTTCCTCCTCAATAAAACTGAGAGATGATCAGCAGTGTTTAAAGAATGGTGAAAATTAAATTAGATGAGAAAGTTTGCTTTGAAAATTATAGGATGCAAATGCATTAATGTCAGATACACACATTTACCCAGAATTTGCTTAATCTACCTAGAAACAGAACAGATGCAGAAAAATAGGTGTTGAGCAATACAGAATCTACAATTATTATTGTGCCTGTAATTCATTTTCTGTACCCCCAAAATAGCTTCACAGATAGTTGTGCTTATTAACTCTAAATATATGCACAGTTTTAATAAGACATTTAGTTTTGTTAAGAACTTGGAACAAATTAAGGATAGGACGGGAGGTTAAGATTTTAGTAATGTGCTTAGATTATGTTCTGAGACAGAGAATTTGAGATGACAATGAAAATTGTTTTCAAATCTGAAGTTATTTAAATACTGAGTTTGTAAGAGCCATGAATAATGTAAATTGTTAAAGAAAAATATATACGTGTTATAACATATATGCACACATATTTAACTTATCTTTAACTTTTATAGGCAGGAACAGTGAGGTAGAGGGAGGCCTGGCCAGCTGCAGTCCCTGGAGTCCTAAAGAATCAAACACTATTTAACGACTGAACAACAATAACAATACATATAGCATGTACAGGCATCAAAGATTTTACTTACTTTATTCAATATGTAATATGTTATGAAATGTACACAACATAATTCAAAGAACCACAATATTGTAAATCAGGAATTCACAAATAAACTGACAAATAGATGTAAAGCTGGATTTTTACCATCAGTGGGGAGAGAAATCAATTATCTCTATCCTGGGCAAAAAAATGTGCCTGTCTATAGACAAGTGTCACTTGCATTGCTATGCATTATCTACAATCTACAGAGCTGTGGACTAAAACAATGACAAGGAAGTGCAGAGATAAGCTGGGCCTACACACTTAGGAAACCAGAATTGAAAGATACGTGTACCCCAATGTTCATCACAGCACTGTTTATAATAGCCAGGACATGGAAGCAACCTAGATGTCCATCAGCAGATGGATGGATAAGAAAGCTGTGGTACATATACACAATGGAGTATTACTCAGCCATTAAAAAGAATACACTTGAATCAGTTCTAATGAGGTAGACGAAACTGGTGCCTATTGTACAGAGTGAAGTAAGCCAGAAAGAAAAACACCAGTGCAGTATACTAACACATGTATATGGAATTTAGAAAGATGGTAATGATAACTCTGTATGTGAGACAGCAAAAGAGACACAAATGTATTGAACACTCTTTTGGACTATGAGGGAGAGGGAGAGGGTGGGATGATTTGGGAGAATGGCATTGAAACATGTATAATATATAAGAAAAGGATTGCCAGTCCAGGTTCGATACAGGATGCTTGGGGCTGGTGCACTGAGATGACCTGGAGGGATGGTACAGGGAGGGAGGTGGGAGAGGGATTCAGGATGGGGAACATGTGTACATCCGTGGCAGATTCATGTTGATGAGTGGCAGAACCAGTACAATATTGTAAAGTAATTAGCCTCCAATTAAAGTAAATAAATTAAATTTTAAAAAAAGGACAGTGAATGAACAGGATGGTGAAGATATTGACCCTAGAAGGAAATTTAATACGATTTGATGAGGAAGGCACTGTCCTTTTCATTTTATAGGTGATGAAGCTAAAATTCTGTGATGACTTGGCCTGCGGAAGACTTTATAACTGCTAAGTGGCAGAGTTAGGATTCAGTTACTTATATAACTAATTCTGAATCTTACCTCCTCCTATTTCATCAGTGGATTTCAAGAAACTTGAGCTAGTTTCTTTAGTCCTCAGAGGCAAATTCTCAGCTCAAGGTGAGAAATAAAGAACTTCTACTCCTCTACATGTATAAGGCTTCAACTGAAATAGAAATGTATCTATTTGTTGTGTAAATAAAAATACCACAAAGGGAAAGAGAGGCTAGTTACTCAGTTTGCTATGTATCAATGAAACTAACCTCAATCACTTGAAGTTGGTGACAGATGAGAGAGTTGATGAAATTAAGAAATTCAGAGTCCACCCGCTGGTTTGATGGTGTCTCATTTAATGGGAAAAAAAATGTAGTATATATATATCAATTCAATTAAATAAAATATCTCAGGGAATTCCCTGGCCATCCAGTGGTTAGGACTTTGTGCTTTCAGTATAAAGTAGATGGGTTCCATTGCTCATAGGGAACTAAGGTCCTGGAAGCTACATGTCTCTGCCAAACATTAAAAAAAAAAAAAAAAAGCAATTAACTAATTTTTAAAAGTAGTTCAGTTGAAAAGCTATGCTTATACTAAACTTACTTTATTTATGTCTAAGTGTTATGAGGGTGCCCAAGTGGATTTAGAATTACTATTCTAACCACTTTAATTATTTTCCTTTGTAGCTACTCTTCAGGTTATTACCAACATCCCCATCGGTACCCTGCTGAAATTCCAACCTCCAGGAACCCTGCAGAGAATGGAGGTGGAGAACAGCACTGTGAAGACACAGTTCTTTCTCTTGGGATTCAGTGACCACCCAGAACTGCAGAGTGTTCTTTTTGCTGTGTTTCTGTCCGTCTACTCTGTTACCCTCATGGGAAACCTTGGGATGATTTTATTAATCACAGCCAGTCCCCCTTTGCACACCCCTATGTACTTTTTTCTCTGCATCTTGTCTTTCGTAGATGCCTGCTACTCTTCAGTCATTGCCCCCAAGTTACTTGTGGACTTAGTTTCTGATAAGAAGACCATTTCTTACAATGGCTGTGCTGCACAGTTATATTTCTTCTGCTGTTTGGTGGACACAGAGTCTTTTCTCTTGACTGTCATGGCTTATGACCGGTACATAGCCATCTGCAACCCCCTGCTTTACACCGTTATTATGTCGAAGAGGATTTGCTGCCAGCTTGCAACTGGAGCATTTTTAGGGGGCACCATGAGCTCAGTGATTCACACCACAAATACCTTTTACCTGTCTTTCTGCTCCAGTGAAATTCACCATTTCTTTTGTGACATCTCCCCTCTTTTCTCTCTGTCCTGCACTGACACTTACATCCATGACATTGTACTGGTGGTCTTTGCTAGTTTAGTGGAAGCCCTCTGCCTTCTAACAGTTCTCCTTTCTTATATCCTCATCATAGCAGCCATTCTTAAAACAGAATCTGCTGACGGAAGAAGAAAAGGATTCTCCACTTGTGCGTCCCATCTGATTGTGGTCTCTATCTACCATGGTACCCTGATCTTCATTTATTTGCGTCCCAGTGCAGGCCATTCACTAGATATTGATAAAGTGACCTCTGTGTTCTATACATTGATTATACCTATGCTGAACCCCCTGATTTACAGTCTGAGGAACAAAGATGTGAAAAATGCTTTTAGGAAAATGATTAGCAGGAAATTTCTTTCTTAAGAAAGGATGAAACTGAGGCTGATAACTTTTCTACCCTGTTTCTTGACCTTTAGTTTTAACTAATGGAAAAGTCAGTTTAATATGGGTGTTCTACAGGCAATGAAGCCTCAACCACATAATGGGGCCAGAGTCTCTAATATTAGAGCCAGGCCCTGTTACATATGTCTAATTCTTTACCATTTTAAGGTTGATTTTTTTTCACACTCATTCATTGTTGGTGGAAGTTTAAATTAGTCTTTATGGAAGATAATTTACTGTTATTTGAATGAAATATATAATTCACCTGATATTTGAAAATTAAATATGTAAGCATCATTTAAACCAGTAAGTCTAGCAATTGAACCTGCAAAAGTTTACCACTTTCAAAGTATTTATTGCATCAGAGCTTATAATCAGTTCAATTCAGTTCATTTGTTTAGTTGTGTATTACTGTTTGCAACCCCATGGACCACAGCATGCCAGGCTTCCCTGTTCATCACCAACTCCCAGGGCTTACTCAGACTCACGTCCATTGAGTCAGTGATGCCATCCAACCATCTCATTCTCTGTCGTCCCCTTCTCCTCCCACCTACAATCTTTCCAAGCATCAGGGGCAAGCTATTGAAAATAATCTAAATATCTACCAATAGGAAACAGGCTAAATGAAATAAATTTGAACTTTTATATATTTTTCTCAGGAGTAGATTTACCCTTTGTATTATATTCTATATTTCATATTCTTACTCTTAGTTTCTCATTTTGTTATTACTGTTTTACTCAATATTGGTTAAGCTTTTGATATATATTGCAGCACTTTTTTGTGAAATTTTATAAATGAAATCCACTGAGATTCTTTGTTAATTAATTTGATTTCCATGGCAGTATGTGTAGATGGTAGAGTCTTCTCTGAGGCTTAGTGATAAAGAAACTGCTTGCCAAATACAGGAGACACAGGTTTGATCTCTGGGTCAGAAAGATCCCTTGGAGGAAGAAATGGCAACCTATTCCAGTATTCTTACCCGTGAAATTGCATGGGCAGAAGAGCATGGCTACAGCCTGTGAGGCCACAGAAGAGTCAGAGAAGAATTAGTGACTAAACAACAGCAACCACATGCAGATTGAAGCTTAACTGTCCAAATTGTATTCACACTGAAAGGCTTTTTCAAAAAAAAATAAAGAAAAGAAAGCAAGAAAAGAAAAGAAAGAAGAAGCCTCCATCAAATATTAAGTCCTACAAGACTTTTTTTTCCCCTGCCATCCATTTCAATTATGATGGTACCTCATTTTCTAAACCTCACTAAATTCTATAATAATGTCATTTGTGTCTGTAGTTATACCCCTGTATTGAATTTGACTTTGGTTCAGTCACTCAGTCCTGTCCGACTCTTTCAGACCCTATGGACTGCAGCACGCCAGGCCTCCCTGTCCATCACCAACTCCCAGTTCAGTTTAGTTCAGTTCAGTCGCTCAGTCGTGTCTGACTCTTTGCGACCCCATGAATCGCAGCACGCCAGGCCTCCCTGTTCATCACCATCTCTCGGAGTTCACTCAGACTCACGTCCATCGAGTCCATGATGCCATCCAGCCATCTCATCCTCTGTCGTCCCCTTCTCCTCCTGCCCCCAATCCCTCCCAGCATCAGAGTCTTCTCCAATGAGTCAACTCTTCGCATGAAGTGGCCAAAGTACTGGAGTTTCAGCGTTAGCATCATTCCTTCCAAAGAAATCCCAGGGTTGATCTCCTTCAGAATGGACTGGTTGGATCTCCTTGCAGTCCAAGGGACTCTCAAGAGTCTTCTCCGACACCACAGTGGAGAAATATCAATAACCTCAGATATGCAGATGACACCACCCTTATGGCAGAAAGTGAAGAGGAACTCAAAAGCCTCTTGATGAAAGTGAAAGAGGAGAGTGAAAAAGTTGGCTTAAAGCTCAACATTCAGAAAACGAAGATCATGGTATCTGGTCCCATCACTTCATGGGAAATAGATTAGGAAACAGTGAAACAGTGTCAGACTTCTTTATATTTGGGGGCTCCAAAATCACTGCAGATGGTGATTGCAGCCATGAAATTAAAAGACGCTTACTCCTTGGAAGGTAAGTTATGACCAACCTAGATAGGATACTGAAAAGCAGAGACATTACTTTGCCAACAAAGGTCCATCTAGTCAAGGCTATGGTTTTTCCTGTGGTCATGTATGGATATGAGAGTTGGACTGTGAAGAAAGCTGAGCACCAAAGAATTGATGCTTTTGAAGTGTGTTGGAGAAGACTCTTGAGAGTCCCTTGGACTGCAGGGAAATCCAACCAGTCCATTTTAAAGGAGATCAGTCCTGGGTGTTCCTTGGAAGGACTGATGCTAAAGCTGAAACTCCAATACTTTGGCTACCTCATGAGAAGAGTTGACTCATTGGTAAAGAGTCAATGAATCTTGATGATGATGCTGGGAAGGATTGGGGGAAGGAGGAGAAGGGGACGACAGAGGATGAGATGGCTGGATGGTATCACCAACTCAATGGACATGAGTTTGAGTGAACTCTGGGAGTTGGTGATGGACAGGGAGGCCTGGCATGCTGCAATTCATGGGGTCACAGAGTCAGACACAACTGAGCAACTGAACTGAACTGACACTGTACTGTATACAGACAAATATAAAATGGCTTTATTTTCCAAACTTCACTTTGCAGGATGAAGACATTGCATTATAACAAGTCAGTTCAAAACTAATAGTATCAAACTAGGCAAATATCTATGCATATGATAAGCATATATGTAAATATATACTAACACATATTTACCTTCCCAAACTTTACCAAAATACATATCCCTGCCCCTTCACATGCTTTCGTCACCAAGCATTGGAAAGATTATCCCACTGTGATGTAACAACACAAACATATATATATGTACATATATATATGGCAGCCAATTGATAAAATTTTTATTTGAAACTTTATACTATTTCTATTATACATCATACATTTCATAAATATTACTTGAAATACACATTATTATTATTATCTATTTTAATATATGATTAGCTTGTTATTTGGGGCAGTTTTTCATTTTCTCTGAGCGTCAATTTTTGCAGAGTAGGGGAGTAACATCTGCTTCAGAGGTTCAGAGTCAGGATTTTAGAGGACAATGTATGGATGGAGTGTCCAATATCTGACATTAGAAAGGGCTAAATAAATGGTAGCTATTTCCATCAGCAGCAGTAGTATTGTCACTGTTCATCAAACTCAGCTATAAAGTCTGTTGCCAATAATGAGCACAGGTCAGCTAGCTGGGTTGCTAGAATTTGGAATTCAGCTCTGCCACTTACAACATTTTACACTCAGATCAGCAATAAGTCAGTGAAATTTTCCTATGGAATCAGCTCTGAGCATGTTAACTGAAAACACTTTATTATCCTTTTATTTTTTTAATATAAATTTATTTATTTTAATTGGAGGTTAATTACTTTACAATATTGTATTGGTTTTGCCATACATCAACATGAATACGCCACAGTTCTATACATGTTCCCCATCCTGAACCGCCCTCCCTCCTTCCTCCCCGTACCATCCCTCTGGCTCATCTCAGAGCACCAGCCCCAAGCATCCAGTATCATGCATTGAACCTGGACTGGTGATTTGTTTCATATACGATATTATACATGTTTCAATGCCATTCTCCCAAATAATCCCACCCTCTCCCTCTCCCACAGAATCCAAAAGATTATTCTATACATCTGTGTCTCTTTTGCTGTCTCACATACAGGGTTATCATTACCATCTTTCTAAATTCCATATATATGTGTTAGTATACTGTATTGGTGTTTTTCTTTCTGGCTTACTTCACTCTGTACAATAGGCTCCAGTTTCATCCACCTCATTAGAACTGATTCAAATGTATTCTTTTTAATGGCTGAGTAATACTCCAATGTGTATATGTACCATAGCTTTCTTATCCATTCATATGCTGATAGACATCTAGGTTGCTTCCATGTCCTGGCTATTATAAACAGTGCTGCAATGAACATTGGGGTATACGTGNGCTGAGTAATACTCCATTGTGTATATGTACCACAGCTTTCTTATCCATCCATCTGCTGATGGACATCTAGGTTGCTTCTATGTCCTGGCTATTATAAACAGTGCTGTGATGAACATTGGGGTACATGTGTCTCTTTCAATTCTGGTTTCCTCAGTGTGTATGCCCAGCAGTGGGATTGCTGGGTCATAAGGCAGTTCTATTTGCAGTTTTTTAAGGAATCTCCACACTGTTCTCCATAGTGGCTGTACTAGTTTTTATTCCCACCAACAGTGTAAGAGGGTTCCCTTTTCTCCACACCCTCTCCAGTATTTATTGCTTGTAGACTTTTGGATCGCAGCCATTTTGACTGGTGTGAAATTTGTTTTCTGAATGTTGAGCTTTATGCCAACTTTTTCATTCTCCACTTTCACTTTCATCAAGAGGCTTTTTAGTTCCTCTTCACTTTCTGCCATAAGGGTGGTGTCATCGGCATATCTGAGGTTATTGATCTTTCTCCCGGCAATCTTGATTCCAGCTTGTGCTTCTTCCAGTACTGTTACTTGAGTGTTGACAATTAATAGCATCAATGCAATATTGTAAGAGAAGATGGATAATATAATAAACAGATTGAGTCAGCCTTAATGGATATGTACATGCTTTAAAAAGAAATAATAGGTGATTAGAACAGTGTTAACATTTAGATTCTTAATCAGAGTCCAATATAGTGAGAATTGTTTTAATATCATGTGTCAAATGTTTGGGCTTTTTTGTTGCTATTGTTTTTGTTAGACGTATCTTGATCATGTAAAACTTGTGTCACTCTGGGAATATTTATTCTGAAACTATCAGTTGCTACATGTAGAATAAGTGACTATGAACTTAACTTAAAATCCCATCAAGTTCTAATACCCTGGGATTAAGGTAAGAATACTTACCAGATCACTATCTTTTTCATTCACCTTCTCTCTATACTGTGTCAGCAGTGGTTCATCTTTCACAGGAAAAGTCAATTTTGATACTTAAAGAGAAAAATTGACCTACTGCAGCATTTTTTAATAATCTGATTTGAATGGCCTTCTGTGTTCATAGAAGAAATTTGTGCTTCCCTCAGGAAGACTGCTGTTCTCTGGGATAATTCAAGACCTTTTATATTTCTCTGAGGCTTTTGAGACTAGTTTTCTGATTTCACATCAGATCCCAGGAACACACACTGATACCCCATTCCCAGTGGGAATATTTACCTGTGTAATTACAGTTCTACTGAGAAATTGTTTAAACACAAAATTAAGTGATGTCATGTTTTTCTACATGTTAAGAATGTCTCAGGGAAATATATTATTAACGGCTCACAAAATGGCATGTTGTTATATGTGAAATTGTATTATATATTTGCTATCTAATTTTATTTAACCTGCTCAAAGAAATTTATCAGACAATTAATAGGCTATATTAGGATGGTGGAATAAACTGGTATAGTCTTTTTTTTTTTTTTTTGAATGCTAATATCAGTTTTTATTTTTGTAAAAATTTTGCTTTATTTTACTTTGCAACACTGTATTGGCTTTGCCATACATTGACATGAATCCACCACAGGTGTACATGAGTTCCCAATCCTGAACCCCCCTCCCACCTCCCTCCCCATATCATCTCTCTGGGTCATCCCAGTGCACTAGCACCAAGCATCCTGTATCCTGTATTGAACCTAGACTGGTGATTCATTTCTTACATGATAATATACAGGTTTCAGTGTCATTCTCCCAAATCATCCCACCCTCCCCCTCTCCCACAGAGTCCAAAAGTCTGTTCTACATATCTGTGTCTCTTTTGCTGTCTCGCATACAGGGTTGTCATTATCATCTTTCTAAATTCCATATATATGTGTCAGTATACTGTATTGGTGTTTTTCTTTCTGGCTTACTTCACTCTGTATAATAGGCTCCAGTTTCATCCACCTCATTAGAACTGATTCAAATGCATTCTTTTTAATGGCTGAGTAATGCTCCATTGTGTATATGTACCACAGCTTTCTTATCCATCCATCTGCTGATGGACATCTAGGTTGCTTCCATGTCCTGTCTATTATAAACAGTGCTGCAATGAACATTGGGGTACATGTGTCTCTTTCAATTCTGGTTTCCTTGGTGTGTATGCCCAGCAGTGGGATTGCTGGGTCATAAGGTGCTGGGGGCCAGCGTGAGGAACTCTGCCCATGGCAAAGGTCATGAGGAAGGAAGCTTGGCATACGCAAAGGCGTGATCAAGCCTCAGGAAACCCCCTGTTCCCGAGCACCTACCCCCCAAACCAGATTACTTTATGGGGGGCTCTCCCCCATAACCATTTCTCTCGGAGAAGGAGTTAACTTGCAGCTCCAAGATAATAAAAATTCCTGGGTGTGACAAGAGTGTTTCAACTTACGAACTCTGCAGGCTATCTAGCCTGCCTGTATGGGTTTGTCTGGCCACATGTGATTGTTTACAGCCTCCCAGCCATGAGAGGCACGAGATGTTTTAGACTTACTAAAGGCAGATTCTTTTGGGAAGTTAGAAATTATTAGTATAGTGGGTTGGTTAGGAATTATATTGGTGAAGGATTTTTTCATTTGTTGTGCCAATAATTACTGCTAATTCCCTACTCTGGGTGTGACAAGGGTGTCTCAGGTCAAACCTCTCTGCTGACAGACTAGCTTGTGTGACAATCTCTCGACCATAAACAGCACAGAGAGTTTTGGAGGATTTTGAAAGTCTTAATTAGCATAGGGCTCCATATCCTTAGGCACCTGGGAGTATATTAATCAATGTATTTGGGATATAGAAAAGAAAATATAGTAGTTTTTGATGTTAGCAATATTAGACTTTTTGAGTTAATGAATTTTCTCTTTTGATATAGATCACTGTACTTTGTTATAAATCACTGTGTACTTGCTATGTAAAAATGTAACTTTATCACTATCTTAAGACTAAATAGATCTTAAGGGGAACATTGGTGAAGGGTTTTCATTTGTTGGGCTGATGTTTTGCTGCTAAATCTCCATATTCTCTGCTTTTATATGAATATAACTAACATATAGGAGAAATAAATATTAACCTTTAAGATTAATCATGTTAACCTTGGGTTAAATAAATACCTTTCTTGATTGTAACTCACTACACCCTCACCCTATAGGAATGCAACTTTATTTGGAGGGTGGTGCCTGGTTTAAGAAAAAATACCCTTGGAAAAAATAAGTTTTTTGGTTATCAGAAAGAAAGAGTCATAAATGTCAGCAGGCCTCATGGCCAGAAGATGATGTAAAAACCCCTAAGACTTTTTTTTATACATTTATATAAAGCACCTGATTTTGATAAAGGTCAGGACTACTGACCCCCACTTGACTCTGTATTCATCCCTATGTGTAAAAAAAGGTATATAAGCCAACCTAAAAAATAAAGAAATGGGATCAGTTCCTAGTAAGACTGACTCCCCCATGTCATTCTTTCATGCTCCCCCTTTTTCTGGCTGAATTCCCATCTGGAGCATGGATGCTATTCCACATAAACCAAGTTATTCAGCCTCTTTTTCTCCACTAATTTTCCTACTACACTATCTGTTTCTAATCTCTCTATATATCTGTAATTAAATATGTATTTTTCCAAGGACGCTGACTCCGTCCCCACCTTTGAATCACCCTGGATCCACTGGGGCTGGACCCCGGCAATAAGGCAGTTCTATTTCCAGTGTTTTAAGGAATCTCCACACTGTTCTCCATAGTGGCTGTACTAGTTTGCATTCCCACCAACAGTGTAAGAAGGTTTCCTTTTCTCCACACTCTCTCCAGCATTTATTGCTTGTAGACTTTTGGATCGCAGCCATTCTGACTGGTGTGAAATGTACCTCATTGTGGTTTTGATGTGCATTTCTCTGATAATGAGTGATGTTGAGCATCTTTTCATGTGTTTGTAAGCCATCTGTATGTCTTCTTTGAAGAAATATTTATTTAGTTCTTTGGCCCATTTTTTGATTGGGTCATTTATTTTTCTGGAATTGAGCTTCAGGAGTTGCTTGTATATTTCTGAGATTAGTTGTTTGTCAGTTGCTTCATTTGCTATTATTTTCTCCCATTCCGAAGGCTATCTTTTCACCTTGCTTATAGTTTCCTTTGTTGTGCAGAAGCTTTTAATTTTAATTAGATCCCATTTGTTTATTTTTGCTTTTATTTCCAGTATTCTGGGAGGTGGATCATAGAGGATCTTGCTGTGATTTATGTTGGTATAGTCTTAAATTGGTGCAGTGATACTCAGGTGAAAGCTGTGACAGCATCTTTGAGGAGGAAGAGCAGGAAGAGAAAGACTCTGAGTTCAGGAGCTTGTGATGATTCAGTGACAATGGACTCTCCCACCGGAGTGCTTTCTACCATATATCAGGTCTGGGAAACCAAATGACAAATTTTGTGTTTCTTCTGAAAAAAAAAAAAAAAAGAATAAGGGAGAAAACATGTTTATATTAACTTCAGAAAATTATAGGCATTAAACACTGTCTTTTTTTTTTTGTCTTTATTTTTTGTTTTTATTGAACACTCTTTAAAATGCAATCATCAGATCATTCAAAATGTTCAATGTCCCAATGGATCCCACTGACTAAAAGATTAAAATTCAAGTATGAGCAGAAATCAATGTAATTCCAAACTTTAATTTATCAAAATAAATTGAGCTGATGAATTCAATTAGATATTTTGTTGGACCTTGAAACATAATCAGTGATCTAATTTAGAGCCTGATGGAGATCAACTCTTTCTTTGGGAAATGTCATAAGTCTGCCAAAGTAGCTTTTATGATCTTATATAATGCAAGCTAATTGTTTTATTCAGTTGTCAGTCACATAAATTTGCAGTAGGTGAAGATTTGTACAATTCCCTTGTTAGGGAGTATGACCCATCTCTTTGAAATTAGTGGCTCATAAGGACAGTTGCATTTGGAATTGTGCAGAATATACAAAAGAGAATTTCAATATATGCTGAAAATAATCATCATTTTTACCTATCAAATTAACAAAGGGATTTAATTAATTACAATAGTAGTGGTCAGTGTCAATAAGGACTGAGAAAGATGTAACTCTGGTATACATTTTTCCGGAAAGCCACTGGTAACATATTTCCCAAGACTTAGCCTTGAAAACCATAAAAGCTATATGATTTTTCAATGAGATTTTTTTTTCTTGACAGTGAAAATGGATCTCCTCATCATGTCCAACACTTTGTGACTCCATGGGCTATAGCCTGCCAGGCTCCTCTGTACATGGAATTCTCCAGGCAAGAATATAGAAGTGGGTAGCTATTCCTTTCTCCAGGAGATCTTCCCAACCCATGATTCAAACTCAGGTCTCCCACATTGCAGGTGGACTTTTTCTTTGTTAGTTACTAAAAGAAATAATTTAATTACATTTTGATAAAATTGAGAAAAACTATCTCCAAAGCTACAATGTAACATTGTTTAGAATTCTAACTTTAGGGAAAGTTAGCAGTTAAAAAGTAGAACTTTAAAAAAAAAAACTATGGGGCATCATATCTTGGGTAGAAAATTATCACGTTATTTAAAATTATGGTTTTGCATTTTTAAAAATATGGTTAATTTAAAAAATAAAGATATCAAATTGCATATGTAGCGTATATATGCAGATGTAAGTGAAGATGTATATGTAGAGGTATGAATGTACAAAGATATCATATGTTAACACTCTCATTTGACTACAACCCTAAAAAGATAATTCCTTTATCCATATTAAGAAAGGCAAGTAAAACCTTCCCCAATGTCTCTCAAGTACTACAGTGCAGTTTCTATATGAGTAGGATCTATCATTTGGGCATTTTCCTGAGGAAAAAAACAAATGAAAATCGAGCAGTTTTATTATCTGCCCTCCTTCCTAGCAGCAGGAGAATTATACATGCTTTCATATATGCAGTAATGAGATTGAGTCAAGTACTGAAAATCTTGGTATCCAGTATACCTGGTATATTCTCCACGCAAGCATGCCAAGTCACTCAGTCGTGTCCGACTCTTTGAGACCCCATGGACAGTAGCCCATCAGATTCCTCTGTCCATGGGATTCTCCAGGCAAGAATACTGGAGAGGGTTGCCATGCCCTCCTCCAGGGGATCTTCCAGACCCTGAGATTGAACCCAAGTCTCTTACTTCTCTTGCACTGGCAGGTGGGTTCTTTACCACTAGTGCCATCTGAGAAGTGCATATGCTCCATACCTTGAACTAATTTCCTTAAAATTGAAAATTATCCAATTCTTTAAACTGAAAACATATCATTTTCCTGAAGTCATACTCTTTTTTGTTGCCTAACCAAACAACAAATCAAAGCAAAACAAAACAAAAACAAATTGTAGCAACAGTAGCAACAAAAATTGAGTGATTTGCCTACTTCAGAGTTAAAACAGAAAAATCAACTTGGAAAATTTCCTTCTTTAAGTTTTAGACTAATAATAAGAAGCTAATCCATGATATCTGAGGTTATTGATATTTCTCCCGGCAATCTTGATTCCAGCTTGTGTTTCTTCCAGTCCAGCGTTTCTCATGATGTACTCTGCATAGAAGTTAAACAAGCAGGGTGACAATAAACAGCCTTGACGCACTCCTTTTCCTATTTGGAACCAGTCTGTTGTTCCATGTCCAGTTCTAACTGTTGCTTCCTGACCTGCATTCTTTCACTTTCATCAAGAGGCTTTTTAGTTCCTCTTCACTTTCTGCCATAAGGGTGGTGTCATCTGCATATCTGAGGTTATTGATATTTCTCCTGGCAATCTTGATTCCAGCTTGTGTTTCTTCCAGCCCTGTGTTTCTCATGATGTACTCTGCATAGAAGTTAAATAAGCAGGGTAACAGTATACAGCCTTGACATACTCCTTTTCCTATTTGGAACCACTCTGTTGTTCCATGTCCAGTTCTAACTGTTGCTTCCTGACCTGCATACAGATTTCTCAAGAGACAGGTCAGGTGGTCTTGTAGTCCCATCTCTTTCAGAATTTTCCACAGTTTATTGTGATCCACACAGTCAAAGGCTTTGGCATAGTCAATAAAGCAGAAATAGATGTTTTTCTGGAACTCTCTTGCTTTTTCCATGATCCAGCGAATGTTGGCAATTTGATCTCTGGTTCCTCTGCCTTTTCTAAAACCAGCTTGAACATTAGGAAGTTCACGGTTCACGTATTGCTGAAGCCTGGCTTGGAGAATTTTGAGCATTACTTCACTAGCATGTGAGATACATATTGTTATTGTTGTTTAGTTGCTAAGTCATGTCTGATTCTTTTGTGACCCCATAGACTATAGCCCACCAGGCTCCTCTGTCCATGGAACTTCCCAAGCAAGAATACTGGAGTGGGTTGCCACTTCCTTGTCCAGGAGATCTTCTCAACCCAGAGATCAAACCTGTGTCTCCTGCACTGGCAGGTGGATTCTTTGAGCAATCAGGGATACCCCATATATACATATCAGTTCAGTTCAGTTCAGTCACTTGGTCGTGTCCAACTCTTGTGACACGCTGCATGCCAGGCCTCCCTGTCCATCACCAACTCCCGGAGTTTACTCAAACTCATCTCCATTATGTTGGTAATGCCATCCAACCATCTCATCCTCTGTCGTCCCCTTGTCCTTTTGCCCCGAGTCCCTCCCAGCATCAGAGTCTTTTCCAATGAGTCAACTCTTCACATGAGGTGGCCAAAGTACTGGAGTTTCAGCTTTAGCATCAGTCCTTCCAATGAATATTCTGGATTGATTTCCTTTAAGATGAACTGTTTGGACCTCCTTGCAGTCCAAGGGACTCTCAAGAGTCTTCTCCAACACCACAGTTCAAATGCATCAATTCTTCGGCACTCAGCTTTCTTCACAGTCCAACTTTCACATCCATACATCACTACTGGAAAAACCATAGCCTTGACTAGATGGACCTTTGTTGGCCAAGTAATGTCTCTGCTTTTGAATATGCTCTCTAGGTTGGTCATAACTTTACTACCAAGGAGTAAGCATCTTTTAATTTCATGGCCTATAGGGAGAAATGAATAGATGTTCATGTTTTCTAATGAGAAAGTAAGAGATCATTTAGATTGAAAGGGGAATGTTAATGAGTGAAATAAGTTATGCTTTCTTAAGGGAAAAAGAGAGAAAGATGAACTAAAATAATAAAGTAGAATCAGTTGAAGAGTGTATTTTCTCAAGTGCTAGAGAGAGAAATTTAAGGAGAGACTTTATGTTTGAATGACATTACTCAACATTTTCTATTTGGAAAATGACCTGGTGAAAAGTCCTTAAGTCTATTCCAATGCTTGAGGTATTTTTATCTATTTATTCTCAGCAGTCTTAGTCATGAGAGGCATATGTGGAAGGAAGGAACTCTTTTTCAGTGACTCACTAATATTGAGAGAAAAATTCAAAATGAGTTGCCAGGAATAAAATAGTAGAATTTTAAAGGAATTCTGTTCTTACTCATTGTGAACTTGCCAGCCTTAGCCTGGATAAATTAATCATGCTCTGATAGGGTAGTCCTAGACAGCCAACCTTTGAGCAGCTATTCTTCTCTATAATCAATATAGTAGTTTAGCATTTAAACCTGCCTCCAGGCTAAAGGGCATAGAACTCCCTCTGAAGAATCTTTTTCTTCTATTCATAATTCTTTATGGGTTATATGAAATATTTTTAAGTAAAAAAGAAGTCCAAAAAAGGTAGATTATTATTATTGCTATTTTTTTTCATAATGAACATAAAAATTGGTTGTAATCAACTTAATTTCAGGTTCAGGAAAGTACATGAAATAGAATGAACTAATGCTTTAAATTAATTTTTGAATGAAATTGAATGTTAAAGTTAAGTGTACCAATTATGAACTATAGAGTCAAAACTATAAAAGTGACTTGAATGGTCTTGCATGTAGGTGAATTTCTCTATATTTAATCTGTCTCTTATACACATCTAGATGTGTATAAGAGACAGAACCATAATAGAAAAGAATATAAAGTCTCTCTCTTATACACATCAAGATGTGTATAAGAGACAGGAGTCAAAACTATAAAAGTGACTTGAATGGTCTTGAATGTAGGTGAATTTCTCTATATTTAATATATAAAAATTATTTAAATATATGTAATTTTATATATAAAGTCTTATACTATGTATAAATATGTAAAATATGTATAAGCTATGTCAAATAATAATATATTTTAATAACTGCCATGAAAGAAAACCTTCAAACCTTCCTCTCCTATGTTTTTAAATTTCACACACAGAGTTCTTAAAATTAATAATTAAATATTTAGAAATACTTATGCATAAGATTTATCACATTCTAAGGAAAATATATGCAAACTCTTCTCTGGAAAAGTTTGCCAGTCACAGCTTTCTTTTAGAAATATGTATATAAACTTTAACACCTTCCTTACTTTGCTGATCTTTTCTATTTCATATGGTATAGTCTTAACACCTTCGTCTTTCTATGACTTTTTTAGGAATTCTTATTCCTTAGTGTTATTTATTGTGTATTGCATCATAAGGAATCTGTTATTGAAAGACTATAATAAGTGAAATTTAGAGATAAGTATTTTTAAAAGATACTAAGCTATTACCCTGGTGGCTCAGATGGTAAAGCATCTGCTTGCAGTGCAGGAGACCCAGGTTCGATTCCTGGGTCGGGAAGATCCCCTGGAGAAGGAAATGGCAATCTACTCTAGCACTCTTGCCTGGAAAATCCCACGGATGGAGGAGCCTGATAGGCTACAGTCCATGGGGTCGCAAAGAGTCAGACACGACTGAGCAACTTCACTTTCACTAAGCTATTTCCAGTGGTCATCATTATAGTAATGCCCACTCTTCTTTAGTACTATATGTAAAATATTAATGCTGTCATTTTCAAAGTAATAAAAAGAAAAACTGCATTACCAAATGATAAAATAAATGAACTATTTAATCACAGTGTTAGTCGCTCAGTTGTGTCTGACTTTTTGTGACCCCATGGCCTATATCTGCTAGGCTCCTCCGTCCATGGAATTCTCCAGGCAAGAATACTGGAGTGGGTTGCCGTTTCCTTCTCCAGGGGATATTCCCAACCCAGGGATTGAACCCAGGTCTCCTGCATTGCAGGCAGATACTTTACCATCTGAGCAATCAGAGAAGCATCTAGTTTATCATAAGGACTTTCCAAAAATACGGACTTTATTGAATCAGGCCTATACTACAATGTGAGTATTACTCTTCTTTTTCTACTCAGAATGTCAGGTCAGTTAAAAATATATATATAGGACATGAAAGTAGAACTACTCTACCGCAGCTCATTTCTGTGTGGTTGAGTTACTTATTTTATCATGCTAACAGAGATAGAAAACCTTTATTTTTCTGACAATGTAGGTTATGAATGATATTTATTTCTTGAGGAAGCTCTGTCTAAAAATGTTCTCTCTGACCTAAATTAATAATTCTCATTCAAGCAAAGCCAATCAGAATCCACCTCTTCACAAGCTGTTTTCTCTATGGGTTTTAAGACAGAGTTCAGGTCTGTTCAGAGACCTTGAACCAAATCCAAATCAATTTAGAGTTTATCTATGTTTTTCACTATGTCTCATGCCACTTTCTGGCATTGAAATGACTTTATGTGTGTGTGGGCCACCATCACGCACTAGTATATACAGAGGTGGAATGTTCAACAAATGTGAACAGACAGTACCTGCTCCCACACAATAAAAATAAACTAGAACTTGTTGCACATTAACAGTCAAAGAGAAAATGAAATCTGTTACAGAAGGAAATATTTTCTCATCCTATATCCTCAGTTTGCCTTTTTTTCTCATTTTGTTTTTCTGATTTTAAGTGATAAAAAAAAAAATTCCTTTGCTAAGGCGGGATGATAGTGAGTGAGAAGGGGCAAGTTTCTTTTATCAAAAGAAATATTCCTTTCTATAGGTCTCGGTCTTGATGGTTGATATAGCTATTTTTCTGTAACAGAAAATAACACAGACAACTATAGTGCAAGGATATCTAGTGTTTCCCCTTGTTCCTTATCTGTTCTTCAAAGAAAGGAAATTGGTTTTACTTTCAAATTTTTCACTTTAAGTCTGGAGGTTGTGATATTTCTTACTTCTGCCTATAGTTAGTTTCAGCCCATTGATATTATTTACATGTTATTTGGATATATATGTATCCATTTAGGGGGCTTCCATGGTGGCTTAGATGGTAAAGAATCTGACTGCAGTGTGGGAGACCTGGTTAGATCCCTGCGTGGTGAAGATTCCCTAGAGAACAGAATGGCTGGAAAAGGTCAGTTTTCATTCCAGTCCCAAAGAAAGGCAATGCAAAAGAATGCTCCAACTACTGCACAATTGCACTCATGTGGTGTTGGAGAAGACTCTTGAGAGTCCCTTGGACTGCAAGGAGATCCAACCAGTCCATTCTGAAGGAGATCAACCCTGGGATTTCTTTGGAACGAATGATGCTAAAGCTGAAACTCCAGTACTTTGGCCACCTCATGCGAAGAGTTGACTCATTGGAAAAGACTCTGATGCTGGAAGGGATTGGGGGTAGGAGGAGAAGGGGATGACCGAGGATGAGATGGCTGGATGGCATCACAGACTCGATGGACATGAGTCTGAGTGAACTCTGGGAGTTGGTGATGAACAGGGAGGCCTGGCGTGCTGCGATTCATGGGGTCGCAAAGAGTCGGACATGACTGAGCGACTGAACTGAACTGAACTGAACCCACTCCTGTATTCTTGCCTGGAGAATTCCATGGACAGAAGAGTCTGGCAGGCTACAGTCTATGGGGTCACAAAGAGTCAGATTTATAAATTATTTCATTCTAATAACTGAATTATTATTAAAAAATAAGTACATAAGAATCTTACCAATCATTTTATACATTCTCAGTAAGAAGTAAGCATTATTACCCAGGTATTCAATCTGTCTACTTATTAAACTTATTACACTACTTATTCAATGTGTCTACTTATTAAACTATTCTAAGGGACCAAATTCTTTAGCCCCAAGGAGATATATTATCTCTTCTTAGTATATATGCTCTGACAACATTTTTGTCATTCTAATAAGTAGTAGTATTTATATTGGAGAAAGAAATGGCAACCTACTCCAGTGTTCTTGCCTGGAGAATCCCAGGGACAGGGGAGCCTGGTGGGCTGCTGTCTATGGGGTCTCACAGAGTCAGACACGACTGAAGCAACTTAACAGTAACAGCAGCAGTATTTATATAGTTTATGGCATATATGGATCCAGAAACAGAATATAAATCAGTTTTACCAAATTACAGAAATAACTGGATGTATAAATGGACCTCTTTTGTCAAGGTCCTGAGGCAAAGAGTAAAAATACATATGTCTAGTAACATGTACCAAAGGCAGATGTGATACTATTTATATAAAACCTGTAAAAGGAATTGTTAAGACTTGTTTGGGATCTATATGTTGACTGGAAATTTAGGATATTTAGTAATAATAATAAATAAATAATAGTATATTAATACTGTGTGTAATATATATCATAATAAGATACAAATATGAATTTATCAAAGCTCAAGAAATATACACCTAAGATTTATGCATTTCATTTTATATAAAAATAACTTGCTTTCTGCACTTACAAAATATCAATAAGTATCAGGAAGTTGTGCTGGAGAAGGGATAAGCTACCCACTCCAGTATTCTTGGGCTTCCCTTGTGGCTCAGCTGGTAAAGAATCCACCTGCAATGCTGGAGACCTAGATTTGATCTCTGGTTTGAGCAGACTCCCTGGAGAAGGGAAAGGCTACCGACTCCAGTATTCTGGCCTAGAGAATTCCATGGACTGTATAGTCCATGGGGTTGCAAAGAGTCGGACACAACTGAGCAACTTTCACTATGGGTTAAAAATCTAAAAATCACTATTATCAACAACAATAATAGCATTGCTGTTGTTCAGTCCCTCAGCCGTGTCTGACTCCTTGCGACCCCATGGACTGCAGCATGCCAGGCATCACTGTCCTTCACCATCTCGAAGAGCTTGCTCAAGCTCATGTCCATTGAGTCAGTGATGACATCGAACCATCTCGTTCTCATCCCATTCTCCTCCTGCCTTCAATCTTTCCCAGAATCAGGGTCTTTTCTAATGAGTCAGCTCTTTGCATCAGGTGGCCGAAGTATTGGAGCTTCAGCTTCAGCATCAGTCCTTCCAATGAATATTCAGGGTTGATTTCCTTGAGGATTGACTGGTGTGATCTTCTTGTAGTCCAAGAGGCATCTCCAAAACCACAGTTCTAAAGCATCAGTTCTTTGGTACTCAGCCTTCTTTATGGTCCGGCTGTCACATCCATACATGATTACTGGAAACACAATAGCTTTGACTGTGTGGACATTTGTTGGCAAAGTAATATCTGTGCTTTTTAATATGCTGTCTAGGTTTGTCATAGCTTTTCATCCAAGGAGCAAGCATCTTTTAATGTCATGGCTGCAGTCACCATGTGCAGTGATTTTGGAGCCCAATAAAATAAAATCTGTCACTGCTTCCAACCCCATCTATTTGCCATGAAGTGATAGGACAGGATGCCATGATCTTAGTTTTTTGAATGTTGAGTTTTAAGCCAATTTTTTCACTCTCCTCTTTCACCTTCATCAAGAAGCTCTTTTTAGTTTCCTCTTTGTTTTCTGCCATATATGTGATACTATCTGCATATCTGAGGTTATTGATATTTCTCCCAGCAATCTTGATTCCAGCTTATGCTTCATCCTGCCCAGCGTTTCACATTATGTACTCTACATATAGGTTAAATAAATGGGGTGACAATATATCAACTTTCATGTACTCCTTTCCCAATTTGGAACCAGTGTGTTTTTCCATATCTGGTTCTAACTGTTGCTTCCTGACTTTCATACAGGTTTCAGAGGAGTCAGGTAAGGTGGTTCTGTATTCCCATCTCTTGAAGAATTTGCCACAATTTGTTGTGATCCACACATTCAAAGGCTTTGGCGTAGTCAATG
Source organism: Cephalophus harveyi (assembly GCA_006410635.1). NCBI lineage: Eukaryota > Metazoa > Chordata > Mammalia > Artiodactyla > Bovidae > Cephalophus > Cephalophus harveyi. Next base: position 653,302 of record SJYT01019999.1, on the reverse strand, counting down.
AAGCAGAAGTAGGTATTTTTCTGGAATTCTCTTGCTTTTTCTATAATCCAACAGATGTTGGCAATTTGATCTCTGGTTTCTCTACCTTTCTTGGAAGTTTTTAGTTCACATACTGTTGAAGCCTAGTTTGAAGGATTTTGAGTATTCCTTTGCTAGCATTTGAAATGAGTGCAATTGTGTGATAGTTTGAACATTCTTTGGCATTCCCGGTCTTTGAGATGGGAGTGAAAACTGACCTTTTCTAGTTCTGTGGTTGTGCTGAGTTTTTCAAATTTGCTGGCATATTGAGTGCAGCACTTTCACAGCATCATCTTTTAGGATTTGAAATAGCTCAGCTGGAATTCCATCACCTCTACTAGCCTTGATTTGACTTCTCACTCCAAGATGTCTGGCTCCAGGTGATAGTGGCATAAACAGCAAATATTGGCAATATTTGAATCAGTAAGGAAGGAAGGAGAGGTATGCCTATCCTTGTTTGTTTGTTTGTTTAACAGAAACCAAATATAGTCAAGTTATTTGTATTCTTACAGATATTAGAGTGAGATTTCCCCTTATATCTGCTGTTGGAAAATAATCAAATAGAGCTTTAACCCTAATGGTGAGCACAGTATGTCCAGAAAGTGATACTGGCATTACTTTTTAGATTTTGTGTTATTAGTTACAGTCATCTTTATGATTCCAAGACCTGGTATTAAATAAATATAGAAAAATAAACTGAACATTGGTTATAGAATTATTTGCATTCAAAAGCAAACAATATTTTTATTGTGGATCAAGATATTAAAGGATTGAAGTTCACATCACAGCCAATATATGGTAGATAAAGATTTTGTAATATTGCTATGACAATCACCCATAAACACAGGTGACTTTATAAAAAACTGAAAATTAGATTTGCAGAAACCTTCATAAACTCCTAAAAGTCAAAACTGGTTAGATTAAGCGTAAAACTTGAAAGAAAAAAAAATAGTCTAAATAAAAGAAAACTTGAGGTGTTTACCAACCAGAAGTTTGTCCAAAGTCATTTACTTGGCAAGACCAGAGAATGGCCATACTTGATTTGCAATTAGGAATACACCTTCAGCAGGAGGGGCTACAAGGCTAACACAAAGGCTTAGTGTAAAGACATGAAGAAAGCTATTTAGATTTTGATTTAGATTTGGTATGGCGGAGCATGAAAATTTCTTCACTGCGGTGAAGCATAAGGAATGTTGAGATGAAGTCTAGATATTAAACTCATTTTATATGAGTAACAGTAGGAGGTAGGAGGTGTAACAATATATACTGCATGTGTGAGAATAATGTGAGAAGAACGAACAAAAAAAATGGGAACTATGAAACCCTCTATGGAAACACAAAATTAATCAAAATGTAGACAGTTGGTGAGCAAGAGTAAAGTCAAGTTAATGTCTGGAGACCTTCTCAGAAGGACAAATTAAAACTAATTTCTAGGTGTTCAAAAGTTTATCATTTTCTAAATAGTACTGTAGCATACTAATATGCATTAATTTAAAATATTAAACTATTGAGAACTTTCCAGAGATTCTTATATGCTCATGTATATTTAGAATCTCCATGAAAAAAAAGATATATATATATATGGCATTTCCCAAACTTCAAGTAGGATTTTTTTTTTTTTTTTTAAACTTTGAGAATTGTGAGCAACTAGTAGCCCACAAACTTTCTTGGAAATCTTGAGTTGAGAGGTTTGAAGACCGAGGGAAGAGAATAATACCCATCAAACACACATATATTGAAATAGAGACACTAAGCTTAGTGCCATAATACTAAGAGAAATAAGTAATATTCTCTGCGCTTAAGAATGTATATGTGGCCTCAGAAAGACTACGCAAAAGAAAGATTGACATGGATGAAGAAGTAAAAAGGAATGAAAGAAAATATTCATGAAGGATTCACTGGGACTTTTTAATAGTCTAATTTTGTAAAATTGAAGAGGAGTAGTATTCACATTTAAAGAATGTGAACGTAATTAAGAAGAACTAAGTTACTTTTGTAAGTGAATGGTAAATGGAAAAAATGTGTAAGAGTAAACCAGTGGAAAAACTCAGGTTTACCAATGGCGTCACAATGTTATTTGTTTCAGAAGTATGAGTTGTAAAAGGCTTTTGAGTTGAGAGCCAAACACTTTGAAATCATTTTCTTTCATTTACATATGATTCCCCAACTCACTCATCTCTCCATTTTGGACTCACATCAACAACAGATTTTTTCTGATCTTTCACTGTGTCTTCTAGCATTTCTAAGTCCAAAAAATAGTTGTTAGTGTTTAAATAACTTGACTTCTTTAAAGCACTGAATATGGCTAATGACTCGCTCGTCATTGGTATGTTCGTGGTCTCCACTGCAATCTTTCTATTCTCTCTACTTTGAAACCTCTGTGTCTGCTTCAGAGGCTTTTGTTTTCCAAGATTCTATCTTGGACTTTCTTTTCAGTCTGTTCATTCCCCATGACTGAACTAACCTACCCCACAGCTTCATAATGACTGCATTTTAATTAGACCTTGTTGAACCCTTACGCACTATGGACAATATAAACTAAATAATTACTGAACTGATCTTTTATTTCTACCATTTGTTTCTGCATTGATACGTTCAATATAAGTAAATACAACCTTCAGATAATTTTGCTAAGACAGAAACCTGTTAGACATCATTGACTTTAATCTCTGGCCCGTCATATCCAATTTGATCTCTGACCTGTTATCAACCTGTCAGTTTTACCCTGTCTCCACACTAACATCTCGTCTGCCACTTGTGTCAGTGCATTCATTCAGTTCTCCTATTTTTCACTTGGTGATTGGGTCAGGCACCCCAACTCTTACTTTAATATTGCTATTATGAAGGCAGAACTGTTTTGCTTTGAGTTGACTATTTGGAAGCAGCCCTTTTGGTATGTGGGCATTTATGATACAAATATATGTAGACATGCACATACATGCACACACTTTTGGATTTCAATAAAACTACATAATTATGTCCCAAAGTAGTGCATCCTCAAGCCACACCCAACTCATGAGTTTCATACAACATGGGATCCAAGAAGGGAGGTATCAAAAACGCATCCAAGTTGAAGGAACAGAGAATGAACCATCTGACAGATAAATCACATGCATTCAAACAACAAGAACCACTAATCTTAAGAAAAACTTTTCTTTATTGTGTGACAGCTTTCCAGAATCTTGAATGATCCACCTTTCCAATACTCTGATTTATTTAGCTTTATAAAAAAAAAAATTGAGAAATCTATTTGGGTCCTGCCTTCTTTTGAAATTTCACAGGAATTCCTCAATTAACTTTTGACATTTCTCCTACACATACAAACCTCATCCCTTATGTTGAATGAGCTCACATTTATAATGATGGCACATTTATAATGATTTCACAATATGGGGGGCTTTCCTAGTGACTCAGATGGTAAAAGATCTGCCTGCAATGCAAGAGAACCAGGTTTGATCCCTGAGTTGGAAAGATCCCCTAGATAAGGAAATGGCTACCCACTCCCATATTCCTGTCTGGAGAATTTCATTCCATTTTCACTTTGGGCTTCCCTGATAGCTACCAAGAAGGGAGGTATCAAAAACGCATCCAAGTTGAAGGAACAGAGAATGAACCATCTGACAGATAAATCACATGCATTCAAACAACAAGAACCACTAATCTTAAGAAAAACTTTTCTTTATTGTGTGACAGCTTTCCAGAATCTTGAATGATCCACCTTTCCAATACTCTGATTTATTTAGCTTTATAAAAAAAAAAATTGAGAAATCTATTTGGGTCCTGCCTTCTTTTGAAATTTCACAGGAATTCCTCAATTAACTTTTGACATTTCTCCTACACATACAAACCTCATCCCTTATGTTGAATGAGCTCACATTTATAATGATGGCACATTTATAATGATTTCACAATATGGGGGGCTTTCCTAGTGACTCAGATGGTAAAAGATCTGCCTGCAATGCAAGAGAACCAGGTTTGATCCCTGAGTTGGAAAGATCCCCTAGATAAGGAAATGGCTACCCACTCCCATATTCCTGTCTGGAGAATTTCATTCCATTTTCACTTTGGGCTTCCCTGATAGCTCAGTTAGTAAAGAATCTGCCTGCAGGAGACCTGGGTTCAATCCCTAGGTTGGGAAGATCCCCTGGAGAAGTGAATGGACATCCACTCCAGTATTCTGGCCTGGAGAACTTCATGGACTGTATAGTCCATGGGATCACAAAGAGCTGGACAAGACTGAATGACTTTAACTTTCACTTTGAAAATATGACTGATACTTTCACAGAGGCAAATGTGGTTCTAATAAAAATTTTAGAAATCTTTTTTCATAGATCTTATCTGATTTTAAAAGACAAAGGACATATAATTTTTATATTGTTAATATATAGCTATGCAAATGAGAAGAAAAGACTAAAATTAAGCTTTTTGTCATAACCATTGTTCAAACAAGGACAGACTAAGAGGAAACAATATACATGTATTATTTGATAACAAAAAATAGATTTTGATTTTAACACAGGTTCATCCAAACAACTATGTCACAAATGCTTTGAAAGTTATCAATCAAAATGTCCTACTATTTATTCTTCAACCTAAAAGAAAAACTTCAGTATTTTTATATAAAAGTAATTTTTAAATAGTGGTTCTTTTTTATTATAACAGTGATGTATGCTGACTCTAGATAACACCAGAAATATAGAAAACCTGAGGGTGAAAATTAAAATCACCAATAAGCCAGGCTGCTTAGTTTTAATCTATTTCTTTTTATTGTTTTTTTCTATACACACAAATTTAACCAATAAAAGTTACTGAAGAAATTCTTTTCCAAATAGAAACAGAGACAACGAAAAACAGTATTGATGTTAGGAAAGACATAGAAAACGTGAGTATAGATAAACAAAATGTGTGAAATATTGAGTGAAATTGTATACAAATAAATTTCAAGATTTGATAGGAAAATTGCTAGAAAAAGTATTTGTATAGAGTCTATTAAATCTTCAAGAAATAATACTCTTTTAAGCAGCTTTATTGAGAAATAATTTACATACCATAAAGTCCACATGCTTGAAGAGTATAGTTCCATGGATTTTATATTTACACAGTTGTGCAAACATCTCCATAATCTAATTTTAGAGCATTTCATCATCCTCAAAAGAAACCTTGTGCCCATTAGCAGTAACTCCCTTTTCTCCATTTCTGTTTTTTCAAACAGTACCAGACCATTAAAAAAAAAAAAAAGGAAAGTTTCAAAAAAGATAATATGAAGCTCCGATACTAGTAAAATAAAACCAGACAAAGGTGTGCAAATATTGTCTATGTGTATCTATGTGTCTGCTTATTTAATCTGTCTCACTTTACCAAATTCTCACGAACATATGTATAAAACATTAGATAAAAATATTACCAATTCAAAATGAGCAGTTTATTGAAATAGTAGAACACCCTGATCAGGTAGGATTTATTCCAGGAAAACAAAGAAAGATTAACTTTAGAAAATATTAATTCAGACATATTAAAACATAAATGATCTTCTGGAAAGATATCAAAAGTACTTAATAAAAGCCAAACATCTGTTTTTTAAATGAAACTTTTAGCAAATTTTAGAATAAAAAGATAACATAATCCTACAAACATATGCAGCAGAAACCTACTTAAAAGAACAAATACTTAATAATATGAGAAATGAACAGACTTACCATCACCATCAAAAATGTTTATATACATTTATATGCTGTTTATATATGTTTAATTAGATAATACAGTCATAAGAATACACATAAAGAAAAAGTAAGCATTTAATTTATTTTGACTTTTAGTTCAAAATTTAGAAAATAAAAATATAATAAAAGCACATACAGGATAAAACATATGATTGTGTCTTGAATGTCTCTGTTAACACAATATGTGGACATACATAATGCATACATTAGCAAAATACATCTGCTCTCTGGGTTACACCCTGATCTTAGTGAAAACAATCAGAATAATGCATATCTAAGAATAAGGAGGGAGAAGGCAATGGCACCCCACTCCAATGTTCTTGCCTGGAGAATCCCAGGGACGGAGGAGCCCGGTGGGCTGCCGTCTGTGGGGTTGCACAGAGTCGGACACAACTGATGTGACTTAGCAGCAGTAGCAAGAATAAGGAGAGTAATAAGTCTGCAATATCACCAAGTAGGAAGTATAGCTTACATACAAGAGTTTCCTGCAGAGAGAACATGGAGAATGACATCACTAATGTTTGGGGTATGTGGCTGAATTATATCTTATTTGATTTGACTCTTGAATATGTATTTTTGTCTTTTTCCTTATTTCCTGTACACTGTTTATTTGGAGTATATTGTGATCTACAGGACTATAAAGAACACAACTGGGTTTTGTTCAATGCCATGTCTACATTTGTTTTCAAATTGTGATTGTACATCTCCTACTTTTCTCTTTGTAATTATTCTAGCAAGACTGTGATAAATCTACATTCACACCACCATCCTGTGTAACAAGGTACATCAACTAGTCAATTTGATAGGCAAAACTTGTATTATCTAGTTTTAATATTACTTTTTTTATTTGAAGGGAGAATAAGCATTGAGAAATGTTTTATTAATAATTCAGATGTCTGAAGAACCTGGACATTATAAATGTGTTTTTCTACTAGAGTATGAGTGTTTTCTTCTTGGCTGGCGAGTATCATTTTTGTTGAAAGTTCTTTTTCTATCTTTGTGATTTTAGACAAAATCATAGAAGAAATATGTATTGATACCTAATATGTGACAGGCAGTAGGTAGAGACCAGAAATACACAGTTGCAATCTTTATGGTATGGAATATAGACATAGATGCACTCTTTCTTGATATGATCACTCAGTCATGTCTGACCCTTTGCGACCCCATGGACACCAGGCTCCTCCGTCCATGGGATTTTCTAGGCAAGAGTCCTGGAGTGGGTTGCCTTTTCCTTCTCCAGGGAACTTCCCGACCCAGGTTTCGAACCCAGGTCTCCTGCATTATAGACAGTCTCTTTACCGTCTGAGCCACCAGGGAAGTCTGTAACTGTCATATGTGCTCTGGAATAGCAAGCAAGCTACTAAGGAGCAAGGAGAAGCATCCAAGTTTGTTTTTTTTGTTTTTTAATAAAGTCCTTTCCTTTTAGAATTAAATTCTTAGGATGTCATCTCCCATCCAGAGATTAATTGCGTGTACACTTGTATTTTGTTCTAGATCTTTATGTTAATATTTTCTTACTTTAATAACTTTTACTTGTATTGATCGTGGTCTGAAATGTCACCTGCACAATTTACAGTCTTTTCCATATGCTGATGTGAGATAGTCTACATAGTCTGGTATATAAGTGTTTTATTTTAAGCAGTCTATAAACAGTGGGGAAAAAGTTTCTTGTTGCCATCTCTGAAAAATACATAAAACAGTGGTCTTGAAGAGGAGGAAAAGAGAGACATGGACATAATATTTTTATCTACACACAGTTGTCACAGAGCACAGGGATAACTACTTTGGATGTTGGTTTTGCGTTTTTCTTAGCACACGTTTTGGATCTCGGAATAAGAAGCGAGGTATCACAAGAGAGGGATGGTGCTTTCCTACCATTTTGATGGCTTTGGTCTGCATTTTTGTCACAGAAGTTACCTATGGTTAAGCCACCAATCACTTTTCCCAATCCAGCTTCACATATAGGTAGAGATTTCTTATAGATTGTTATGAATAGGTTTTCTGTCTTGGTATTTGAATGTTATTAAGGTACCATTTATTTTTTTCATCATGTTGGTGCTTTAGTAAGAGATTGGGAGAAGCACCATCAGGCCAGTTAGCAAGATGAAACATAAGAAATTAAAGTAGACTTTATAAAAGTAAGTTAGATATGGTCTCCTCTTTGAAATCTCATTGTTTTCAAATGTAAATACCTTTGTTTGGTAGAGAAGGCTATTTTATAGCCCCCAGCATTTTTGCAAACCCATTTCCAATTCTCCAACTACAGTGAAAGTATTAGTTGTTCTGCTGCTGCTACTGCTAAGTTGTTTGAGTTGTGTCTGATTCTGTGCAACCCCATAGATGGGAGCCCACCAGGCTCCACTGTCCCTGGGATTTTCCAGGCAAGAACACTGGAGTGGGTTGCCATTTCCTTCTCTAGTCATGTCCAATTCTTTGTGACCCCATGGACTGTAACCCTTCAGGTCCCTCTGTCCATGGAATTCTCCAGGCAAGAATACTGGAGTGCGCTGCCATTTACTTCTTCAGGGGATATTCCCAACCCAGAGATCAAACCCGGGTCTCTCACACTGAAGGCAAATTCTTTACCACAGAGAAGCCTGTTAACTACAATACATACTCAGACCTAGATAGTTTTCTTCAGTTTCCCCAAACTCCTTGCCTCACCTGCTCTTCGATCAGCTCCACCTTTATTGAGTACCTACTGTGTGTCAGAGACAGGTATCATGTGAGGTGCTGGTGATGAGAGATGATTAAGTCACCATAGCTGGATGGCTAACTTCCACTGATGACTTAAGTCAACTCAGGAATCATTTCCTCTGGCCAACCAGGACAAAGTCACCCTAAAATCAGCTCTTCAGGTTTCCTCAGAGTATAGAAATTATCATATGAGGTTGTAATGGCTTATTTGACCTCAGAAGACTGTGACTAAATATTTATCTCCATATGTCCAGAGTCTGGCACAGTACCTTTAACATCAGATGTTCTTTGATATTTAATCAGTGGGACAACAGAGAAAGACTAGGTTTGAAGAATAAGATCACATTCTCTATCCAGCTGAGCCACCAGTGAAGCCCAAGACTAAATATGTACTAAACAAATTAAAATAATTGAGTTTCCCTGGTGGCTTATATGGCAAAGAATCTGCCTGCAATGCAGGAGACCTGGGTTCAATCCCTGGGTTGGGAAGATACCCTGGAGAAGGGAATGTTAACCTGCTCCAGTATTTTTACCTGAAGAATTCCACGGACAGCCTGGCAGGCTACAGTTCATGAGGTTGCAAAAAAAGTCAGACACAACTGAATGACTGACAGTTTGACTTTCATGCTCTTCATTCTGTACAGTTGACTGTTTATTTTATATTGTGTCCCCCAAAAAAATCATTTGGGTTTTTCCTTAAGACAGAAAAACCTGACTGAACTTTTTGGCCAACCCAATACAAAAAAAGTAACAGAGCAAATTAGATATTATAGGATAGAGTTAGTTATTTTAATGTAACTTTTCCCAAAAGTTACAAAATACACATAATTGGATGAAATATAAGTTCATATCACCTTAGTATTGATTCAGTTTTATAGCCATTATTATAATTAAAATATATTAAGGATCTAATTATTCATGGGCTCAATAAGCACTTTTCTCACCTACGGTTATGTTTGTTACACCTGCATCTTTTAAGAAAATACAATTGTATGAAAATCTGCATTGTTTTTTAGATATACTACTGCTGCACACTTAATCAACTATAGCATAGTTTAGACATTACTTTTTCTATGCCCTGGGAAAGCAAAAACTTTGTATGACTTATTCTCACAGTATTGGCTTTATTGAGATCATGTGGAACCCGACCATCATCATCTCTGAGGTGTCCCTGTGTATGTAATCTGAGCATGTGATCTCCAGCATCAAAGTTCTAGCTCTCCTGTTTGCCAAAGGTGTGAACTTGAACCATCCCCCAGGGCTTAGTGCTTCACTTTATTTATAGGAAAAATGTGAATGATCCCAACAGAACCTCTTTCACTTAGTGAGGACTAAATGAGTTAACCAGTGTGATACTGTTAGCATCCAACACAGAATAAGCCCTCTGTAAATATCAGATGATAATTTCTTCATGTATACCACAGTCATGGAAAAAAAAGAGAGAAATCTCTATATTTCTTTAAAATGTGTACTGGGTATTATTAATTCCAATCAACCTTTTCTCTCTCTACAAGCATGTTAGTAATGTTCTTCTAGTGTTAGAACTCTGCCTTACATTCTTCTATTATGAGAGTTAGTTTAAGAGAAAAGAGAAGATTTGGACTTTGATGGGAGGGCAGTTGCTTTGATGCATCTTGGTAAATTAGTTTCTGCTTCTGAACGTGATTCTCACAGGAAATGAACTTGGGGATGATTAGAAAGGAAGGAAGCATGTCCTGGCTGAATGGTATTGTCCTAATTGGCCACAGTGACCTGTGGAAAATTCTTAAAGAGATGGGAATACCAGACTACCCGACCTGCCTCCTGAAAAATCTGTATGCAGGTCAGGAAGCAATGGTTAGAACTGGACATGGAACAAAACTGGTTCCAAATTGGGAAAGGAGTACGTCAAGGCTGTATATTGTCACCCTGCTTATTTAACTTATATGCAGAGTACATCATGAGAAACGCTGGGCTGGAAGAAACACAAGCTGGAATCAACATTGCCGGAAGAAATATCAATAACCTCAGATATGTAGATGATATAACACTTATGGCAGAAAGTGAAGAACTAAAGAGCCTCTTGATGAAAATGAAAGAGGAGGGTGAAAAAGTTGGCTTAAAACTCAACATTCAGAAAACAATGATCATGGCATCTGGTCCCATCACTTCATGGCAAATAGATGGGGAAACAGTAGAAACAGTGACAGACTTTATATTTTGGGCTCCAAAATCACTGCAGATGATGACTGCAGCCATGAAATTAAAAGACACTTGCTCCTTGGAAGAAAAGCTATGACCCACCTAGACAGCATGTTAAAAAGCAGAGATATTACTTTACCAACCAAAGTCCGTCTAGTCAAAGCTATGGTTTTTCTGGTAGTCATGTATGGATGTGAGAGTTGGACTATAAAGAAAGCTGAGCAGATCATGGCATCTGGTCCCATCACTTCATGGCAAATAGATGGGGAAACAGTAGAAACAGTGACAGACTTTATATTTTGGGCTCCAAAATCACTGCAGATGATGACTGCAGCCATGAAATTAAAAGACACTTGCTCCTTGGAAGAAAAGCTATGACCCACCTAGACAGCATGTTAAAAAGCAGAGATATTACTTTACCAACCAAAGTCCGTCTAGTCAAAGCTATGGTTTTTCTGGTAGTCATGTATGGATGTGAGAGTTGGACTATAAAGAAAGCTGAGCACCAAAGAATTGATGCTTTTGAACTGTTGTGTTGGAGGAGACTCTTCAGAGTCTATTGGGCTGCAAGGAGATCTAACCAGTCCATCCTAAAGGAAATCAGTCCTGAATATTCATTGGAAGGACTGATGCTGAAGCTGCAACTCCAATCCTTTGGTCACCTGATGTGAAGAACTGACTCGTTTGAAAAGATCCTGATGCTGGGAAAGATTGAAGGTGGGAGGAGAAGGGGATGACAGAGAATGAGATGGTTGGATGGCATCACCAACTCAAAGGACATGAGTTTGAGGTGGCTCCTGGAGTTGGTGATGGACTGGGAAGCCTGGTGTGCTGCAGTCCATGGGGTTGCAAAGAGTTGGACATGACGGAGCAACTGAACTGACCTGACCAATGAGATCAACTTAAGAGAAGCACCTTCCCTTTCCTGATGTGTTTCTTCCTAGGATTATAAATTATTGATCTCAGAGACCCACTTGATTTAGCGCCTGATGTTTGCAAGGTTAAAAAACTTAGTTTTAGCCTCCAATAGGAATTCATAAAGAACTTTAATTCTCCCCTCTTGCCTTCAAAGAACTTTTAAAATAAGATCAAAACACAGAACAGAGCAATACTTAAGATTCTCATCTACTCACCAGCTCGACAGCTGTCAGCAACTTTTCTAACTATGGGAAAACTCTCTTATGAATTTCCCATTCATGCCTGTGAACCTCTCTCCCGGGCATGCTGGCTCCTTCTGTGTGGCCATCTCTCATCCTGTCAGCATCTAAGCAGGAAGTTTGTGTTCTACTTCTACTAAGTTCTCTCTGCTCTCTGTCCTTTTGGTGCCTGTTCAGCTCACACACACCCTCTCTGGATCACCCACCTCGAGTTCTGAACGGTGGATTGGAGGCCACAGACACTCAGATGGCAAAGAATCATCTTTTCCATCACCTCCTGCAAATAGTAGGAGGCGGCTTTGTGGAAAGAGTAGGACACAACTGAGCGACTGAACTGACATGTTTCTTCAAACTAAAACTTTCTGTGTTTCAACAACCAGAAAATGTTGGCCTCCTGAAGCAGAAGGAAGAGACCCACCATGTGGGCTCCTCTTCCCTCTCGTTTTGTTGTCTCCTCCAAGTGGGAAAATAGACTGTAGCTTCATCACAGGTAACAGCACTAAATTCCAATCCAAGACAATTAAATATTAGCAGATAACTCTTCTGAGATCTTATAAATGTGGATGAAGTTATCTTTTTAAAAAGGTGACTTTTTTTTGATTCTTTCACATCTACTAAAAATAGTACTGAATGTAAAAACCACACTATTCATATTATGCTTGTCTAAACAATATTCTGAGGACCACTACTATGCAAAAATAAAAGACATGGCTAAATGGTAGACCATTATGTCATTTCTCCTAGCATGGTAGAATGATACAAGTCATGAATTAAAACAGTTTACTGATGACCAATTCAATAATACTAGTTTGAAGCAGGAAAAAAGTAAGAGATCGCTAAATTCCAAAGCCCCCGCCCCAACCCAGTGATGTGCAGGTACCAACCAATTCTTGCCTTAAACTCTTAAGTGTCTAGCACACAGCTAATAATAGTTTGTTTTCTGTTACTTTTCATCCTTAAAGTCTGTAATATCTTTTAACATTTTAGAGTCAATACTATGTTAACTTTAAACATATGATAAAAAGAGTCTTATTGCACTGAACGTTGTCTACAAAAGAGCTACTCCCCATGAAAAGGCTATTTTAGTTTTATTTTTTTGCTCAAGCTGCTTATCTAATGGTTTTTAAATAAAAATAATAGATGCCAAGCATAAAATAAGCTAGCAAATACTTTATTTTCTATTTGAATTTATTGTCATTTACTTAACTGCAGTTTTCTTTTTAATTTTAATTTGTATGAAATACGTTTTATGTTAACAAAAGCACTTAATATATTTTGGCTTGGGCAAAGAAATCATGAATATATACTAGACTTAAAGCCATTCTCTCTGTTAAAATATAATGCTTAATAATAGCATATTATTTTATATTAAATAATATAGCAAAATAGATATTTATCAAAAGATAAAGATGTAGAGTACCATATTTTAATCTTACATTAGTTAAAAACTTATGATTTAATCAGAAGTGGTAAATAGGATTAAGTTCTTTATTATAATGATGACAATATCTATTGATATGTTTTATTGATTATGGTAATATATGATAGATAAGTTTTTCTCTGACAATACCATTTTACTTTAGAGTTATTTAATGTATTATTACAGACTTACTAAATAGGCTTCCCTGGTGGCTCAAATGGTAGAGAATCTGCCTGCAATGCAAAAGACTTGGTTCAGTCCCTGGGTTGGGAAGATTCCCTGGAGGAGGGCATGGCAACCCACTCCAGTATACTTGCCTGGAGAATCCCCACAGACAGAGGAGCCTAGTGGGCTACACTCCATGGTGTCACAAAGAGTCGGACACAACTGAGCACCTAAACACATAGCATATATGCTAAACACTTTCATCCACATCTCTCTTGTGGATCTAGAAATATACCCACAAAGCAGAGGATGCTGTTTTTCATTATGCACTTAATTATTCATCAATTTTTATACTCAACTACTATATATTTTATTATTTAAAAAACAAAAATAAGAGAGACAGAGAAACATCCAAACCATAGGGAAAGTGTCTTGTATTTTTATTTGTCATTGCCCAGTATTGGGAGAGAAGTAAATCTTTCAAGAGACATTTTTTAATAAAAGTGACTATCATTTAAAATGTTTTAAACATATGAGCAGAAAGATTTCTTCTCGTTGATAGTTGTTCAAAAGGAGGTAATAATTCCATTTTTGTGGGTAAATGAAAATCCAAAGTAGTCTATCATTTTCTTGCATTATAAGGCTTTGCATGTGTCCAGTTGTGGAGAAAGAGCACTTAGTTTAGTCATCGGTGTCCTAGATTGTGAAATTTACAACTAGAGCTTTTCTATGCTGTATGGCCAACACCATTATTTTGAGGCAATTTGCTTCTGATTAAATAGGTTTAAATCCAAATAAAAGATTTTATTCTTTATTTACCCTAATCAGAATGTTTTAGAAGACATCAAGTTTTCAAAAGGCAAGTCAAGGGGAGAATTGCATTAACTATCTAGTTATATAAAAGGCATGACACCTTTTACAGTGTTCTTGCATTCACGTTTACACAAGACAAGCAGGATTTTTCAATACAGTGGAGACACACTGATTTCTTCTTTAAGACTCAAAACCATAATGAGGTTTATAACTCAAATACCTATTACACATTCACAAATTAAGTAAAATTTTTGTTGTATTAAGTTTTATAAATAAAAATGTAAAGGGAAATAGATCCTGAAGAAAATCAACAGAGTTCTACATAAATCTTCTAAAATAGCATATATATAGTTCCAGGTCAAGAGAGGGGAACTAACATTTATATAGTGACTGCTCTATGCCACATATTTTTGCATATATTCACTAATCAGATCTCTTTAAGATTGGGGTTTTAAATTCTATTTAAATTCTATATTTAAAAATAAAGGAACCAAATCTGAGTGTTTAAGAACTTTGTCCAGAGTCAAAGAAACTAAACTCACATGGTTAAAAACTTTGTCGAGGGTCATGAAAATAAAACGTTAACCAAACTAACTTCAAGGCCCTGGATGACATTGTCAAATACATAGTTCATTTTCAGTGAGCCAACATTCCACTGTGCTTTGTGGTTACATTGATAACTAAAAGAGAGGGTTGGGAACTTTCTGTAAAGTCTTGCTGTGTAAAAATAAGACCAGGAGTTAGTTTATCAGTTAATCAAAAAATGTGATTAGAACACAAAGTTGTAAAACCTCATAAAAACACATATATATATGTGTGTGTGTGTGTGTGTGTGTGTGTTCAACATTTTATTTCAATTAAATATGTAGACATGCACATTTCTTTGCCAAACTTTTGATTAAACCGGTTTCCTTTTTTTTTTTTCCAGACCAGGTTTGCTAATTGATGTTTTACTTTATCTTTCTTATAGAAACACCATATGCTTTTATTTCAAGTTCTGTTTGTTTGTTTTAAAATTTTCTCTAATGCAATTTAACCAGTGGAGATTTTGCCCTTTGGTTTAGAGTTGCCTCTCTCACCTAATTTGACATAAGGGTTTTTTAAGTGACTAACCTTTAATAACTTTCCATAGTATTCAATTTAGTTTATTTATAAGTAAATAAGCCAAATTTATTTTTATTCATAGTCACGTAATAATTTAATTGAATTATCATAATAAATACAAACTAGGGAACAGCTAAAACCCAACCAATACAAGCAAAGATCTGCTTGAGTATAAGGCATGTTGTCATTTGACCTAGATTAACTGTTAAATGGGTTTCACAGGTGGCACTAGTGGTAAAGAACGTGCCTGCCAGTTCAGGCGACATAAGAGACAGGGGTTCAATCCCTGGATGGGGTAGATCACCTAAAGAAGGGCATGGCAACCCACTCCAGTATTCTTGCCTGGAGAATCCCATTGTCAGAGGAACCGGCAGGCTACGAGTCAAAAACAACTGAAAGGATATCAGTTCAGTTCAGTCGCTCAGTCGTGTTCGACTCTTTGTGACCCCATGGACTACAGCACGCCAGGCCTCCCTGTCCATCACCAACTCCAGGAGTTTACTCAAACTCATGTCCATTGAGTTGATGATGCCATCCAATAATCTTGCCCTTTGTCATCCCTTTCTTCTCCC
The DNA here is from genome assembly GCA_006410635.1 of Cephalophus harveyi. Taxonomy (NCBI): domain Eukaryota; kingdom Metazoa; phylum Chordata; class Mammalia; order Artiodactyla; family Bovidae; genus Cephalophus; species Cephalophus harveyi. Next base: position 637,452 of record SJYT01019999.1, on the reverse strand, counting down.
ACCTTCAATCTTTCCCAGCATCAGGGTCTTTCAAATGAGTCGGTTCTTCACATCAGGTGGCCAAAGGATTGGAGTTGCAGCTTCAGCATCAGTCCTTCCAATGAATATTCAGGACTGATCTCCTTTAGGATGGACTGGTTGGATCTCCTTGCAGTCCAAGAAGCTCTCAAGAGTCTTCTCGAACACCACAGTTCAAACCAGCAATTCTTTGGTGTTCAGCTTTCTTTGTAGTCCAACTCTCGCATCCATACATGACTCCTGGAAAAACCATAGCTTTGACCAGATGGACCTTTGTTGCCAAAGTAATGTCTCTGCTTTTTAATATGGTGTCTAAGCTGATCATAACTTTTCTTCCAAGGAGTAAGCGTCTTTTAATTTCCTGGCTGCAGTCACCATCTGCAGTGATTTTGGAGCCCAAGAAAATAAAGCCGGTCTCTGTTTCCCCATCTATTTCCCATGAAGTGATGGGATCAGATGCCATGATCATTGTTTTCTGAATGTTGAGTTTTAAGCCAACTTTTTCACTCTCCTCTTTCACTTTTATCAAGAGGCTCTTTAGTTCTTTGCTTTCTGCCATAAGAGTGGTGTCATATGCATATAAAGTTATTCATATTTCTCCTGGCAATCTTGATTCCAATTTCTGCTTCATATAGCCTAACATTTGCATGATGTACTCATAAGTTAAATAAGCAGGGTGACAATATACAGCCTTGATGCACTCATTTCTCGATTTGTAGCCAGTCTGCTTTTCCATGTCCAGTTCTAACTGTTGCTTCCTAACAGGCATACAGATTTCTCAGGAGGCAGGTCAGATGGTCTGGTATTCCCATCTCTTGAAGAATTTTCCACAGTTTGTTGTGATCCACACAAACAAAGACTGGTGTAGGCAATAAAGCAGAAGTGGATGATTTTCTGGAACTCTCTTGCTTTTTCGATGATCCAATGGATGCTGGCAGTTTGATCTCTGGTTCTTCTGCCTTTTCTAAGTCCAGCTTGAACATCTGGAAGTTCATGACTCACGTACTGTTGAAGCCTGGCTTGGAGAATTTTGAGCACTGCTTTGCTAGCGTGTGAGATGAGTGCAATTGTGCGGTAGTTTGAGCATTCTTTGGCTTTGTCTCTCTTTAGAATTGACACCCATGCAACTGTATATAGATCCCGTAAGAAAGGTTTACTTAGAAAACTAAAGATTCTATTCCCTATTTAAAAAAAAAAAACAACAAACTGATCTTACAGCCAGAATTTAATTAAAGTTAGGGCAGAATCACGATCTTATGCTCAGAATTGGTGAGTAGTTACCTGCTTAGAAATCAACAGTGCCCATCTTCTCACTAGTTAAAATGAAAATTTTGGAGTCATATAAAACTTAATTCAAGAGGATGTTGCTTCTAGTTTCTGAAGTCCCCTTTTGATTTCCTTTGAGCTAAAGCAACAGGGATACAGACTAGGAGATTCAATAGAAGAATATTGAAAATTAACTGATACCGCCAATTGATTACATTACAGATTACAGACCATGGGTTTAAGAAACCCAGGAGAGTTGGAAGTTTTAAAAGTATTGATCATGGCCCTGAAAGAGACTAATGCATTTTAAAGTCAGTCTGGCACTGTGAGTAAACAAATGGAACTGTACTTGAATACATTTCAACTTGTTCTTAATTTTCATGGTAAAACTGCCTACAAAGTTATTATTTGTTTGGTTTTCTGTGGTAACAGAGTAAATAAAAATCCATATATGTCTCAATGTATTCTATTTCTGAGACCTACAAAGTGTGAATTTATTAAGTTTTGTTGATGTGTTTTAATCATACAGCAGCAGATCATACACTCCAAATTTCTAATCAGAAAAACACAAATTGCAAAACTAAATATCATGATACTGAAAATGTCAATATATAAATTGTATCTAAGAGACTATCAAAGAAAAATAAGCTTTAATATCAATTGTGTACTTAATGTGAAGCTGAAACAATTTCCTTTCACCTGCTAGAAGAACATTTTTTGGGGGGATTATTGGTCTGTTCTTGATAAGGTTATAATAGGTTTTTCTTTACTTTTTAAATAATCTGCCCAGGAAACTAAGATTCTGTGTTTTATCAGAATGAAAAAAAAAAATACCATATCAGTTAAATTTATTCTGCAAATCAGACTTCATTTTGGCAAATAACTACTTTTGGTTTTTAATTACTATTTAAATCATTGTAGTAAATTCTAGCATTCCTGGAGACTAAAATACATAACAAATATTTAATGACACAGTAAAATTCTCCATGACTGATCTTTAAGATCTACTACATTAGCAATACTTTGGGGAAGTCTTCCATACCATCTGCAAAGATAGCTGTTGTGAAAATTGATAAAACTTTGATAATTTGGCTGCCTTTTATTTGAAAGAATGAGGTGATCTTTGCCCATGTCACATGTTCACAAATAATGCACACACTGCCTGAAAGGCTTTGTGAAAATTAATCCTTTAAATCTTGTTTCCAGTGCTAAAATTTTCCCTAAATCAAATTTCTGTGAGTTTTGATGATGTTTAAAAGATTTTTTTCTACTATCTGCTTCACCTTGTGGGCAGAAAACCTACATTAGTCTTGAGCATTTTTAGGTGAATGAAAGTTATCTTTTGCATCCCATAATTGGTACTCTAATAACCTGGTTAAATATAAGCTTTTGCAGCCTGATAATGGTTGCTAGTTGTGATGGACAGAATAATGCTGCTTCCTCAAAAATGTCCATGACCTAATCCCTAGAAACTTTCAATATGTTAGGTTCTGTGGTAAAGTGAAATTAATGTTGCAGATAGCATTAATGCCTTGAATCAGCTGATCTTAAAATAGGGGAGATTACCCTGGATTAATCCCTTGTGGCTCAGACGGTAAAGCGTCTGTCTACAGTGTAGGAGACCTGGGTTCAACCCTTGGGTCAGGAAGATGCCCTGGAAAAGGAAATGGCAATCCACTCCAGTACTATTGCCTGGAAAATCCCATGGACAGAGGAGCCTGGTAGGCTACAGTCCATGGGGTCGCAAAGGGTAGGACACGACTGAACGACTTCACTTCACTTCACTCTAGATTTACCGGTTGGGCCCAGTGTGACAACAGAGTTGTTGAATGTCTTAGGGAGAAGTGTCAGAGTCAAGGAGAAGCCATGTGAGACTCAACTCTGGAGGAAGGGACCCAGAGCCATGGAAGCAGCCTTGGAGGATGAAAAGGCACGCAAAGAAAATTTCCCGTAGAGCCTCTGAAAGTAAACACACACTGTTTAGAACTTGGCTTTAGCTTGATGGGGCTTGTGTCCGGATCCTGACTTGCGTGCGTGCTCAGTCTCATCCGGACTGTTTGTGATCCCATGGACTTCAGCCTGCCAGTCTCCTCTGTCCACGGAACTCTCCAGGCAAGAATACTGGAGTGGGTTGCCATTTCCTGCTCTAGGTGATCTTCCCGACCTAGGGATCGAATCTGCATCTCTTGCCTTGGCAGGAGGATACTTTACCACTGTAACACCTGGGATTCCCCAACTGTGACTTACACAACTATAAAATATTGAATTAGCTATTGTTTTAAACCTCTGAGTTTGGGGGCAATTTATATGGACAGCAATATAAAACTAATACATTGATTTCTTGGCAGTTCTTAATATTTTCCTCCAGTTTTAATGAGGTCCAACTAATTTAAATGAATGATAATGAATGCAAAGAAAAAGAAATATTCAAGTTACTAATGCTGGGAAAGATTAAACGCCAGAGGAGAAGGGGATGACAGGGGATGAGATGGTTGGATGGCATCACCGACTCAATGGACATGGGTTTGAGTAAACTCCAGGAATTGAAGATGGACAGGGAAGCCTGGAGTGCTGCAGTCCATGGGGTTGCAAAGAGTCAGACACTACTGAGCAACTGAACTGAATGTTTACTACCAATGCAAATGATTTTTGTATATATCTATTAAAATTGACATTTGAAAAAAATTATCAATTATTGTTGGGAGTAATTTTATTTTTTCTCAGCTTTGAGATATAATTGACATACAGTAATGTGTAAATTTAAGGTGTGCAGCACGATGATTTGACTTATATATACTGTGAGATGATTACCACAGTAAGTTCAGTTAACATTCTTCATCTCATACAGATACCAAAAAACAAAAGGAAAAATAGTGTCCTTTTTTCTTGCGATTAGAACTCTGAGGGTTTACTGTTTTAACAGCGTTGAAATATGATACACAATGGTGTTAACTATAGTCATTTTGTACTTTACATCCTTAGCATTTATTTGTTTTATAAGTGGAAATTTGTGCCTTTTGAACACCTTCATTCAATTCTTCCTCCCTCCACACCCCACATCTGGAAATCACAAATTGGATCTCTTTTATTTTATTTTTACTATGTTTTAGATTGCACAAATAAGTGAGATCATATGAAATTTGTCCTTCTCTATCTGACTTAGGTCACTTAACATGATACCCTCAAGGTCCATCCATGTTGTCACAAATGGCAGAATTTCTTCCTTTTTATGGCTGAATAGTATTTTACTGTGTGTGGAATATATATGCATAGACACAGCACAATTTGTTTATTCATCAGTTCATTCACTGAGGTTTTTCTCCATTTCTTGGATATTGTAAATAATATTGGTATGAACATGGGGTTAAGATATCTTGTTAACAGAGTTTTTACTTCCCAGCAATAGAATGACTGAGTCATGTGATAGTTTTATTTTTAACTTCTTGAGGAATCTCTGTACATTTTTCCATAGCGGCTTCACCAATTTACAAACCCATACGTGGGTTCCCTTTTCTCCATATCCTTGCCAGTATTTAGCAATTTTTGCCTTTTAGATAATAGCCATTCTAACCGGCGTGAGATGATGGTTCATTTTGGTTTTGATTCTTTATTTCTCTAGTATTTAGTGATGTTGAGCATGTTTTCATGTACCTGTGAGAGTAATTTGAAAATATAGTTTAAAAAAATAATAAAACTGGAAGTCTTTGTTTTGACAGTCCCCAAACTGTTAGAAATGGAATATGTTTTTGCCCCAAAACAAAACAAAATTAAAACTACAAGAATGATGGTTAGTTTTAACATTAGTCAGCATAGAGAATAATTTTTTCAGTGTTGAATTATAACAAATATCATTCTAGCTTGTTTTGCTTAAATTATATTTGTGTTAACAGGATATTTAGCTCATTATCATATCCTTATTTAAGTTTCTAAATTTCAAAATATATGCCAATTTTCAAGTTCTACCAAAAATATTCCATTTTTAAGATAAATATATACTAATGATAAACTTACATTTGTGTGCTTATGGCTATGTTATTTAGTTAGCAAACAGTAGGTGCTGGCCATGTAATAAGTGCTTTACAAACAGTTCATTTAAAAAAAATCCTCACAACAAATCTGTGAACGAGGTATTATTTTATTAATCCCATGTTATAATTAAAGAATTCAAAGAACAGAAAGGTTAGATCATATGCTCAAGGTCCAACAGCAAGTAATGGAACCAGAATATGGACTCAGAATATGTGTACTCCTAACTGCTCTGCTCTAAATCAGGAATAGTCTACGAATCTCATATGCTTTTCTGTGTCAATGACTCCTCATAATGTCTTCCTTTAGGTGCTATTATTAACCCCATTTGCATATATTGGAAGGAATTAAGATTTAAAAAGACTTACATGATTTGCTCTAATCTCTGCCCCGCAATATTTTTAATTTAACCAAGTGAGCCTTCTATCTTATGAGACAGTAGAATCTACTTTTACTGGCTGTATCAGTTCAGTTCAGTCGCTCAGTCGTGTCCGACTCTTTGTGACCCCATGAACCGCAGCACGCCAGGCCTCCTTGTCCATCACCAACTCCCGGAGTTCACCCAGACTCACGTCCATCGAGTCACTGATGCCATCCAGCTATCTCATCCTCTGTCGTCCCCTTCTCCTCCTGCCCCCAATCCCTCCCAGCATCAGAGTCTTTTCCAATGAGTCATCTCTTCTCATGAGGTGGCCAAAGTACTGGAGTTTCAGCTTTAGCATCATTCCTTCCAAAGAAATCCCAGGGCTGATCTCCTTCAGAATGGACTGGTTGGATCTCCTTGCAGTCCAAGGGACTCTCAAGAGTCTTCTCCAACACCACCATCTATTTCCCATGAAGTGATGGGACCCGATGCCATGATCTTCATTTTCTGAATGTTGAGTTTTAGGCCAACTTTTTCACTCTCCTCTTTTACTTTCATCAAGAGGCTTTTTAGTTCCTCTTCACTTTCTGCCATAAGGGAGTGTCATCTGCATATCTGAGGTTATTGATATTTCTCCCGCCAATCTTGATTCCAGCTTGTGTTTCTTCCAGTCCAGCATTTCTCATGATATACTCTGCATATAAGGTAAATAAGCAGGGTGACAATATACAGCCTTGACACACTCCTTTTCCTATTTGGAACCAGTCTGTTGTTCCATGTCCAGTTCTAACTGTTGCTTCCTGACCTGCATACAGGTTTCTCAAGAGGCAGGTCAGGTGGTCTGGTATTCCCATCTCTTTCAGAATTTTCCACAATTTCTTGTGATCCACACAGTCAAAGGCTTTGGCATAGTCAATAAAGCAGAAATAGATGTTTTTCTGGAACTCTCTTGCTTTTTCCACGATCCAGCGGATGTTGGCAATTTGATCTCTGGTTCCTCTGCCTTTTCTAAAACCAGCTTGAACATCAGGAAGTTCACGGTTCACATATTGCTGAAGCCTGGTTTGGAGAATTTTGAGCATTACTTTACTAGCATGTGAGATGAGTGCAATTGTGCGGTAGTTGTAGCATTCTTTGGCATTGCATTTCTTAGTATAGTTAGTATGTAATATAGTTACACAAGTAAGAGATCATGACCAACCCCGATCTTGAGTCATCTTAGAAGGTTTTGTTTGCACTATAGAAAATTGCCTGCCACTACTTTTGGGAGCTTGAGAACAACAGGAAGTTTTACAAACATCTAAACACCAAGCTAGAATGGGCAGAAGACAGGCTAAAATCATTACCCACCCTGCACTTCCAACAAAGCAAAACTGAATTCTGTTTGGCAAGTCTAGTACGCCATGGTTCTAAACGTCAAGAAAGAGAATGTTAATGCCACTGATGTCTGCAAGAAATTGGGCTCTCCTAAATTTTTTTTTTTAAATCAAACACATATTAGTGTTTTAAAAATGGATTTTGATTGCTTACTTTGATTATGAACTGATAAAACAGAACTATCAGAAACCTGGCTCTTTTTAACATACAGCCTGTTTCACTGTGTTCTTTCCTTCCTATAATCTCTTTATGATCAAATGCAGACTATTTCAGCCTGCAATTTCCAATTTAATTCTTGTCCTGATTTGAGCTATTAAATTGGACTCCATTTCAGCAACAACTGAGCCTACACTGGATCCTTAGTTACCAACGACTGTGGATAGCCATCTGCTTGGATGATTTTCACCATATGTGTTTAAAGTAAGACAATGTTTTATACATGCTTGATGTAGGTAATATTTGAAAATCATAAAAGAAGAGGAAGATCAGAGTAAGCTGTAAAATTGTAAGCAAAATTGAAATTATAAAAACATATTTTAAATCCCAAGAGTGAGTAGAGTTTAGAGCATGTATTTTCTATCATTCCCAAGAAAAGTCAGGTACAATCTGAAAATAGTTCCCAAACTGGAAAAAAGTTAATTTCTTTATCAATTACAGGTCAATTCTGAAAACTATTCTGAGCAAGCCAATTGTGATTGGGAATGAAATTTTTCTTTTTGGTTTACTCACTGGGTCTTTAAAATTAATTTCCTTAGATTGAACTCCATCTTCTTTTTCCACAGCCTTTTAGTAACATAATAACAAAAAAATCACTTAAAAGCTTTTAGCAATTTTTTTATACTCCAAGTATAAATAAATTGCCTTATTACTGTTTAAAGATTTATCTCCCTTGTTCAATATAATTAACTTTCAGTTAAGTAATACATAGGGTGCCATATATTTAAATGTGGAAAAAGGTAAAATTAAGTACAAAAAGTGGGTACAGGAGAAAAACTCATGTAAAATCAACACAGCAGGACATAAGAGATATTCCAAAGAAAGTATGTCTGAGTTGAAATTTATCATCTATCACTATGTGTTGGAGAAGATTCTTGAGAGTCCCTTGGACTGCAAGGAGATCCAACCAGTCCATCCTAAAGGAAATCAGTCCTGAATATTCATGGGAAGGACTGATGCTGAAGCTGAAACTTCAATACTTTGGCCACCTGATGCGAAGAACTGACTCATTTGAAAAGACCCTGATGCTGGGAAAGATTGAAGGCAGGAGGAGAAGGGGACAACAGAGGATGAGATGGTTGGATGGCATCACCTACTCAGTGGACATGAGTTTGAGTAAACTCAGGAGTTGGTGATGGACAGGGAGGCCTGGCGTGCTGCGGTTCATGGGGTCCCAAAGAGTCGGACACGACTGAGTGACTGAACTGAACTATGCTTCCTAATATCATTTTCATAACGTGTCTATTTTTATGATTTGTAGCATGACTGAAGCGACTTTACACACACAAAGCACTTTCACCTACATTCCTAGGGCTGATTTTTACAACGGCCATGCAGACTGCTGAATTCAAATGTTATCTCATTTTTACCCATGTCACAACTACTACAGCTTAGTTGCCATAGTTGTGTCTGACTCTTGCAATCCCATAGACTGTAGCCCACCAGGCTCCTCTGTCCATGGGATTCTCGAGACAAGAATACTGGAGTGGGTTGCCATTTCCTTCTCCAGGGGATCTTCCCAACCCAGGAATCAAACCCCGGTCTCCTACCTTGCAGGCAGATTCTTTTACCAGCTGAGCTGTAGAGAAGCCTACTATAGCTTGGAGGAGTAACAAATTGGCAAAAGCCACATAGCTGATGAGGACAGTTCTATGTTTGTTGCCTTCTTTTGACTCCAAGACTCAGGCTTTTTCCACAAAGACTTATCACAGCTCTGTTTAAGCTTATGTATACAGAGTTTGGGAGACACTCCCAGCCTGAAACATTCCCTTGAGGAAGTATGCAGTGAATTGTGGCATACCTCATTTGGAAGGGAGCCAGTTTTGTCTATTTCCACAAGTCAAGGAGGAACAGATAAGATGAAGCAGGGATTCTGGGAAGGAGTGTTAGAGCACTGTCTGATTGGTCATAAATTGCTGCCATATGCATGATTCCAATCCTACCCCCACCATCAAAAGGATAAAGAGAAAACAATTATACATTATTTCCTAGCAGAGCAGTTAAATGACCTGAACAAGACAATTCAGGCAGTAAGTGAAAAAAAGGAACCAGGATAGGAGCCAAGGGTATGCATGTGTTTCATGACCTTTCAAGGGGATCCAAGTAATATAAAGTTTCCAAATAATCAAATAAATCTACATTGAAATTTAAAGGTGAAACTTCCCTTTGAACCTAAATATGAAAACTTTATTTTGGAACATTCAGTATCTCAAAACATCATTCTGAGTATTACTTTGTATATGTATAAAACTATGAGCTACCAGTAATGTTTAAATCACCATAAAATATAAATGTACTACATCTAACTAAAATAAGATTATTGATAAATTGTAATTTAGCAACTGCAATGGCAGAGACTAAAACTACACAAGAAAGTGATGAAGCATTGAAGATATAGGTTGTGATTTTCAACAATTAAGTGTAGCTGTAAAAGCAGGCATCTTGAATGATTGAATTCTAACATGAAGTTAAATTTCCTTTTGTTAACTATAATAGGATTCAATCAATCATATTGAAAAATAATTAGCATAATTGAAAATCAGCTGCTTTCTTGTCCCTGCAGTAGTGCAAATGATTGAAAAAATTCAATTGATATTTGAAATAAACATAAATACAAATATATTTAAATAAACTTATTCATATATATGTTGATTTTTCTTTCAGAGTAAGTATTTGATCCAAATACAATGCTAAAGAAAGCTAATTTTTCCAAAAAAGAAGTTTCTTTGTTAAGAAGTTTTTGAGCTCCCAGCAGTGGTTTTTTTTTTTTTTTTTTTTTTTTTTTTTT
>SJYT01019999.1:607478-618666 GCA_006410635.1 Cephalophus harveyi | reverse complement strand
TGAGAGTCCCTTGGACTGCAAGGAGATCCAACCAGTCCATTCTGAAGGAGATCAGCCCTGGGATTTCTTTGGAAGGAATGATGCTAAAGCTGAAACTCCAGTACTTTGGCCACCTCATGCGAAGAGATGACTCATTGGAAAAGACTTTGATGCTGGGGGGGGACTGGGGGCAGGAGGAGAAGGGGATGACAGAGGATGAGATGGCTGGATGGCATCACTGACTCGATGGACATGAGTCTGAGTGAATTCCGAGAGATGGTAATGAACAGGGAGGCCTAGCGTGCTGTGATTCATGGGGTCACAAAGAGTCGGACACGACTGAGCGACTGAACTGAACTGAACTGATAGAAGATCATAAAAACAATTAGGAACAGCCTTTACAGTTATGTACAAATGTAAAGCAAAGAATGTCATCCATCCTCACCCAAGGGCAGGCATGGAATCAGATAAACGCTGGAGGAATTGCTCCCCTGCCTCCCTGCTTCCCTCACGTTCCTGCCATGAAATTTTCAAATGATGAAAAGGAAACAAGGATTTTGGTAAAATGGCCAAAGAGAATCAAACTTGATAATTATTTCTTTCTCATTACAGCTAGGCTTTAGGAAATTATGCTAATAAAAATATTATGGGGTCTAACTATAATGATGTTTTTTTCATTATACTATATGTTTTGAGAAAATAGAGTTTTTAGCAAAAAATGTTTCCCGGTTTTATCTTACTCATCTAAATGGCATTGAAAAATGCTTCTTTAAAAGCATAGAAAGTTGTAGTGAAAAGAAGTTCTTGTTTGATTTACCTGTAAGAAGATATTAAAAACTAAGACTTGGAGTTTGCTTAAATTCTTCAGTGGACAGCCACATGTTAAGAGACGTTAGGCCAAGGTTGTTTATATTAGAGAATTTCTAATCTGTGGACTGCAAGGAGATCCAACCAGTCCATTCTGAAGGAGATCAGCCCTGGGATTTCTTTGGAAGGAATGATGCTAAAGCTGAAACTCCAGTACTTTGGCCACCTCATGCGAAGAGCTGACTCATTGGAAAAGATTCTGATGCTGGGAGGGATTGGGGGCAGGAGGAGAAGGGGACGACAGAGGATGAGATGGCTGGATGGCATCACTGACTCGATGGACGTGAGTCAGAGTGAACTCCGGAAGTTGGTGATGGACAGGGAGGCCTGGTGTGCTGCGATTCATGGGGTCTCAAAGAGTCGGACATGACTGAGCAACTGAATTGAACTGAACTGAATGTGTTTATGACACATAATGGTTTTGAAATTTCTGAAATACAGTTTTCTCCTCTTTAGGGAGAAATCTACAAAAGGGACAGGACTTTAAGTTATAAGACATATCTTTTGCTTTATCCAATAATTGAAATTTAAGTATTGATTTTTCTGAGCATTGTATATAGATACATAGAATGGATAAACAACAAGGTCTAACTGTATAGCACAAGGAATTATATTTAATATCCTGTGATAAACCATCATGGAAAAGAACATGGAAAAGAATATGTATGTATGTAAAGCTTAATCACTTTCCCATAGGATAGAAATTAACACAACTTGCAAATCAACTATAGTTGGATAAAAGAAATTTTTAAAAAAGTCTTTCCTGGGATTTTATCAGAATCTCATCTACCAGAGAACCTGGTGTTTGGTAAGAACATATGTGAAAGTGAGAAAATTAAGAAACCGTCTTAATTTAGGCCTAGAGGTTTAGGGAAGAAAAACAGTATTTTCCAGGCTGTACTGATAGGTAGAGGGCAATATATGGGAGCTTCTGGGATTACTTTTAAGAAGTAATTCTTAAAAGTCTGGGTAGAAGGGGAAGGAGTGAATAGGAGCTACTTGTGGGGTCAGGATTGAAGCTGACAGCTTTAATAACACTTTTTCCTCATCAAATTTTTCTCACCCATTCCTCCTACCCAGACTTTCACCAGACTGATTTGTGTTCCCCCTCTTTGCTCCTCTGTCTTACACTATGCTCTCCATCACTAGCCTCAGCTTCTGTCCTCTAGTTAAGGATCCTGGTAGGGCAAAGATAACCTCCTGGAGTAGTGACGCCACTCTTCCAGAACATTTCATGACACCATTTCTCAACCATCACTGCTCAGTGGCTAAAGTGATTGATACATCTAAGAATAAGTCAGTCATTCTGCACCTGAGGTATCAGAGAGATTGTGACTAGCCATAAGTGTTTTAGCACAGACCAAGCACCCCAAGTGCTTACTGATTTCCTTTGGATGGTGTGAAATATTTTTTAAAAAAATTCATCTTTAAAGTGATGTAAGATGGACAGATGGAACTTTAGGGAGCCCTGTGTGAGAATGTGTATGTTTCAAATTGCCACTTAAGGATTTACTTTGGTAATATGGTCTATTGATGGAAGGAAAGTCTGATTCTTGAGAATCTTTGAAAGCTCACAGGCATTTTGATTTTTCTTCATCTGCTTTATATATACATACATACATACATATATATATATACTATTTATATATAAGTATTTTATATATAAAATTTAAATATATATATATTTAAATGTACATTTTGGAGAAGGAAATGGCAACCCACTCCAGTGTTCTTGCCTGGAGAATCCCAGGGACGGGGGAGCCTGGTGGGCTGCCGTCTATGGGGTCGCACAGAGTCGGACACGACTGTAGCGACTTAGTAGTAGTAGTAGTAGTAGTAAATGTACATTTATATTTACAATCACTCTCCACTCCCTCCTCCTCATTTCTTACTCCCCAGAGTCAAGACTGGTTTTAGACTGTTTAGTTTCCAGGAGGAGTTTTCTACCACAGCTGGACCCTCATTCTTCAGGAGAGATGTGTGCAGTGGTGATGAGGGTGGGAAAGAAGTTGCCCCAGCATCAAGATATTATCCCTAATGTAGGAAAGAAAGAATTCTTGCATTACTGTTGTCTCTACAGCTTTTGGGGGCTTCTCAGGGGCAATGGCACCCCTCTCCAGTACTCTTGCCTGGAAAATCCCATGGACGGAGGAGCCTGGTAGGCTCCAGTCCGTGGGGTCGCTAAGAGTTGCGCACGACTGAGTGACCTCACTTACTTTACACTTTCGTGCATTGGAGAAGGAAATGGCAACCCACACCAGTGTTCTTGCCTGGAGAATCTCATGGACGGAGGAGTCTGGGGGGCTCCAGTCCGTGGGGTCGCACAGAGTTGGGCACGACTGAAGTGACATAGTAGCATCAGGGGCCCAGTGGTAAAGAATTTGCCTGTCAATGCAGGTGAGGCAAGAGATGCAGGTTTGATCCCTGGGTCGAGAAGATCTCCTGAAGGAGGGCATGGCAACCCATTCTTGTACTCTTGTCTGGAGACTCTCATGGACAGAGGAGCCCGGCAGGCTACAGTCTGTGGGGTCTCAAAGAGTCAGGTATGACTGAGCAGCTGAGCCCTACAGCTTGTTGACAGATTTGTTATCTCCACTTCATATATATTTTGTTCTTGTTGACATTTATTTTGGAATTCTTTGCAGTTCTGTACTGTATCTAGCAAGGTTTTCAGATGAGATGTGTTTTATTTCTCATACTCTCGTATGGGTGTAACCAGCTCACTGAACCTGTGCAATGGCGACCCAGGAGACAGGCTCAGCAGAAGGATGCTGAATTGGGAAGAACAAGCATCAAATAACAGCCTCCCCCTCAAGTCGCCATCCTCCAAACTAGCTTATAAATATTTACAATCACTCTCCACTCCCTCCTCCTCATTTCTTACTCCCCAGAGTCAAGACTGGTTTTAGACTGTTTAGTTTCCAGGAGGAGTTTTCTACCACAGCTGGACCCTCATTCTTCAGGAGAGATGTGTGCAGTGGTGATGAGGGTGGGAAAGAAGTTGCCCCAGCATCAAGATATTATCCCTAATGTAGGAAAGAAAGAATTCTTGCATTACTGTTGTCTCTACAGCTTTTGGGGGCTTCTCAGGGGCAATGGCACCCCTCTCCAGTACTCTTGCCTGGAAAATCCCATGGACGGAGGAGCCTGGTAGGCTCCAGTCCGTGGGGTCGCTAAGAGTTGCGCACGACTGAGTGACCTCACTTACTTTACACTTTCGTGCATTGGAGAAGGAAATGGCAACCCACACCAGTGTTCTTGCCTGGAGAATCTCATGGACGGAGGAGTCTGGGGGGCTCCAGTCCGTGGGGTCGCACAGAGTTGGGCACGACTGAAGTGACATAGTAGCATCAGGGGCCCAGTGGTAAAGAATTCGCCTGTCAATGCAGGTGAGGCAAGAGATGCAGGTTTGATCCCTGGGTCGAGAAGATCTCCTGAAGGAGGGCATGGCAACCCATTCTTGTACTCTTGTCTGGAGACTCTCATGGACAGAGGAGCCCGGCAGGCTTCAGTCTGTGGGGTCTCAAAGAGTCAGGTATGACTGAGCAGCTGAGCCCTACAGCTTGTTGACAGATTTGTTATCTCCACTTCATATATATTTTGTTCTTGTTGACATTTATTTTGGAATTCTTTGCAGTTCTGTACTGTATCTAGCAAGGTTTTCAGATGAGATGTGTTTTATTTCTCATACTCTCGTATGGGTGTAACCAGCTCACTGAACCTGTGCAATGGCGACCCAGGAGACAGGCTCAGCAGAAGGATGCTGAATTGGGAAGAACAAGCATCAAATAACAGCCTCCCCCTCAAGTCGCCATCCTCCAAACTAGCTTATACTAAGAAGAGTTCTATTCCTTTGCAATAAAAAGTTTTTATGGAAAGAATATCATTAAAATATGATGCTGCTTGAATGCAGAGTGCTTATGGTATTTGTAGGTGACCATTAATTGAATATGGTCAGTGATACAGTACTAGCAATATTTTGTCTAGAATATGAGAGATAACAACTATTCAGTTATGCCCACTTCTGTGGTTCTCATCATGTGACCATCTCCTAGGTCCAGACTGCTTTACAAGATTATTCTAATGATGATAATAGGAACAATAATAATGGCAACTATTTATTAAAATGTTCACTGTATTATACAGTATGCTAAAAGATTTACATATCTGTGTCATTTTGTCCTTCCAATACTTGATAATTACTATTATCATCTCCATTTTGCAGAAGGGGGAAAGGAGGCATGGTAAGATTAAGGAGCTTGCCCGTGATCAAGCATCTAGTGAGAAGCAGAGCTGGGCACTGAGCCCTGATTCTAGAACATGTCCTTATATGATCCTGTGCCCCAAGGTGAACCTATCCTCTGGCCTCTACCTCTAATCCTACTTGCTGCCATGCTGTGTTTTCTTTACTCTGTAAGGGAGCTTAATCCTATATTGTTCATAACAGACATCCTGGAAACTCCTGCACAGGATACCCCCATGGCTACAAGTAGCAAATTTTCATCTGAAAGGAAGAAAGTGCTGACCTAACATAAGTAGACTTGCAGTTATTTCTCCAGTACAAATGGGTTAATTCAATTACAAAGAATTGTAATTCTTGGTCTGTAATCATAGCAAGCCTCATGCAAGTCCCATCAGGGAGAGGACAAGTCTTTTAAAAAAATGGAAAAGGAAGTTTGGAGGGCTGTAGTAAACAAAGTAGCTATTGGAGGAGTTGAGTGTTCCATCGGCTTTTCATTGTCTGAGTCCTGACAGTCTGAACACTTGCTGGGAAAGAGGAGAAAACCTTTTTTCTTCCTGTTGGGCTGTGGTTTCTAGTGGAGTATATTCCCTTTGTGGTCACCTGATTCTAATTGAAGTTTCTGTTTTATTAATTTTTTACAAAGATTAAATGTATATTAGTTCAGTTCAGTTCAGTCGCTCAGTCGTGTCCGACTCTTTGCAACCCCATGAATCACAGCACGCCAGGCCTCCCCGTCCATCACCTACTCCTGGAGTTTACCCAGACTCATGTGCATTGAGTCCGTGATGCCATCCAGCCATCTCATCCTCTGTCATCCCCTTCTCCTCCTGCCCCCAACCCCTCCCAGCATCAGGGTTTTTCCAATGAGTCAACTCTTCGCATGAGGTGGCCAAAGTATTGGAGTTTCAGCCTCAGCATCAGTCCTTCCAATGAACACCCAGGACTGATCTCCTTCAGAATGGACTGGTTGGATCTCCTTGCAGTCCAAGGAACTTTCAAGAGTCTTCTCCAAATCCACAGTTCAAAAGCTTCAATTCTCCGGTGCCCAGCTTTATTCATAGTCCAACTCTCACATCCATACATGACAACTGGAAAAACCATGGCCTTGACTAGATGGACCTTTGTTGGAAAAGTAATGTCTCTGCTTTTGAATATGCTATCTAGGTTGGTCATAACTTTCCTTCCAAGGAGTAAGCGTCTTTTAATTTCATGGCTGCAATCACCATCTGCCGTGATTTTGGAGCCCCCTAAAATAAAGTCTGACACTGTTTCCACTGTTTCCCCATCTATTTCCCATGAAGTGATGGGACCAGATGCCATGATCTTCGTTTTTTGAATGTTGAGTTTTAAGCCAATTCTTTCACTCTCCTCTTTCACTTTCCTCAAGAGGCTTTTTAGTTCCTTTTCACTTTCTGCCATAAGGGTGGTGTTACGTATTATCTCTGTATCTCCAACTCCTGCATATCTGAGGTCATTGATATTTCTCCTGGCAATCTTGATTCCAGCTTGTGCTTCTTCCAATGTTTCCCCATCTATTTCCCATGAAGTGATGGGACCAGATGCCATGATCTTCGTTTTTTGAATGTTGAGTTTTAAGCCAATTCTTTCACTCTCCTCTTTCACTTTCCTCAAGAGGCTTTTTAGTTCCTTTTCACTTTCTGCCATAAGGGTGGTGTTACGTATTATCTCTGTATCTCCAACTCCTGCATATCTGAGGTCATTGATATTTCTCCTGGCAATCTTGATTCCAGCTTGTGCTTCTTCCAGCCCAGCATTTCTCATGATGTACTCTGCACAGAAGTTCAATAAGCAGGGTGACAATATACAGCCTTGACATACTCCTTTTCCTATTTGGGACCAGTCTGTTGTTCCATGTCCAGTTCTAACTGTTGCTTCCTGACCTGCATGTAGGTTTCTCAAGAGGCAGGTCAGGTGGTCTGGTACTCCCATCTCTTTCAGAATTGTCCACAATTTATTGTGATTCACACAGTCAAAGGCTTTGGCATAGTCAGTAAATGTGTATAAACATAAGTTTATTAAGTGAAAGTCTCTATGTAAATTCTTTGTCTTTTTTCTTAAATTTTCAATATTTAAAATTTATTAGAGTTTTTATAAAAGTCTTAATCATGGATTTTTCTAAATGAACCATGTATTTTCAACCAAATAAAAAGTTAACCAAGCAATTTTACAATATTTTCTTTGGAAGGAAATACAGTTTAAATAGTGACCAGCAAAGAGTAGACAGGAACTGAGCTCTAATTTTAGCTATTTCCATTAGAAGAGAATCATATTAATTATAAATTCATTTTAGCTGAAATATAGTTGTCAACCCAGAAAAAAACAAACCAGCAAAAGAAAACAAGGAAAAAATTTGAGGGAAGAATGAAAATAAATCTTACTTATTATCTCTGTATCTCCAACTCCATCTCTATCACACGTCTATAAGTGGAATAATGGCTACCATTCTAATGTTGCCACCTCATTAATCTGATAACTCTTAAGAGAAGGACATGTTTTCCTTTGGTTTTCATTTTGGCATTTTTGACATTGATATGGTAGGCAAAGACTGAGTTTGTTTTTGAGAACAAAGTTACTAACTGTGGGAAGGTGCCCAGTGACCATAGCTGTGATCTATAGAAATTCCACTGAAATTTGCTTGCAGGGAAATCTGATCTGATCTGAAGTTCTCTGATTACATCAGCAATGAGCATAAGCAATGTCATCTCAGAGGACATTTAAAAGGGGAGATAGAATCTCAAACCCCTCTACTCCTCAATCCCATTTGGGATCCTTTAGAATTAAAATGATTATAGTATTTTCTCAGAATCTCTTCTAAAACTTCCTGCTTCTGCTCTTTCATTTATCGAATTGCTTCTTACACTGCTCTTTTTCTCAAGATCAGTGTCTAAGATTGCTATCTTTATTTTGTTCCATATTGAATTTGTTGATTTTTTCTATTAAGTTTTAGATTATTTTAAGTTTATTATTTATTATTATTAACTTAAAATAAGTTCTGAATTTTACTTTCTTTGGGTTTATTTTATCACTATTTTAATAATTCCTTGTGTTAGAGATTTAACCTTTTGATTTTTAACTTGTTTGATATAAGCATCTAAGGTTATAGATTTTCCTGTAGTATTATTTTAGCTGCATCTAATGAGCTTTCACATTTATAATTTTTGATCATTTAGTTCTAAATGTTTTCTAATTTCCATCCCATTTTGTTCATATTGTCTAAAAAATGAAGGCTGCTGTATCATTTTGCTACATAAAAATATTTGTTGACTTTCTGTTGCTCATTCATTTATTCAATATTATTATTGAACACCAATTGTATAATACCGTGCTACTGCCTCACAAGGTGCTGAATATACATTGCTGAATAAAAAAAACACAAACCCTAGCCTCATGGAATTTAACATCTAGATTACTAAAAATGGAATGGCATTAAAATAATAAAATATTTCTTGTCAAAAATCTTAAGGAATAAGATACATGCCATATATTTAGTATTTAATAGATACAGACATTGTATTGGCTTTGACTTGACCTTTCCTACCTTAGTAACCCTTACTCCTACACCAGTGAATCAATGCAAGCATTCTGCCAGCAGTTAAGTACGTCTCTTCTAATTATTTGTTCTAGAACTGGGGAAATAAGTACAGGATGGGTCTCTCGTGAGATGGATCTGAGCTAACTACCACTGATTTCCTGACCTCCATAGGCCCTGTGAGTTTAAGTAAGATAGTGATTGACAAAGAAGCCGGTGTGCTGCAGTCCATGGGGTCACAGAGAGTCGGACTTGACTGAGCAACTGAGCAGCCACACAGGCTCCTTGACGGTGGGCCGCAGTGATGTTCTGGGTCTCCTGGAATTGCATCAGTTCAGAGCCAATGTCCAAAACTCTCAAAGGCACAGTCACCCTGGCAAAAGACCATAGGTCTCTTTGGGGAAGGCTGGGAGAAAAGTGAACAGTATATATTTTTGATAAGGTATCTGGGCCTTTCTTCTAGGAGTTCTGGTTCTGTAAACTGGCTGAAGTCTGGGAAATGTTAATAACTGAGAAATGATGACTTTTTATGGTTCAGGTTAGACTTTCATTCATTTGACCTGGAAATTTTCTGTGTAGATAGGTTGAGGAAGCACTTAGTAGGTTTCCTATCTATTTTACTTCTAGAAGCACCATGATCAGCTAGTGAAATGTCATAGATATGTATAATGTACCCTCTCTTGGTTGCTGTTTTAACTCTACTGTCCACTACATCATCACACCCACCCTACCTCTGGAGGCTGAGTGTGCCAGTTGGCCCCTGCCACTCTGGGATCCAATTATTTGCATTGCATTTAGGTTTCCCAATTCAGTGACTTCAGTCTCTACTAAGGTTTGGCCTACAGATGAGGGTGATCATGGAGCTCTTCACAGATGCTGAAACTGCTGCCACAAATTTCCTTCTCATAGTTGTGATAGTGGTATGTTTTCTAGATCCTCCCATTGGGTGAGAGTAAGCCTCATTAATAACAAATCTGCTCTAACATTCCAATCTCTCTGAATCCCTGAATCCCTTCCTCTACCTTAAACCAAGGCAGAGGTAGCATTTCTAAATCACTCACTGTGGATCACCTTTTGGTCCATGTTTTGGACAACGAAGCACATCACTGCAACCCTTTCAACTCAGATTGTAACACTGACTACAGAATCTAAGTCTTATTGAGTCCATATCAATACCTTTGACTGGATCCAACTTTATGCTCCTTGAACATCCTCAGTGTCCATTTCTGCATATGTCCCTCAGACTTCTGTCTAGATTAGAAAACCCATGTAGTTCTTCTGCGGTGTATTATAACATACCTCCTCATGGGTCACACTTCATCATAACTTTAGGGGTCCACTGTAACTTGGATCTAGCTATAGGTCTACAAGACTTCCCAGGTAGGGCTAGTGGAAAAGAACTCACCTGCTAAATGCAGGAGATGAAAGAGACATGGGTTCAATCCCTGAGTTGGGAAGATCCCTTGGAAAAGGGCATGGCAACCCACTTCAGTATTCTTGCCTGGAGAATCCCTTGGACAGAGAAGCCTAGAGGGTTATAATCCAAAGGGTTGCAAGTAGTCTGATGTGACTGAAGTGACTTAGCATATACACACTCATAAGTCTAGAAGCAGAGAAGAGTGGTTAGGGAGTTCTTAGGAGAATCAGGATTTTTGGCTGTACTGTGTGTTTGTGGCCATTCTTGCTTTCCTCCAGTTGTGGCAAGAGGGAGCTGCTTTTAGTTGTGGTGCACAGGTAGTATTGTTGTGGCTTCTCTCGCTGCAGAGCACACACTCTAGGGCTTGCAGGCTTCAGTAGTTCTGACACATGGGCTCAATAGTTGTGGCTTCCAGACTTTTGAGCACAGGCTTGATAGTTGTGGAGCTTGGGCTTAGTTGCTTTGTGGCAGGTGAGATCCTCCCAAACCAGGGATTGAACTCAGGTCTCCTCAACTGGCAGATTTTTTTTTACCACTGAACCACCAGGAAGTCTCAGGATTGTCTTTTATGGCTTGAATAGAAACTGCCTCAGGGAAGTTGATAATGGTTTCTTCAGGCTATGCAGGGTTAATCCCCTTACACAGGGGTGAAGAGGTTGCTTTCACTGGTAGAGAAGACTCATCAGACATTAAGGGCTCAGTGTCCCTCATTTCATCAGGGTATAACCACATGTTCCCATCCCAACTTAACAGGTCCCATTCTTTCCCAATCCATATCCTTACTTTCACAGTAAACATCCTGTGAGAATGAGAGTACAACTTGTAATTCAGCCAGTCACAAGATAAGATTGTGTCTGATTTTCAGCCATCCTTGCCCTGTGGCTACAGTAGATAAAGCTCTTCTTCAGTTCAGTTCAGTTCAGTTCAGTCGCTCAGTCGTGTCCGACTCTTTGTGACCCCATGAATCGCAGCACGCCAGGCCTCCCTGTCCATCACCAACTCCTGAAGTTCACTCAGACTCGCGTCCATCGAGTCCGTGATGCCATCCAGTGATCTCATCCTTGGTCGTCCCCTTCTCCTCCTGCCCCCAATCCCTCCCAGCATCAGAGTCTTTTCCAATGAGTCAACTCTT
>SJYT01019999.1:371804-606571 GCA_006410635.1 Cephalophus harveyi | reverse complement strand
CAACACCACACTTCAAAAGCATCAATTCTTCGGCGATCAGCCTTCTTCACAGTCCAACTCTCACATCCATACATGACCACAGGAAAAACCATAGCCTTGACTAGACGGACCTTAGTCGGCAAAGTAATGTCTCTGCTTTTGAAAATGCTATCTAGGTTGGACATAACTTTTCTTCCAAGGAGTAAGCGTCTTCTAATTTCATGGCTGCAGTCACCATCAGCAGTGATTTTGGAGCCCAAAAAAATAAAGTCTGGCACTGTTTCCACTGTTTCCCCATCTATTTCCCATGAAGTGATGGGACCAGATGCCATGATCTTTGTTTTCTGAATGTTGAGCTTTAAGCCAACTTTTTCGCTCTCCTCTTTCACTTTCATCGAGAGGCTTTTTAGCTCCTCTTCACTTTCTGCCATAAGGGTGGTGTCATCTGCATATCTGAGGTGATTGATATTTCTCCCGGCAATCTTGATTCCAGCTTGTGTTTCTTCCAGTCCAGCGTTTCTCATGATGTACTCTGCATATATATCTGGTTTGTATTTTAAGCAGATGACCAGGAAGATTTGAGTCACCTGAAAAAAGTAATCATTTGTATGTCTTTGATTCACCCCTAGAATTCTACACTGCAAAAATCTACTGTTATTTTTCTCTCCTAGAATATGTTTTAACCATGTACAGAGTTTATGCCTAATACCCAAAGAAAGGTTAGATTGTCATAAACTATATCAATTAATTTCAGGGGGCTCAGTTTTCTTGCCTGGAAAATCCCAGTGACGGCGGAGGCTGGTGAGCTGCTGTCTATGGGGTTGCACAGAGTTGGACACGACTGAAGCGACTTAGCAGCAGCAGCAGCAGCAGCAACATGGTTGTATTGAGTAGAAAGAATTGTATTAGATAGGCTTGACTCATCCAAATATGTTCTTTCCCCACCCAAAAATTTCTCCCAACAATAAATAAAATCTTAATATTATATTCAGAATCAAAACATGCAAACTTGGGGGTGATATTATTAAAAATAATTAGTCTAGCATGGAAGCAACCTAATGTCCATTGACAGATGAATAGATAAAGGAAATGTGGAATATTACTCAGCCATAGAAAAGAATTAAGTAATACCATTTGCAGCAACATGGATGGACCTGGAGAATATCATACTAATTCAAGTAAGGCAGACAGAGAAAGACAAATATCATGGGATATCATTTAAATGTGGAATCTAAAAATACTACACAAGTTAACTTACAAATATCATGTGATATCATATATATGTGGAATCCAAAAATATTATACAAATGAACAAGTTTTGTTTTGAGACATAGAAAGTAAACTTATGGTTACTAAAGTGGATGGAGAGAGTAAATTAGGAGTTTAGGAGTAATATATACACACCACTATGTATAAAATAGATAACCAATAAGGACCTACTGTATAGCACAGGGAACTATACTCAGTATTTTGCAATAACTTAAAAGGGAAAAGAATCTGAAAAAGAATAGATATGTTGGGTTGGCCAACATATCCAAACTTCATTTGGATTTTCCTTAAGATATTAAGATATTATGGAAAAACTCAAATGAACTTTTTGGCCCACCCAACATCACTTCAGTTCAGTCACTCAGTCATCTCCAACTTTTTGGAACCCCATGGATTGCAGCATGCCAGGCTTCCTTGTCCATCACTAACTCCCAGAGCTTGCTCAAACTCAGGTCCCTCGAGTCGATGATGCCATCCAGCCATCTCATCTTCTGTTGTCCCCTTCTCCTTCTGCCTTCAATCTTTCCCAGCATCAGGATCTTTTCAAATGAGTCAGTTCTTCACATCAGGTGGCCAAGGTATGGGCGTTTCAGCTTCAGCATCATGTCTTCCAATGAATATTCAGGACTGATTTCCTTTAGGATTGACTGTTTTGATCTCCTTGCAGTCCTTGGGATTCTCAAGAGTCTTCTCCAACACCACAGTTCAAAAGTATCTGTTCTTCAGCGCTCAACTTTCATTATAGTCCAACTCTCACATCCATACATGACTACTGGAAAAATCATAGCTTTGACTAGGCAGACCTTTGTTGGCAAAGTAATGTCTCTGCTTCTTAACATGCTGTCTAGGTTGGTCATAGCTTTCTTCCAAGGAGCAAGCGTCTTTTAATTTCATGGCTGCAGTCATCATCTTCAGTGATTTTGGAGCCCAAAAAAATAGTCTCTCACTGTTTCCATTGTTTCCCCATATATTTGCCATGAAGTGATGGAACTGGATGCCATGATCTTAGTTTTCTGAATGTTGAGTTTTAAGCCAACTCTTTCACTCTCCTTTTTCACTTTCATCAAGAGGCTCTTTAGTCCTTCATTTTCTTCCATAAGGGTGGTGTCATCTGCATATCTTAGGTTATTGACATTTCTCCTGGCAATCTTAATTCCAGCTTGAGCTTCATCTAGTCCGGCATTTCACATGATGTACTGTGCATATAAGTTAAATAAGCAGGGTGACAATATACAGCCTTGATGTATACTCCTTTCCTGATTTGGAACCAGTCTGTTGTTCCATGTCCAGTTCTAACTATTGCTTCTTGACCTGCACACAGATTTCTCAAGATGCAGAAAAAGTGGTCTAGTAAACCCATCTCTTTAAGAATTTACCACAGTTTGTATATATGTATCTATCTATCTATATAGATATAGATATAAAACTGAATCACTTTAAACCTAAAACTAACACAATATTGTAAATCAACTATATTTCAAATTTTTTAAAAGAAAAAGTTGGTTTACAAATATATGGGCATATTTTGTTAATAATTCCAGGAACATGCTATATTAAAATTTTAAAGACACATTTATTAGAATGGCTGCTATTTTTTTGAAAGCACAGAAATAACAAATGTTGGCAAGGATATGGAGAAATTCGGCCCTTTGTCCACTGTTGGTGGAAATTTAAATGGTGCAGCAGCTGTGGAAACACTTTGGTGGCTCCTCAGAAAGTTAAAGGTGGAATTATCACATGCTCCAACAATTTCACTCCTGGGTATATACCCCAAAATATTGAAAGCAGGGACTTGAATAAATACTTGTAAATCAAAGTTCATAACAACACTATTCATTATAGCCCCAAAATGGAAATAACCCAAATATCTGTCAATAGATGAATGATGAATAAATAAATAAAATGTAGTATCTACATGTAATGATATATTATTCAACCTTATAAAGTAATGGAATTCTGATACATGCCATAACCAGGATGAATCTTGAAAACATATACTAAGAGAAACAAAAGTGAAGTGAAGTCACTCAGTCGTGTCCAACTCTTTGCGACCTCATGGACTGCAGCCTACCAGGCTTCTCCGTCCATGGGATTTTCCAGGCAAGAGTACTGGAGTGGGTTGCCATTTCCTTCTCCAGGGGATCTTCCTAACCCAGGAATCAAACCCAGGTCTCTCGCAATGCAAGCAGACGCTTTACCCTCTGAGCCACCAGGGAAGCAAGAGAAACAAGCCAGACACAAAAAGACAAATATTATATGACTGCACTTATCTGAGGTACTTAGAATAGTCTAATTCATAAAGACAGAAAGCAGACTGGAGGTTACGAGATATTGCTGGGGAGGGAGCATGGGGAGTTATTGTTTAACGGGTATGGAGCTTCTGTTCTGCATGATGAAAAGTTCTGGAACTAGATGGCAGTAAGGATTATACAACATTGTGAACGTACTTGATGCCACTGGGTTGCACACTTAAAAATGGTTAATGTGGTAAATTTTATTTTATGTATATTTTACCGCAATAAAGGAAATTAAATGACTTTTTAAAAATTTGAAGAAATGC
The DNA here is from genome assembly GCA_006410635.1 of Cephalophus harveyi. Lineage (NCBI taxonomy): Eukaryota > Metazoa > Chordata > Mammalia > Artiodactyla > Bovidae > Cephalophus > Cephalophus harveyi. Next base: position 602,763 of record SJYT01019999.1, on the reverse strand, counting down.
AATGCAATATATTCAAAATTAAATAAGATGCCACATACATAGCTATTCTTTTCACCTGTGGCAGGCAGAAAGAATGTAGGAAGGAAGGCAAAGACTTTCAGGGCTGGAGACAGGCTAGCTTATAGCCACTGACACTGTTGGGCCAAAACACCCCTTCAGAAGATCAGTCAAAGCTACAAAAACTTTATGTAGGAAAGAAAAATATTCGTTTTAATTAAATGTTTCAGTTTCCAGGCAATTGTTACATTGTCTTGAATATGCAGCCTAAGAATTAAGAAATTTATGTTCTTACTCTAAGGCAGCAAATTATTTCACCAAGAGTTTTCCCTCACAGTCATTTAGTAAATGAACATTGTAATTAATTTATTAAACCATTTTATTCCCATCAGATAAATGCACAAATACAGCCACCTCAATTGATAAACAAATACATTTTGTCGAAAATGATCAGATCATAGAATCATACTTACTAGCTAAGTAATACTTGGATAAGTCTACATGTTTAGAGCCTTGGTTTTCTAAACTGAAAATGGGAAAAAATACACAGTTACCACAGAATCAACATAAGAATGAAATGAAATGGTGAAAGCACCACCTCTGGCACATGATGAGGATCCAAATATCTTTAGATTATGTAAATAAGTGAATAGAAATGAAACAACTGGAAGAAAATAAGGAAAGAGGAAAATTAGAATTTGCTTTAAGTAACCGTACACATGCAAGTTGTCAACACATGATTTCATCTGATCTGTGGAAGCTTTTATGCAAAATGGGTGTGGAGATTTACAAGATTGGACCTGAAATTGATGCATTCAGGCCTACTATATGTTGTACTAATTCTAAAATAAAGCAAAAATAAACAAAATGACACCCATAAAATACACAGACAAGATGATACAGGAGAAACCACATATAATTGGATAATAACCACCATCACTATGAATAGCATGCAATTGTGAATCACAAAACATTTGTTTGCTATGGTTTCTTTCTTTTCTTTCTTTTTTTCTGTCCCTTTCAAAAAAAAAAAAAAAGAAAAAGTTTGCTTTTCTTCAAAATAAAAACACTGGTTTGTGGGTTTGGATTGATTTTTTTCTTTCTTTTTTTCACTCTTTGTGTAAAAAGGTCAGTAACTATCAACTCGAGTATGAAAGGGTAATAGTTTCCGGCTCTGCAAATTTGATTATTGAACAAAAGAAAAAAAAAGAGACCACCTTGTATCACTGAAGACAAAAAAGAAAGAAAACATTACATGTTTCCAACTTGCATGTCATAAGGAATTTTGATCACTTTGGCATTAGCGTTGGAGAAAACATTATGTTAATGTTTGTTTTCCTGATACTTCAAAAGTTATTTCTTATATCCAAATAAGAAAAGAACATATCTCCCCTGACAAGAATGTTTAATACCAAAGTAAACAACCTGTTGGATTGTTTTACTGTAACTTGACTAAACTCCGATGGTTCTCTGATTTAAACTATACGAAAATGAAGGTTGCATAATGGTAATGACAACATGAGCTGTGCCAAAGAAACAATATTTTGCTCGGATCCATGGCAATGTCACAGTCGTCACACATATGGAGCAAACCTCCAGAACATTAGGTCATATTTACCGCATCAGGTAAAAGTCAGAAAGGATAACTGTGGATTATTACAGTACTGGAGTTAATGAATTGATTTGTAACTCACTTCTCACTCATCTAAATTATTAATCAAGTCTTGACCACTAAATTGCATTTTCTTAATAATCTGTGTATAGGGGTTTTAAAAAATATATTTGCAGTGATACATCATGTCAGTTCATTCTGAAGTGATGAAACAGCTTCATTTTCTTTGTGTAAATGTCATCTACCTTAGATTAGACTCTGTGGAGGAAATAAATAATTCTTACTTGATGGCTGCAAGATTTTTCACAGAACCAGTTCACCCATATCTACTCAAGATAAATATTAAAAGATAATATCTAGTTTGATCAGAAAGTGCACATGCCATCAGATTCACCAATATTATTTTGATGACTAAAACTATAATCCTGTTTACCTATATAAAAATCAACACAAAAGTGCATTTTTTGATGTCAGCTTTTAAGAGAAAATCCTTAAAGAAAGTTAGTTTCTCTTCTAAGACACTTCGTTTTGAAACATGGAAGAAATAGTCAAGATTTATATACATATAAGACTTTGCCATTAAATCAATGAAGATTAGATGTGAAAAGGGAAATACTTATATTGTTAGGGAAATACTTATATTGTTAAGGCAATACTTAGAAATAAAATCAGCTAATTGAAAAGAAACAGGTTCACAGTCTCAGACAGTGGTAATCTGATTGGAATACTTGCTATAAATCTTTCTTATTCACTAAATTTCTTAGTGGAGAAAGCTTCATACATTGGCCTCAAGCTAAGTCATAGCAGAAACAAATAACGAAACCAGTAACAGTAATAATATCTTTTCTACTTTATACAACTTCTACTTTTTCTATGGTAGAAAATCAAAGTTGTTACACTTATTTGGGCTTCAAGTGACGGTAGCACTAGATAATAATAAGGAGGGAAGGGGTGACTTCTTAACAAGTAAAAGTTTTTTGAAGATATTTTTAGGCGAGAGATAGAGATCAGTAGTATTCTGCTTCTCTGAAAAACTGAGAGAGAGAAACTCTTAACAATAAAACAGCAGAAGAGATCCTCTGCTTGAAAAAGAAAAAGAATGTTCTAGTGGAGAGTTTCCTAATGGGAGAGAATCTTCAGTCAAGGAATAGGTTTTGGAATCCTCTTCCCTTTTGGAGAAGGAAATAGCAACCCACTCCAGTATTCTTGCCTGGAGAATCCCGTGGACAGAGGAGCCTGGCAGGCTACAGTCCGTGGGGTTGCAAGAGTCAAGACAACTTAGCAACTAACCCATCTCCTCTCCTCTCTAAGCAAGAAGAAAGAATTCATCTACTTAGAATACTGGTTCTCAACCAGGACCCTGAATATCTTTTTGACCATCACCACTGTGGGAGGCTGGGGCAGAAAATGGCAGCCCACTCCAGTATTCTTGCTTGGAAAATCCTGTGGACAGAGAAGCCTGGTGGGCTACAGTTCATAGGGTTGCAAAGAGTCAGATCCAACTGAGGGACTAACACACACACTGTGGGAGGCAGGAAAGGTCTCTTGACATCTAGTGGGTAAGGGAGGACAGAGCATGCGTGAGGGCGAAGTTGCTTCAGTCGTGTCTGACTCTTTGCAACCCTATGGACTCTAGCCCACCAAGTTTCTCTGTCCATGGGATTCTCCAGGCAAGAATACTGAAGTGAGTGTGTTGCCATGCCCTCATCCAGGGAATCTTTCTGACCCAGGGATCAAACCCACATCTCTTACGTCTCTTGCATTGGCAGGTGGGTTCTTTACCACTAGCACCACGTGGGAAGCCCCAAAGGAGGACTCTGGGAAGCTGCTAAACACTCTATAATGCAAAAGACAGTCCCCCACAAGAAAGAGTATCCAGTCTGAAATGTCAATAGCACTGAGGCTGAGAAATTTAATTAGAATGATACAGGGCAGAAGTAGGTAAATTTTTCCTCAAAGGGTCTGATGACAAATATTTTAGACTTTGCCATTTCTATAGTCTCTACAGAAATTCAGGAATTCTGCTCCTGTTAACACAGCAGCCACTGGCAATAACAAATTTTATTTCTAAAAACAGGGCAGCAGGACCCATTTGGTTCCCTTGCTTTACTTTGCTGACTCTGGATCTAGGTCATTTCTCCCCTTAAAAATTGCTCTAGTTATTTCTGGAATTGGAAGGAATTCCAATTATTATGATGAATCTTTGGTAGTAGGGGTCTACATTTAGGAATCACATCCAATATGATGTGTTTTTTAAAGATGAGTTTTAAAAAAAAAAGTCTAACAGGAAAATTAAACCTGTGCAATGGCAGTCACAAATTTTTTAAATTTATTCTCTATTTTGAAAGGAAATAATTTTTCCACTAAGATTTCATAAAACAGATATCTAAATTAGACAACTTGGCACCTCCATCCTCCCCCCACAAAAAAATCTGGCAAATGAACCAACCTGAGTAGGTTCACAAACTGCTTCTCTAAACCAGAGATTCTTATTCTGTTGTGGTGCCGTGAGAAGTCCTCAAACAGATCCAGGGGGTTATAAACTTTTTGAAATTATATGTAGAATACAGTGGGTATCCCTGTATGTGCATTTTCATGATGTCTTAGACTTCCTGAAAATTTAAGATCCACTGAGAGTCTGTTTTCAAGAATGGACTGCTTCTTGGAGGCTGCCAGAATAATTGAAAAGCACGACACAATAGCAGATTTGATTCTGTGTCTCTGATAGACTAAACTCGTTGTTATAGATTATTCCATAGTTTCTGATCAACTTCATCAAACTTGGCCTCCAATTTGTATTATCCTCATATGGAGAAGGAAATGGCAACCCACTCCAGTATTCTTGCCTGGAGAATCCCGGGGACAGAGGAGCTTGGTGGGCTGCCATCTATGGGGTCACACAATGTTGAACACAACTGAAGCGACTTAGCAGCAGCAGCAGCAGCAGCAATATGGTTTAGACAGCAAAGGTACATTTCTGCATCTAAAGCCTTGGTATCAATTCTTTTTTACTGCCTTGTTACAAAAGTCAACTAAAAAGATTTTCAAAGATAAATATATATAGTGACATAATGTACATTTTTAAAAGATGAGAAAGATAGAGGTGAAAGCAAAACGTGCTCGGACAAAAACAGAGCCAATAATAGAAATGGTTCTTCTACAAACTCACTACACATATCAAGTATGTCATTTGATTGCTTGCTGCTTCTGTTTCCTAATCTTTAGAACTGAAATAGATGATTTCTACATGACATTTTCCTTATACTCAGGATTTATCAGTGGTATAGTAATCAGACAACAAACATTTACTAAATCTCTACTGTGAGTATATCGCTTCATTAGGTGGTACGGTGAGTCAGATGTAAGTTTCGCCTACTGAATCATTAACTTCACTTCCTGTATTAAGTGTACTCTTTTGGAAGTTTCTTCTGTCATTTGGTCCCACAATAATCGACTTATGAAATCAAACTTAAATTATACTTTGACTAAAGAAAGTTTGTATGAGTCTCCTCAGAATGAGAAAGCAAATAATAGAGGAAAGAATGATAAATGAGAGAAAGAATGGGAGAAATGGTGGAACTTTGATTTAAAAAAAAACAAAAACCACTATAACTTGCAAGCACTGTTTCTTTTAGCTGTTACAAAACATCAGATTTGGAAAATAATACGAGAAATAGATCTAAAATGGGAATGAAATTTTGCACATATTCAACACTGGTTATTGGAATCATCACCATGAGGGGAAATAAACATTATCCTTTCCTATGCGAATGAGTATAAAAGATATCAGGCAAAAATAAAAAGTGAAGAGTTTCTTCTTTAAGACTTAAATTGTTGAGATGAAACAGACCTGATGGTGGTAAAACATGTTCTTCCAATATTATACAGATATTTATTAAGGTGATATTGAGTTTAAAGCGTCAGTTTGCTCGGTTGGGGAGTCCATCCATTCACATCATACTAAGTCAGAAGCTGGAAACTCTACTTTTCTTCTTTTTGCTTTCGTTGCATAAGGGTATATTGCTGACTCATTCTGATGCTCGTGGGCGATGTATGCATTCTTTAAGTTACAGAACATAGCCGCATCTTACTGCTGTACAACAGGAAAGTAGAACTGCTCCAAGCAATGAATACTGAGTCTCTATTTTCATGGTTGTTACCATGTAGTCACAAACAAAAATTGATGATGAAAGAATTAAGGTAATCTATCTCATGCAATATCATTAGTCACTTCCTGGTTCTGGAGCTCCCTAAAGCAAAGAGAGAATAAAATTTCAAAATATTACATTGCTAGTCAGTTTTATAGATATCAAGTTTGTACAGGCACATAAATCAAAATCTATTCAAAGTAAGGAGCAGATGTCTGAATTATTTCAACAAAATAAAATCATCTCCCTCTCTTACATGCTACAAATCCACAGTCTTTTCATAAGTATGAAAGCTGTAAAAAAAGATTGGGATTCATCATTTAGATGATTTACATTCCCTTTGAATTTTTCACACCAAGTGGTGGGACCTCAGGACATCTTGTTATTTCCATTACCATGGCCATTTGTGGTGAGCAGTCCCACTGTATACTGAGGCAGAAGTAGGCACAAACCAACTGCTGAACTTTTAAAAATAATAATAATCTTTCTTGTTGGCATTTTAGTCTAAATTATCCTTTCAACCAACATTAAGAATGTGGCAGAAAGAAAAAGAATAATAATGGGAAAGAATTCACAGAGGCCTCATTTAGAGAGACTTCATTTAGATTATTTTTCAGCAGACTACATATTTAAAAATATATATGAATATGGGAGGGAGTCTGGGGGAGAATGGATACATGTGTATGTATAGCTGAGTCCCTTTGCTGTTTACCTGAAACTGACAACATTGCTAATCAGCTATACTCCAATACAAAATAAAAAGTTTAATTAATGTATACATGAATATGTATATAATGTATATGTATATCAGTTCAGTTCAGTTCAGTCGCTCAGTCGTGTCCGACTCTTTGCGACCCCATGAATCGCAGCACGCCAGGCACATATATATATGTATATGTTTTATACTCTGCTTCGCTACAAAAGTTGACTTATAGACTAACACCTAGATAAGGCACATTAAGACAAATGATTGTAAGATTAAACTGAGTCTGTCTGAAAGATACAAAATTAACAAAAGTGACACTGTTGCTGAAGAGGTAGTTCCCAATCCTTCTTAGAACATAAATATTTATCTATTTTATATATGTCCTATAAAGAGATATCAGAGAGAACAGAGCTTGTTTGTTGTTTCTACATGGACCACAACTCCAAATATATTTTATATATAGCAGAGCTTTAGCAATTATTAAACTTGGGCTTTCCTACCATGCAGTCTGCGGGTACGTGTCACAGAAACACTAGATCAATGAGAATCACTTATTTGGATTTACTTTCATACTTAAGGAAATTATCACCCTTGTATAGAATTCAAGATGAATCTTTACACTGAATTACTATGGAAAAAAATCTTGTGAAAAAAATCTCTAACATCAAAAAGCAATAATAACATAAACTGTCTTAACTTTTGTGTTCTAATAAAATGTTAATAGTTAGGCTCCAATTGAATCTCAAATGTAAATGAAATAGATAATAATGCAGAATTTAATTGGGCTTCCCTAGTGGCTCAGAGGTTAAAGCGTCTGCCTCTGATGCGGGAGACCCAGGTTCGATCCCTGGGTCGGGAAGATACCCTGGAGAAGGAAATGGCAATCCACTCCAGTATTCTTGCCTGGAGAATCCTAGTAGGCTACAGTCCACGGGGTCGCAAAGAGTCGGACACGACTGAGCGACTTCACCTCAAGGATAGTTTGGAAACTAACTCACATTTTTCTCTTAGGATAAAATATTACCAAAATAATAAATCATATATCTTGAACAGTAGAACAGATTTTCTGTCCTTTGTTAAATCATTGTTTCAGTAACACTGTTAAAAGTATGAGCAGGAAAAATTGCATTATCTTATCTGTAACACCAAGAAAAAAATATGACTCTGAAAATATTGTTTAGACATATAAGGAAATTACAGAATGTCAAAGTCCTTATCACCTGGAATAGCTTCATAGATAAACATTAACTCTCCCACTAACTATATGCATCACGAGAATTAGAATTACCTTTTTAAAGTCTTTGTATCCCAGCTCAATACTAGCTCTTCAGAATTATTTAATGAATAAAAAAATAAATGAATGAATGATTTGGGGGTAAGCTAACATAATATCCTTCACTGCAGTAGCCATAGAATGTATGCTTCGACTTTCTCTTTCAACCTCAGTTGTAATAGGTGATGTAGTTAGAATATCCAGCCATATTCTTCTACCAAGGCTGTCCTTGTTAAATTAACCAGATAAGCCTGGGATGTAATGTTACCCAAGCTAATGAGACCAGTATCCTACAGGCTTTGTCTCCCCTGGAGCTTCGTTTAGGGGTGTGATTGGCTTTGTTAGGACAGACCTAGAGTTGGTCTTATTCTAGGTGTTGTCTTATCTGGGTTCTTGGATGTAATGTTACCCAAGCTAATGAGACCAGTATCCTACAGGCTTTGTCTCCCCTGGAGCTTCGTTTAGGGGTGTGATTGGCTTTGTTAGGACAGACCTAGAGTTGGTCTTATTCTAGGTGTTGTCTTTTCTGGGTTCTAAAATCACTGCAGATGGTGACTGCAGCCATGAAATTAAAAGACGCCTACTCCTTGGAAGAAAAGTTATGACTAACCTAGATAGCATATTCAAAAGCAGAGACATTACTTTACTGACTAAGGTCCGTCTAGTCAAGGCTATGGTTTTTCTAGTAGTCATGTATGGATGTGAGAGTTGGACTGTGAAGAAGGCTGAGCGCCGAAGAATTGATGCTTTTGAAGTGTGGTGTTGGAGAAGACTCTTGAGAGTCCCTTGGACTGCACGGAGATCCAACCAGTCCATTCTGAAGGAGATCAGCCCTGGGATTTCTTTGGAAGGAATGATGCTGAAGCTGAAACTCCAGTAGTTTGGCCACCTCATGTGAAGAGTTGACTCATTGGAAAAGACTTTGATGCTGGAAGGGATTGGGGGCAAGAGAAGGGGATGACAGAGGATGAGATGGCTGGATAGCATCACTGACTCGATGGACGTGAGTCTGAGTGAACTCCGGGAGTTGGTGATGGACAGGGAGGCCTGGTGTGCTGTGATTCATGGGGTCGCAAAGAGTCGGACACGACTGAGCGACTGAACTGAACTGAACTGAAAGGAAGTGTTGTGTTCTCCTTCTCTGGCAGGGCTGAAAACACCAATATCTTTCTACATACCCTTGCCTCAACATGCTTAGCACGAATCTGTTCTGCTTTCAATTGTGTAGTAGCTGTTCTCTAGTAATTTTCAGGTGGTCTTACCTGGCACTGATGAATAGCCCAGCCTTCAGCCATAGACTCATCAGTGACCCCAACATGGTCTCCTGGGTACCCTTCACTTCCTCATTTCTGCTGTCCTGGTTCCAGCCATTTCAGTATTCCTATCCTGATCTCATCTCCTCAGCTCAGTGGAATCACCATGTTCAACACATACTCTTAACTCTCTGTAACACAGTAAGGAGATTATCTCCAAGCAGAATGGGTGCTTGTAAGGTTCATCTCAAAAAAATTTTCTTCCCTGAGTTAACTGCCTAAAAACGAATGTAATGGACTGAAATGAATAGAGTAGAATAGAATAGATGGCAGCATATCTCTAATAAAGCTAAATACTGTGTGAAACTTTAAGTTAAATATATCTATATGTACACTGGATATCAAAGTAAAAAATATTGCTTACTGTGATTCACATTCCAAAGAAATTTTTGAAGTCATTGAATCATATCAACACCCATGAACTTGACTTGTTTTAAAAACAGAATTGAAAAAATCTCAGACACTGTCAATTCAGAATATTTTTTGAAGATTAATATTTTAAAAATCAAATATTTATCCATCCTTTCAACAAAAATATTACAAAGTACTTAAATAATTTGACTTATTCTATTCTTAAAGTGTAAAAGAAAGGATTCTTGTGTAAGAGAATAAACCTTCCACTTTCTTCCTTTAACATCTTCAGTGATTCTCTAGCATTTACCCTTGTGCCTCTTCAATTTTAATGTGCATCTGAATCACCTGGGGATCTTATTAAAATGCAGATTCCGATTCTGTGAATCTAGAGTTAGAGTTTGAGGTTCCACCTTTCTAACAAGCTCCTGGTTGGTGCCAATACATCACTCAGAACCTAGAGCAGAGGCCAGGACACTTTTTTGGTGAAGAGCCAAATAGTAAATACTTGAGATTTTAAGTCACACGCAGCTCTTGTCTCTCTTCCTCCTCTTCCCACAGCAATTTTTTGAAAATATAAGACCTTTCTTAGCTCATTGATCATACAACGTATGGTGCTGGCCTACAGACACTGATCTAGAGCAGCCTGGCTGATAGAAATTAAATGCAAGCCATCTATGTCATTTTAAAGTTTCAAGTAGCCATGTTCTTTTTAAGTAAAAAGAAAAAGGTGAAGCTAATTTTAATCTTTCTTCTTTAATTCAAAATGTCCAAAATAATAGGTTTTAACATATAATCATATAATAATAACCTACAATACTATAAAAATTATTGATTAGAGATTTTTTCAGACTGAAAATTAATGAGGATTTTATAGTTAGAGCATTTTCATTTGGCCTCATCACATTTCCACTTCTCAGTATAACTACCTGTGGCTACTGGCTACTGTATTGGACAGTGAGGTTCTAGAAGAAAAAGTTCAAAATTCTTCTTCCTTTGGTACACGATGCCCTTTTTTAAAATTGAAGTACAGTTGATTTCCAGGATCATGTTAGTTTCAGGTATACAGTGCAGCAATTCCGTTATACATGTACATAAAATGATACCCTTTTTGACCCTCCGCTGTTTACCTTTCTAGCTTCATGTGCTACCTCTCAACCACATATACTTGACATTCTAGTCACACTGTACTAGTTCCTTTCCTTGAATATATTGTTCCCTCTATTTGGAATGCCTTCATCTCACCTGTCTCCTACCTGAAAACTTTACTCACCCTTCCCCTGCTGCTGCTGCTGCTAAGTCACTGCAGTCGTGTCCTACTCTGTGCGACCCCATAGACGGCAGCCCACCAGCTCCCCTGTCCCTGGGATTCTCCAGGCAAGAATACTGGAGTGGGTTGCCGTTTCCTTCTCCAATGCATGAAAGTGAAAAGTGAAAGGGAAGTCGCTCAGCTGTGTTCGACTCTTCGGGACCCCATGGACTGCAGCCTACCAGGCTAAACTGATGCAATTACAATAGGATTAAATGCTTGAAGAAGGCAGTAGAAATTTATGAAAAACAATTTTATAATGCTACCTCAATGAATACTGATGTTATTATTTCATAGACCATTTTAAAATAAAATTTAAATAAAATTGAAATTTTGGTAGGCCAAATATTACATACCTTAGTACTAATATTAAGATATTACTATAATATTAATATTGAGGTTCTATATGGAGGGAAAAAGATGGATTTTCTTCCTTTAATAAAATAGAATCTTTTTTCAAAAAGCATGTAAAATGTATTGATTTATCACCTTGGCATCTTTAGATATGCTTGATGTCATTGCCCATATTTGACAGTCATGGAAGCTAAGACTTTCAGAAGGTTAAATGACTTTGTGATGGGCTCAAATATATATATATATTGAAGATTTAATTTTTTCAAGAAAGTCTTTGAAAATAGATAATTCATAACTCTCTGAGGGGGAAGATCCCCTGGAGAAGGAAATGGCACCCCACTCCAATGTTCCTGCCTGGAAAATCCTATGGACAGAGGAGCCCAGCAGGCTATCGTTCATGCGGTCACTAAAGAGTTGGACCCAGCTTAGCAACTAAACAACAAAACTCTGAGATAGTCAAACTGTGCTTACTCAGTAGATGAAGACAAGTCAACTAACTCGTAAGGTATGAAGTGTGATATATTTCATACAAATTTCAAATAAGTCTTCTCCAGAGACTCTACTATTCTGAGTTTAATAATAATTTTTTTTGTCCCTGAGTGTGTAAGAAAGTTACAAACAGCACAGACCGCAGTTTCTTCATCTATAAAGAGGATCATAACAATAGCAGTGACACCCCATGATCATAGTAATAACCAAATAATGTTATCTTACGCAAAATTTCCCCCTAAGATTTTGTTTCTATGACCTGAGTACATTTCTAACAAAGATCTTCATGAGCAGTCTTACCTCAGAGGTTCAGGCCTGAACAGAGAATTGTGCCCAGAATAGATCAAAGGGCTTCCCCGGAGGCACTAGTGGTAAGGAATCCGTCTGCCAATGCAGGAGACATAGGTGACATAAATTCAGTGTCTGGATTGGGAAGATCCCCTACAGTAAATAATGGCAACTGCTCTAGTATTCTTGACTAGAGAATTCCAAGGACAGAGAAGCCTGGTGAGCTACAGTCCACAGGGCCACAGAAAGTCAGACACAACTGAGAACACACATCCATAGATCAAAGGAGGCACATTGTGAGCGATGGTTTGGAAATCCTTTTAATCCTGTAGCTTTGGTTAATATCAGTGATGCTGACCCCTGGCTGAACATTAGTATCTCCAGGGCACTTATAAAGGTATCATTGCCCAGCCAATGATATCAAAATCGCTGGGGGTGTAAACTAGACATAGGTAATTTTTCAAAGATCCTGCCTCTCCCAACCTCAAGTGATTCTAATGTGCAGTTGGGTTGAAAATTACTGGGTCCATCAGCATCGGGGTTTTTCATTTGCAAAACAGAAGTCTCTTTGCTCACAAATATAAGAATTAAAAGAGACAATGTATATAAAGGACTGGGCACATTTTAGATATTTGATAAAAGTTCTTTCTTATCCTCATGCTCCTTCAGTTAATTCCCTTGCATTCCACTAATTTCTTGGGCACTAGAACTGTTTTCTTCTCTAATAGTATCTTTTCAGTGGGTTTATTTATTTGTTGCTTATAGTTGAAATGGACCCACAGCTTTTAGCAGTGATTCAACCTCGACTCATGTGAGGGATACTTTATATTTCTCCACCAGCAACATCAGAACTTTCCTAAGCAGAGACAGGCTGTTAAGAATTCCCTCCCTCCCCTGTAGCTGGTCAACCTACCCCCAAACTCCCAGAAAGATTCTTCTTAAAAATTCTGTGATTTTTAGTGATTCCAGCACCAGTATCTCTCTCTCTCTCTCTTTTTTTTTTTTTTTGGTATCTCTTTAAAAGTGCAGATCCCTGAGTCCTGCCCTTAACCTACTGAAATAATCTCAGGAGTTACAGCTGCCTTTTTAACAGCCTATCAGGTGGTTCTTACACGTACTAATGTTTGGGAAACGTTGGCAAGGAGAAAAGCGACAGCTGTAAACGCAGCCATCAGATAATTCAGGTTAATCTCCTACATACTACAGTTTACTCCAAGACCTGGGAGGAATGTAACACCATGCTTTTTTTTTTTTTAACATCCAACTTCTCTCTACTTTCTAAAAGATTTTCTTGACCTTCAAATTGTTTTTTGCTCCCATAATGTCTCTTAAAGTGAAAGTAAAAGCTGCTCAGTCGTGTCCAACTCTTTGTGACCCCCTATACAGTCCATGGAATTCTCCAGGCCAGAATACTGGAGAGGATGGATAGCCATTCCCTTCTCCAGCAGATCTTCCCAATACAGGAATCGAACCAGGGTCTCCTGAATTTCAGGCAGATTCTTTACTGAGCTATCAGGGATCCTAAAATGTATCTTAAATATCATCCAATTCAGTAGTTTGTTTTATAAGAAAAGTTGTGACTTTCCCAAAGTTACCAACCTGGTGGCACCATATGCTGTAAAGGGAATAGCTGTCAACGAGTCTTTCAAAAGACAAAGACCTTTGTGTTGGTGGCTCCATGAAGGTACAGCTCTACATTGGCCAGAATTTGTGCACACACAGTTCTCTGCCACCTCTCCCAGCCCTGCCCCTTTAGCAGTTTCTTCTCCTTTTCTCTAAAGTTTGGAAGCATATCCCACTGCACAAAGTCAAGGCATGGTCGGTAGTCAAGGACAGCATCACATGAACAGCAGATTTTTAAGCATATAATTGAGCAAAAAAGATTTCTACCTGGGCTGTAACAGATTTAGAAATGATTTACTTACAGAGACCTGAGATTGTTAGGGCAAAAGCACCTTGCACGCAGGTAAATGATTGTCAGAGGCTTGGGGACTACTAAATCCCAGTCCTACCTTAGTGACACATCGTCCCAGCTACTGACTTCAAAATGCATGAGAAAAGTCAGCACAGAGCCTTATTTGTGCACAAATTCAGAAGAACCAACTCAACAAGCGATGGAAACCAAGAGCAGAGCTATCATTAGAATAATCCCCTTCACACTCACGGTTTTGGAATTTGTAAATGTACAGATACAAGGAGTATTACCCATATTTACTTAACGTGGCTTCCAACTATTACTGCTTTCATTTTTATTATGAAGTGTTTTTACATTTCTGAAGCTTGATTCATTAAGTAATTGCCAGCCTTCTATCTGGGTCATTGGTCATATTTATTGCAAAAGAAAAATACAAATCATTATTCAAGAACAAATTCCACATATTTTCCACGTCCTAAACTTTTCAACCTCTCTTATTTTCTGCAGGGTTGATTCGTTCCAAGGAATAGCACATTCCCTGGAGGTAATCAGACTGAAGCAGGAGAGGAAAGGGTTGGTCTTTAATAGAGAGGACCACAGAGTTTCTGCCTGTCCTTAATATTAGGCTTTGTTTCTGAACATTATTAAGAGGCTTTCAAAAGAAGTCTGTGGTTAGATTGGTTAAAATTACTCTAACTCCCAAATTCTGGGGAGCATTCACACACACACACACACACACACACACACACACACAAACTCTTCTCTTTCCTCTTCTTGTTCACAGAATAAGGGCATTGTTTTCCTCAATTCATTTCACTGTTGAAGAAAATATAAATGAAACATGGCAGGATGAATGGATCACATCATTAACTTAAACTGCCCCATACATGAGAAGAATACACAGTTTGCAAAATAATGGGATGTTTGGAGCATGTGTGTAGAAAGTGTTCTTGTTTACAAACAATGTATACAGCTCTATCCCCACTTCTTCAGCCTTTTCATTGTTTTTTTAATTCCGTTCTTTTCCCACTACAGTCATTGTAGAGTCTAGATAATCCTTTTTTAGTTGAGTTCCCTGGATTGCCCTCTAAGCTATTTTTAAAAGCGCATAGAACATAAACAATTTAAAATTTTTTTAAGCCAAAAGCTACAGGAGGCCCCTAAATGAATGCACAGGAAAGGCCCTTTCACCTTCTTAACAACCTTTTCCTAGGAAAGCCAGTGCATCTGGGGAGGAAGAGCCGAAGCAGGCAGCGTTTACCAAGGGTTTGCTGCCATGCACTGTGTTAGGTGCTTTACTAGAGACCTTGATTTCCCCCATGACAACCTTGTAAAATCAAAATTATTATCCCCACTTAACAGATAAAGAGCAGAGAATCAGAGAGGTGAAATGACTTGTTTGAGATTATAAAACAATAAATGGAAAGGCTCAATCCAAAGCTAGGCTGGTTTAACTGACTTTAAAGGCTATGTTTGTTCTTCCGGTACTGTTCAAAGATGAATATCTGTTTCTTTGCGATTGTTTCCATGGAATACAGGATTTTTGTTTCTTTGCTTGTTTGAATTTGAGGCAGGGGCGGGTGGGGGGGATTAAATCCTGTGGGTTATCTGAGTTGCTGTCAGGAGAGAGAGTTAGAACCTTGAGACTACAGTGTCCTCAAGCCCAGAATGATCTCCATCTAAAGTTATTTGTGATAATCAGTTAACTATCGAGTCCCTGATGCTGGGAAAGACTGAGGGCAGGAGGAGAAGGGGGCGACAGAGGATGAGATAGTTGGATGGCATGACCGACTCAATGGATATGAGTTTGCGCCAACCCCGGGTGATAGTGAAGAGCAGGAAAGCCTGGCGTGCTGCAGCTCATGGGGTCGCAAAGACTTGGACATGACTTAGTAACTGTACTCTTATCAAGTCCAACTGCTCCCATCTGTGAAGCAGAAAACAAGGCAAACCCAACTAACACATGTAGAGTCCATGAGACATTTGGACGTATATGATTGGCAAAGGGGGCGTGGCTCGAGCCCCTGAGAGACGGTACAGAATGTGCTGCCGGGACTCCTCCCTGAAGGTACCGTGGTCTCTCTGTATTCCTCAGGGACCCCTCACATGCAAACTTTTCACTGCGAAATTGGATGTTTCCTCACCTTGTTAAGTGCTTCTCTGGTGGCTCAGATGCCTGCAGTGCAGGAGACCTGGGTTCGATCCCTGGGTCAGGAAGATCCCCTGGAGAAGGAAATGGCAATCCACTCCAGCACTCTTGCCTGGAAAATTCCATGGACGGAGGAGCCTAGTGGGCTACAGTCCATGGGCTCGCAAAGAGTCAGACACGACTGAGTGACTTCACTTTCACTTTTACCTTATTGCCTTTCAGAAAGCCAGTGACACCAGATAGTAGAATATCATCATCCTGACCAACAGGAGCCTCATTGATCATGGGGCCAAAAGAGGAAGCATGGGAGCTACTTCTGAGTGAGAAGCAAGGACATCCTTAGTCACAGGCTGTTCTTGCTTTTTGCTTTAACCATGTGATAAACCCGTGTCATAAAAGAGAACAACAAAATAAGGGAACACTATGTCCTTTCACACCGCGGTGGTTTCCCAGAATCCTTACAACACCCAGGGCAACTACAATGGAAAGAGCATGAACTCTGGAATTGGAGTGATCTGGTTTTGCATTTCAGACAAACAATTAGCGAGTTAAATTAACCTCTCTGAGTCCCTGCGTCCTCACCTATAGAACAGGGATAACAGTACCAATCTTAACACGTTGTTT
Source organism: Cephalophus harveyi (assembly GCA_006410635.1). Lineage (NCBI taxonomy): Eukaryota > Metazoa > Chordata > Mammalia > Artiodactyla > Bovidae > Cephalophus > Cephalophus harveyi. The sequence goes on along the minus strand of SJYT01019999.1, from coordinate 586,235 downwards.
TGAGGATTAGAGACAATAGTAGTGAAATATCTAGACGAAACTCAGGAAAGGGCTCTGCCATTATAGGGTGGTTATTTTAGCCTAAAAATGGCTCAGGCTTAAAATGGCAGAGTTTGAAGGAGCCTTGGAGGTCTATTCCAACAACTTTCCAATGTAGAAATATCTTCTCTCTCACATCTTTGATAGATAACAATTTGAATACTTTCTGCCCTGGTAGGTAATCTGGGGCCACTGTTGGATCTATAGAGCAAAAACGGTGGATTATTGATCACATATTTGTAGAACTGGAAAACTATGAAGTGAGGTTATTCAAATGGATTTTTTTCATTCAAGAAGCATAGATGAGTTTTGAACAAGGTAGAATAAATGAGTTAGTGAAGTTCAGGGATGATCACTTAGGGCATGAAGTGCATTAAATAACTCAAAAGGAAAATGATTTTACATTCACAAAGTAGCACATTAGTGCCACAATTAAACTCTTGCGTTTAACTGTCCTGGTGAAACTTTTGTTCATGGTTGGGGGTAATAAATTTATAATTTCCCTCTTATAGTTATTGAAGAAATGAGTTCTAAATATGGAAAGATTTGATTAAAGATTGTCTTTGCTATTTAATTTATAACAAATTATGTTGTACCATTCTTGTTCTCAAATTCTACTCAACATACCCATTCAAAACTAGAAAATGTGTGTGGAAAAAAGGAAAACTTCCTACATTGTTGGTAGGATTGTAAATTGGTATAGTCATTATGGAAAACAGTATGGAAGATCCTTTAAAAACTAAAACTAGAGCTTCCATGCTATGCTGTGCTTAGTCGCTCAGTCATGTCCTATTCTTTGGAACTCCATGGACTGTAGCTTTCCAGGCTCTTCTGTCCTTGGGGATTCTCCAGGCAAGAATACTGGAGTGGGCTGCCATGCCCTCCTCTAGGTGATCTCCCCAACCCAGGGATCAAATCCAGGTCTCCCGCATTACAGGTGGATACTGTATTTACCAAGTCACCAGGGAAGCCCACATGATCCTGCAATCCCACTCCTGGGCTTATATCCAGAGGAAATAATAATTTGAAAGGATACATGCACCCTAATGTTCATTGCAGCACTATTTACAACAGCCAGGACATGGAAGCAACTTATATGTCCATTGATGGATAAATCGATAAAGAAGGTATGACACACATTTACAATGGAATATTACTCAGCCATGAAAAAGAACAAAATAATGTCATTTGCCACAACATGGATGGACCTAGAGATTGTCATACTGAGTGACGTAAGTAAGACACAGGAAGACAAATATCATACTGCCTACATGTTGAATCTAAAAAAAAAAAAAAAAAAAAACAGTTCAAATAAGCTTATTTACAAAACAAAACAGGGTCACAGATATGAAAAACAAACATGGTTATGAGGGGCTGGGGAGAAAGGATAAATTGGGAAATTGGAACTGCAAGTATACATTACTATATATAAAGCAGACAATAAGAATCTGCTATACAGAACAGGTACTTCCCTCATAGCTCAGTTGGTAAAGAATCTACCTGCAATGCAGGAGACCCCAGTTCAATTCCTGGGTCAGGAAGATCCACTGGAGAAGGGACGGGCTACCCACTCCAGTACTCTTTGGCTTCCCTGTGGCTCAGCTGGTAAAGAATCTGCCTGGAATGTAGGAGGCCTGGGTTCGATCCCTGGGTTGGGAAGATACCCTGGAGAAGGGAAAGGCTACCCACTCCAGTTTCTGGCCTGGAGAATTCCATAGACTACATAGTCCATGGGGTCACAAAGAACAGGGAACTCTACTCATTACTCTGCAATGGCCTATATGGGAAAAGAATTTTTTAAAAAAAGAGTGGATATATGCATAGATATAACTGATTCACTTTGCCATATACCTGAAACTAACACAACACAGTAAATCAACTATGTCATTGCTATTTAGTTGCTAAGTTTTGTTCAACTCTCTTAACAACCCCATGGACTGTACCCTACCAGTTTTATTTGTCCATGGGATTTTCCAGGCAAGAATACTGGAGTGGGTTGCCATTTCCTTTTCTAGGGGATCTTCCTGACCCGAGGATTGAACCTGCATCTCCTGCATTGGCAGGCAGATTCTTTACCATTGAGCCACCAGGGAATCAACCATACTCCAAAAAAAATTTTTTTTTTTAGAAAATTACCTTTCGGCACTACCTGGCCCTATAGTCAAAAAACAAACCTCAGTAGACATTCAGGCTACTCAATCAGATCCCTGTGTTCAAATGAAAACACCATGCCAGAGAGCTGAGTGAGGAGTACAGACAGTCACACATATCCCACAACCAAAATGGTCAGTTTAGTTTCCAAGCTTGATAAATGTGATCTCCGAAACCCAACTTACCATGGGAAAAATGTTTTTGAATTTACATGAAAGCCACCAAATGATAAAATGTTAATCATTCAGTTGTGCCTGACTCTTTATGACTCCATGGACTGTAGCCCACCAGGCTCATCTGTCCATGGAATTCTCCAGGCAAGAATACTGGAGTGGGTTGCCATGCCCTTCTCCAACCAAATGATAACTGGACTACATATGTCAGAAACAGGTGGAAACTGGACCACCTGTAGATAAACTGTGGATCCATTACAATTTTGGGGAAATAATGAATGTAACTTTAGGTGTGTCCAAGAAGACTCTTGAGAGTCCCTTGGACTGCAAGGAGATCCAACCAGTCCATTCTGAAGGAGATCAACCCTGGGATTTCCTCTGAAGGAATGATGCTAAAGCTGAAACTCCAGTACTTTGGCCACCTCATGCGAAGAGTTGACTCACTGGAAAAGACTCTGATGCTGGAAGGGATTGGGGGCAGGAGAAGAAGGGGACGACCAAAGATGAGATGGTTGGATGGCATCACTGACTCGATGGATGTGAGTCAGAGTGAACTCCGGGAGTTGGTGATGGACAGGGAGGCCTGGCGTGCTGCAATTCATGGGAACACAAAGAGTCAGACACGACTGAGCAACTGAACTGAACTGAACTGAACCAGGTTTAGCTGAGTCCCTTCGCTGTTCTCCTGAAACTACCACAACATTGTTAATCAGTTGTACTAAGATACAAAATAAAAAGATTATAGTTTGGGGGAGGAAAAAAGAAACTTAGGGACTTCCCTGATGGTCTAGTGGTTAAGAATCTGCCTTGCAATGCAGGGAACATTGTTTCAATACCTGGTTGGGGAACTAAGATCTGACACTCAACAAAACAACTAACCCCAAGGGCCACAACTTACTGAGCCTACAGCCACAGCTAGAGTCCATGTGGCAACTAAGACCCATGCAGCCAGAAAAATAAATATTTTAGAAACTGAAAGTCACTCAGTCATGTCCAACTCTTTTGTGACCAGGGGGACTGTAGCCAACCAGGTTCCTCTGTCCATGGGATTTCCCAGGCAAGAATACTGGAATAGGTTGCCATTTCCTTCTCCAAATTTTAGAAAACAAACTTTAAAAAGTTTAGGTGTATCCATACTTGAGAAAGAGACTGAAGTAGCCGTCCTTAGAGGGAAAAAAGAATCCAGTGACTCCTTAAGTCACTGCAACAGCCTTAATTTGTGCTTTGCTTGCAAATATGACCAAGAAGTGTGTAGGAAGTTAGCTAGATAAATTTTCTATTTTCAATTGGTCCAAGGAATAACTTATCAGTTGACAAAGTGAACATAGCTTTGAAAATTTGCCCTTTTCAGTTCAGTCGCTCAGTCGTGTCCGACTCTTTGCGACCCCATGAATTGCAGCACGCCAGGCCTCCCTGTTCATCACCATCTCTCGGAGATCACTCAGACTCACATCCATCGAGTCAGTGATGCCATCCAGCCATCTCATCCTCGGTCGTCCCCTTCTCCTCCCGCCCCCAATCACTCCCAGCATCAGAGTCTTTTCCAATGAGTCAACTCTTCGCATGAGGTGGCCAAAGTACTGGAGTTTCAGCTTTAGCATCATTCCTTCCAAAGAAATCCCAGGGTTCTGGTAACAATTATGTACTCTTTGGCAACAGACAATATGCTAACAAATTTCACATAGGATATGTGTCTATTCTCCACCAAAACTAAATCAAATATAAGTCTCTCCATACATCTCATGGAAACTTACATTACCATATGTAAGATAGATAGCCAACGGGAATTTGCTATATGGCTCAGGAAACTCAAACAGGGGCGCTGTATCAACCTAGAGGGGTGGGATGGGGAGGGAGATGGGAGGGAATTTCAAAAGGGAGGGGATATATGTATACCTATGGCTGATTCTTGTTGAGGTTTGACAGAAAACTGCAAAATTCTGTAAGGCAATTATCCTTCAATAAAAAAATAATTAAAAATTTTAAATCTCCTTGCTTAATAAGAGAAAAAAACATGGTACAGAATTTGGTCAAACGTTCCAAAGACTCAGCTTTTTCTCAAACATTCAGCTTTACTCATTAGTTTGATTTTAATTTTGGTTTGGGGGTATAATTTATACACAGTAAAGCATATAAACCTTTAGTGGGCAGTTTAAGAAAATTTTACTTATATATATACACATTCAGTAACCATCAGCCAGATCAAGATATGAAAACTTTCATCCCCTCAGAAAGATCACTCATGTCCTTCCCCAGTTAAAGAAGTTCTGCCCAGTTCTATAATGTAACGGCTTTTCTCCACGCTTTTCATATATTCTTTTGTTTGAAAAATAAATCAATAAATATATGTTGATGAGAACTTCATTCAATAATTCATTACCAGCTCAAATTCAGTGCTAATCACTAGGAATATAAATATGAAAACGGATATACTCTTGCCTCCAAGTTTTTTCAGTCTTTTTGATTTTAGAAGTCCCATGCAGGGTATTTTCAATATTTAAAGCACATCTTTTCAAGGTGTTCAAAATTATTAATCATCATGAAATGCAAATCAAAGCCACCATTATATATCACCTCATATTTGCTAGAATAACTATTATCAAAAAGACTAAAGATAGCAAATATTAGTGAGGACGTAGAGAGAAGAGAACACTTACACACTGTTGATGGGCATATAGAATGGTGCAGTCACTATGGAAAACAAGGCACAGGTTCCTCAAAAACTTAAAAATAAAACGTTTATATAATATAGCAAGTTCATTTCTTGGTATGCAGCCAAAAGAAACAAAATCAGTATCTTGAAGAGCTATCCACACTCGAGTTCATCGCAGCATCATTCAAAATAGCCAAGATGTGGAAACAACCTAGACGTCCATTGGCAAATGAATGGGTAAAGAAAATGTGTTAGGGACTTGCCTTGTGGCACAGTGGCTAAGAATCTACCTGCCAGTTCAGGGGACACAGGTTCGATCCCTGATCCGGGAGCATCTCATATGCCTTGGAGCAACTAGACAGGTGCTCCACAGTAAGACAAGCCAGCAAAACTAGAGAGCAGCCCTTGCTCGCCGCAACTAGAGAAAGCCTGCACAAAGCAACAAACACCTAGCACAGCAAAAAAAATATTTAAATAAATTTTTTAAAAAAGGAAAATGTGTTAGATATATATTACGAAATAATATTATTCAGCCATAACAAAAGAAAGATACACTGCCACTTGTAATAACATGGATGAAACTGGAGGGCATTATGCTAAGTGACATAAGCCAGGCTGAGAAAGACAAATGACAAATGTTGTATAGTATCACTTCTATATGAAATGTAAAAAAAAAAAATTGTTGAACTCATAAAAACAAAGTAGAATGGTGGCTGCCAAGAACTGGAGTTTGGGAGAAATGGGGAAATGTCTGCATGTGCGCGCGCAGGTTGGAGCGATGGGCGAAGGCCTTGCCGCGGTGCGCGCAGCCGAACAGCTTCTCACCGGTGTGCGAGCGCATGTGGCCCTGCAGCAGCCAGGGCCGCGAGAAGGCCTTGCCGCACACGCCGCACTTGTGGCGCAGGTTGTGCGTGAGCACATGCATGGCCAGCACGGGCATGGACACGTACGCCTTGCCGCACGTCGGGCACTTGCGCGCCAGCTGGCTGTCCAGGCTGCGGTGCGTCTGCTTGTGGCGGCTCAGGTTCGACGACGTGGCGTACGTCTTGCCGCAGTCGGCGCACGCGTGCCGGTGCCCGCGGCGGCACCGGTTAAAAGACAAAAATTTTTTATTGTAGGATGAGTAAGTTCTGAGGATCCAATGTACAGTATAGTGACTGAAGTTAATAATACTATACTGTATATTTTAAAGTTGCTAGTCTACTACTCAGTATAATAATTATAGTTAACAGTATTGTATTATATACTTGAAATCTGCTAAGAGTAAAGCTTCAGTATTATCCCTACACACAAAAATGATAAATAACAATGTGAGGTGATGGATGTGATAGTTAACTTGATTGTAGTTTTTCTCAGAGTATGCATATGTCAAATCATTACGGTGTTGACTTCAAATATATACAAGTTTATTTGTCAATTATATCTCAGTAAAGCTGGGGGTAGGGTAAGGTAATATTTTTCAGTAATGCAAAAAAGTCCTGGATCAGGTATCCCACTGTAGATACTAACTAGATTAACCACTGGAAATATTGCTATCTACCCCACAAACCTAGATAGTATTTTCAAAAGCAGAGACATTACTTTGCCAACTAAGGTCCATCTAGTCAAGGCTATGGTTTTTCCTGTGGTCATGTATGGATGGATAGTTGGACTATGAAGAAGGCCGAATGCCGAAGAATTGATGCTTTTGAACTGTGGTGTTGGAGAAGACTCTTGAGAGTCCCTTGGACTGCAGGGAGATCCAACCAGTCCATTCTGAAGGAGATCAGCCCTGGGATTTCTTTGGAAGGAATGATGCTAAAGCTGAAACTCCAGTACTTTGGCCACCTCATGCGAAGAGTTGACTCATTGGAAAAGAGCCTGATGCTGGGAGGGATTGGGGGCAGGAGGAAGAGGGGGCGACAGAGGATGAGATGGCTGGATGGCATCACTGACTCGATGGACATGAGTCTGAGTGAACTCCGGGAGTTGGTGATGGACAGGGAGGCCTGGCGTGCTGCGATTCATGGGGTTGCAAAGAGTCGGACACGACTGAGCGACTGAACTGAACTGAACTTGTGTGTGGTACACACATGGTATGAGATAGTGACTGATTTTTTTGCATGTGGCCATCTATTTTTCCTAACACTGCTGTTTGAAGATAGTATCTGTCCTCCATTGTATGTTTTCTGCTCCTTTGTTGCAAATTAATTGTCCATATATGTGTGGGTTTATTTCTTAGCTTTCAATTGTGTTCCATTGATCTATCCATCTGTTTTCTGTGAATACTATGCTTTTTTTTATTGTTATGGCTTTATAATACAATTTGAAATTGGGGTGTGTTACCTCCAGGTTTCTTCTTTTTTCTCAGGATTGCTTTGTCTTTTCAGAGTCTTTTGTGGAGCTCTATGAATTCAAGAATTTGGGGTTTTATTTCTGTGAAAAGTGTCCTTGAGATATTCACAAGGATTGCATTGAAACTGTAGGTTTCTTTAGGTAATATGGATATTTTAATAATGTCAATTCTGGGAATAAATTGGAAAATTGGGATTGACATATACACACTACTATACATAAAATAGGGGCTTCTCTGGTGGTTCAGATGGTTAAAAAAATATGCCAGTGATACAGCACACCTGGGTACGATCCCTGGGTCGGAAGATCCCCTGGAAAAGGGAATAGCTACCCACTCCAGTACTCTAGTCTGGAGAATTCCATGGACAGGGAAGCCAGGCCTCCTGTAATCCATGGGGTCACAAAGAGTCAGACATGATATAGCAGCTGAACAACAAATAGTACCATTTTTGCTGCATCCCACACATTTCCATATTTGGTATTTTCGTTTTGATTTGTCTTCAGGTAATTTTTGAGTCCTCCTTAGATTTCTTCACTGACATGATAATTGTTGAGTACCATGTTGCTAGTCTCTACATATTTGTGCTTTATTTTATTTTATTTCTGTTTTTTTAGCTTTCTTCTTGTAATTCATTTCTAGTTTCATGCCACTGCAATTGGGAAAGATGCTTGATACGATTTCAAACTTCTTAAATTTACTGAGACTTGTTTTCTGAGCAAACACATAGTCTATCCTTGAGAAAGTTTCATGTGCCCTTGAGAAGAATGTGTATTCTGCTGCATTAAGGTGGAATGTTCTCTACAAAATCCATCTGGTCTAATGTTTCATTTAAGGCCTTTGTTTCCTTGTTGACATTCTGTCTGGATGATCTAGCCAGCGAAGTAGAGTGTTAACATTCTCCACTATGATTGTGTTGCTGTCAATTTCTGCCTTTAGGTCTGTTAATAATTGTCTTATATATTTTTGTTATCTTATGTTAACCTTTTTGCTTTCTTTTTTCACCCATATGTAGAGTTTGGCATCTATAAGGCCTAAACTGGTGGCTTCCCTGGTGGCTCAGCAATAAAGAATCTGCCTGCAATGCAGGAGACACACAGGAGACAGGATTTGATCCCTGAGCCAGGAACATTCTCTGGAATGGGGAAATGGCAATCTGCTCCACTATTCTTGCTTGGGAAACCCCATGGACAGAGAAACCTGGTGGGTTACAGTCCATAGTGTGACAAAGTCAGACACGACTGAACATGCACAAGGCCTAAACTATCATCCAGAATTTGCATTGGGCTTCCTGTATTTATCTTCTTACTTCTTCTTTTGCCCTTTCTTAAATTAGTCATTGTTCTTTCGATTACTCAGGAACTTATTTTCTGACTAGGTGAATATACCTTCTTAATTCAAACAGAATCTTGTAAAATAGTAGCAAATAAAGAGCAGTAGTTAATAAAATGGCTTGTCACTCCAACTGTCTCAGGCTCACTAGACATGTTTGCCTAGAATTATTTTCATGATTCTATCACTTTCAGTGTTAGAATAACAATCTTTTTCAGAGTGGCTTGATTTTATTTGTCCCTTTAGATTTTGTTCATAGTTCTTTCTCTCCTACATTTAGCTGAATGTTTAATTAATTGACTTCCTTCCATTCTGCATGTAGTACTATAGATTTCCTTCAAAGTAGGAATTTGGCACCACACGTTTTTCCAAATAGATTAGTATTCATTGTTTTTAACTCAGACTATAATAATTCAAGTAAGCAGTGATTTGAGAAGTATTTTTAATTTTAAAATATTTTTAAAGGGTTTAGTTTTGTTTTAAATAGTAGTATTTATTCCTGGTTTACTATGTGGTTCAGTTTTCAGGGCTTTTTATGTATTCATATGAAAACAAATAGATGGCCAACTTTTGGAAATACTCCATGGACACCTGAGAAGAATTATAGTTTGTTTTATTATTGAATTATTATCAATCCATCCCTATTACTTACATTATCTAGACTCTGTACACCTTTATTTTGGAGTAGGGAGCAGGAAGGAAACTCTGGGGAGATTGACAGATTGAATTATTGCTTCTGTCAATTTTTACTCTCATTTGTAAGGTTTCTTTTCATATATGTTCTCTATTATCATTCAGTAGTATAAATTTAATCTCGTTAATGATTTTGTTGTAAAGAATATTATTATCCCTATTTTCTTTTCAGTTATTCTTACTGATAAACCTTGGCTACGGTTGTTTTACAGGTTAATCAACTGAGTATCTAGGACACCTAATGGAATCTTTAAATGATATATATTTACTGATAAAACAAATGTGTTTAATCTTTTAAAATCTTGTTTGTGAATGCTTTTTATGCTTCTTTATTGTGTCTTGGATATTTTGTTGTTATTCTATAATCTACAATACCCCAAGGAGTAAGAGTTCTTCTCTGCTCTCCATGCCAAAAGTTTCAGTTGATGTGAAGAATCCCATCTCAAAAGAGAGTGCCATGATCAGATAAGTAAATCTGTCCAAATTTGAGTTTCAGTAGCTTGTCTATTTGGCTCTCTTAAGTTCTTGTTATGGGTCAAACTACATTCCAAAATGATGTTTGAAGTCCTAACCCTCAGTACCTCTCAGTGTGACCTCACTTGCAAATAGTCTTTGCAGACCTCAAGTTGAGGTCATTAGGGTGGTCTCAAAGCCAGTACAGAATCTTTCCCAGTGGCTCAATGGTTAAGAATATGCCTACAATGCAGGAGACTGCCTGCAGTTCAGGAGCTGCAAGTTCAGTCCCTAGGTCAGGAAGATCCCTTGGAGAAGGAAACAGCAACCTACACCAGTAATCTTGCCTGGGAAATCCCATGGCCAGAAGAGGGCTACAGTCTATGGGATTACAAGAGTCAGATACGGTTTAGTGACTAAACCACCACCACCACCACCACCAAAGCCAGTGCAACTGGTTATCCGTATAAGAAGAGCAGAGACACAGGGACAGGACAGCCATGTGACAATGGAGGCAGAAATGGGAGCAACGTATCTACAAGTCAAGGAATGCCCTAAGTTGCTGGCAAACACCAGAAACTAAAAGAGGCAAGGAAGGAGTCTTCCATGTGGGTTTCAGAAGTAGCATGGCATGGCTGACAGCTTGATTTCAGACTTTCAACCCTAAGAACTGTGGGACAATACATTGCTTATAAACTACTCAGTTTATGATTCTTTGTTTCTACAACCTTATGAAACTAGTACAGCTATGTTCACCAATTTAGACTTTATCAGTAATAAAGGTAATTTTGGTGTCCCTCCCCCTCCTACCCCAGTTGTCTTACTTCTCATATGGTTCAGAACTTAGGCAAGAAAATCTCTCAACATTTTAGTGCAGTGGCTGGAAATTTTGAAGAACAAAACAAAAAGCCAGGAAAGGTGTTGAGTAGACCGATCTTCAAATTCGACAAAATCTTTCTGGATGGAACCAAAGAGAGCAGAAGGAAAAAAAACAAAAACAGAGGCTTAGCCTACATTGCAGGAAACGACACAAAAGAAAGGTATGCCACATGTGGCCTGCGATATTCAAACTCAGAAAAAAGAGAGTATTTTGCAGCAGAAGTACTTTTCCTCCCTAGATCCAAGGACAGAAGTTTCTGAAACAGCGGCAGCAGCTGCAGTTCAGGAATCTGGGAAGGGGAGACTGTCAGATGGAAACAAACATGGGAACCGAGGAGGTAAATTGACCTTTTATGAGAAGAGTGTCCCAAATATCTCTCACTGACAGAGGAAGGGCTAGGCAGAATAGCCTTTCCCTAAGATCCCCCAAAGTCAGCCTCTTTCTTGGAAATCTCTCTCAACTGATTGTAAGTTTTAGGTTATCATTCCAGATAATTAACATAAATTAACTGAGCTGCTTATTTAACTTCTATGCAGAGTACATCATGAGAAACACTGGGCTGGAGGAAGTACAAGCTGGAATCAAGATTGCTGGGAGAAATATCAATCACCTCAGATATGCAGATGACACCACCCTTATGGCAGAAAGTGAAGAGGAACTAAAGAGCCTCTTGATGAAAGTCAAAGAGGAGAGTGAAAAAGTTGGCTTAAAGCTCAACATTCAGAAAACGAAGATCATGGCATCTGGTCCCATCACTTCATGGGAAATAGATGGGGAAACAGTGGAAACAGTGCCAGACTTTATTTTAGCGGGCTCCAAAAGCACTGCAGATGGTGACTGCAGCCATGAAATTAAAAGACATTTAGTCCTTGGAAGAAAAGTTATGACCAACCTAGACAGCATATTCACAAGCAGAGACATTACTTTGCCAACAAAGATTCATCTAGTCAAGGCTATGGTTTTTCCTGTGGTCATGTATGGATGTGAGAGTTGGACTGTGAAGAAAGCTGAGTGCCGAAGAACTGATGATTTTGAACTGTGGTGTTGGAGAAGACCCTTGAGAGTCCCTTGGACTGCAAGGAGATCCAACCAGTCCATTCTGAAGGAGATCAGTCCTGGGTGTACTTTGGAAGGAATGATGCTAAAATTGAAACTCCAGTACTTTGGCTACCTCATGCAAAGAGTTGATTCATTGGAAAAGACTCTGATGCTGGGAGGGATTGGGGGCAGGAGAAAAAGGGGAAGACAGAGGATGAGATGGCTGGATGGCATCACCAACTCAATGGACATGAGTTTGAGTGAACTCCGGGAGTTGGTGATGGACAGGGAGGCTTTGCGTGCTGCAATTCATGGGGTCGCAGAGTCAGACACCACTGAGAGACTGAACTGAACTGAACTGACCTGTAAATAAAACCAAGGTTTTCTTCTTCATTATGATAATTTGAACTTCTGCTGTGGTCTTTGGCCAGGTCTGCTGTGGTCCAAGGACAGGGATAGTAGGAATATTACTTTGCCTGAAATGATTGATTGAGAGTCTGTGAGTTGCTTGTTTTTATACACTCGTGTGAGGACAGACTTGTGACAACCTAATGGATTGTTTCCTATTTAGACTTGTGTTCAACTGGACAGTGTTCAAAACAGTGAAGCACCAGGGGCAACAGTTCCTGCTCATTCTCTCCTCCCCACTGCCACCTCGGGTCCCTCTCAGCAATCTGAGACAGAGGACTCAAGAGGAACATAAAGGGGTTTCTGCCAGCACAGACTTTGGAGATTTATGACCATTTCAAGCTGATATGTGGGTAACATAATTTTGAAGTATTTGGAAAGCTTTCCTTAATAGTTAATCTAAATCCATTCTGCTACAAGATAAGCATATTTAATGGCTAATTTCTTTTTCTTTCACTTGAGGAAATGGGCATAATATACATCCCTTTCAATACAACCCTTATATCTGCATAAACCTTTTGAATTAGAGTCACTAGTGACTCTCAGAACTACTTTGCTTGATTGGTAACATTTTACAAAATAAATAAGTACATTTAAATGGCTTTGGGATTTCTAAGTGGCAATAGTGGTAAAGAACCCGCCTGCCAATGCAGGAGACATGAGATGCAGGTCTGGAAAGATCCCCTGGAGGAGGGCATAGCAACCCACTCCAGTATTCTTGTCTGGAGAATCCCATGGACAGAGAAGCCTGGGAGGCTACAGTCCATAGAGTAGTGAAGAGTTGGACAGACTGAAGTGATTTAACATGCACGCATGAGTGACTTTAGCCATGGGTTGCACTTTTCAGGCCAATCATATACCCCATTGCCCTTATTGTTACATTGAGCCAGACCAAGAAATGCAGGCTCTAAGGGGTTGATTGACTTGCTGAAAGCTACTATACAGTTAGTAATGGTGGATCTAGAGTCTAATTTTTTTTACCATAAACCACTGCCTTTCTAAGCAAATTCAGAGTAAATGTATCCCAATCCCCTTGTTGTCTGTTGCTTTAAGTTTTCAAACATAGGTACTAGAATATTAAAAGTGATAATAAGTGATCAAACAATTGTGAGAGGAAAAGGGCATTATTAAGATTGTTGGCTTTAGGGTTTCAATGAAGTAAAATCACATGCTGTTACTATTTACAATAGGCAAGATATGGAAACAACCTCAATGTCCATCAGCAGATGAATGGATATAGAAGATGTGGTACATATATACAGTGGAAAACTACTCAGTCATATAAAGGAGTGAAATAATGCCATTTGTAGCAACATGAGTGGACCTGGAGGTTATCGTACTAAGTGAAGTAAATCAGAATGAGAGACAAATACCATATGATATCACTTATATGGGGAACCTAAAACATGATGCAAATAAATATCTACAAAACAGAAACAGATTCACAGACATAGAGAACTGACTTGTGGTTGCCAAGGGGGAGGGGGTGGAGGAAGGATGCATTGGAAGTCTGGGGTTAGCAGGTACAAACTATTATGTATAGAATGGATAAATGACAAGTCTTATTGTATAGCACAAGGAACTATATTCAGTATCCTGTGATAAAAAATCATAATGTAAAAGAATACAAAAAATAATATATATATATATGTATAACCAAGTCACTTTGTTGTGCAGTAGAAATTAACAACACAGTAAATCAACTATACTTCAATAAAATAAATTATAAAATAAAATCATATGCTGTGAATAATTTGTGGTGATATCCTAGGCAAACACATTATGAGAACTGTAAAAATGATATATTTATGTCTTAATTACTTAAGCATTGTGTTTTGTGCACAGATTCCCAGTTCTAGTTAGTTACCTTGGTTTACTTTAATTGCCAAGTAGAGTCACCTATATTTAAACTAAAACAGCTAGAGAAGAAAAGATCTGGGTAGGGATCAAGGAAAATACTGGAAAGTCATTAGAAATTTTGAGGGCTGAGTTACTCTTCTAACGTGAAGTGAAGTGAAGTCGCTCAGTTGTGTCCGACTCTTTGCAACCCCATGGACCATAGCCCACCAGGCTCCTCTGTCCATGGGATTTTCCAGGCAAGACTCCTGGAGTGGATTGCCATTTCCTGCTCCAGGGCATCTTCCCAACCCAAGGATCGAACCCGCATCTCCCACATTGTAGACAGATGCTTTACCATCTGAGCCACCAGGGAAGTCCACTCTTCTAAAGGCCTCCCCAAAATAGCCCTCAGCTTTTTGAGCCCAGAATCATAGTAAATGGATGCTCTTTATCATCACCAAATGAAGACAAAACATTCCCTTTCTTAAGATGACTTAACTCTTTGAAACTGAAGATATGCTAAGAGTCTGCAAAATTATTTTGCAAAATAGTAGTGTTTTGACATCCCTTATCTCTGTAAAATAATGAGAAATTTTAGCCTGAAAAAAATTGTGGTCAAAAGAACTAGATGAGAGGAAACCTTTGAAGCAGTATACCCCAATGGGGAAGAGTCATTGCTCACTGACATTGTTTAGAAATCCTGGTGTGTGGTTGTAATGAAAGTAGACTGGCATTTAGTTGGCTTTAAGTTGCCTTTAAGCTTCTCTTCAGTCACTGAAACCTCTTATTGCCTGAACACAAGGTGAACCCCTTCCACCTGCAAAAGAACAACGCCTTGATTAAATTCCAGACACTACCAACGGTGCTTTGGGTTCTCTGTAATAACGATGACAAACACCAATGGAAATACAAATCTCATGGAACTTATGATAATAAAAGTTTAATTTTATTTTCTTCCAGCTTTACTGAGAGATAATGAACATCTAGTTTAATTTTTTAATTAATCACTTAGACATTACATAAATGAGCTTCAGAAGTAAAAAGATGAAATGTGTGCATGTTCAGTCATGTCTAACTCTTTGCAACGCCATGGACATAGCCTGCCAGGCTCCTCTGTCCATGGGATTTTTCAGACAAGGAAACTGGGAGTGGGTTGTCATTTCCTTCTCCAGGGGATCTTACCAACCCAAGGACTGAATCTGCAGCTCCTGCATTTCTTTCATTGTCATGGGTTCTTCACCACTGAGCCCCATGGAAGCAAAAAAAAAAAAAAATGGTGAAATAGTGTAATCTATTTAATGGAAAAACATACTAAATCCTTAAGGTGCTTAAGGTGAGGCGAAGTCACTCAGTCGTGTCCGACTCTTCGCGACCCCATGGACTGTAGCCTACTAGACTTCTCTGTCCATGGGATTCTCCAGGCAAGAATACTGGAGTGGATTGCCATTTCCTTCTCCAGGGGATCTTCCCGACCCAGGGATCGAACCCGGGTCTCCCGCATTAGAGGTAGATGCTTTAACCTCTGAGCCACCAGGGAAGCACCATTAAATCCTTACTATTTTTATATTAAAGTCTAAGAGTGGAGAAGTTGAAAAACATACAATGACAACCTTTAGGAGCCATTTTGATGACAGAGAATATATTAGTTATAAAAGAGCCCTATTATACCACAAAAATTAGAGAATTTAAACATTTGAGAAAAATCTGAAAAGTTCCTGTAAAAACATCAAACTGAAGATTGATTATATTCTTTGCAGCCAAAGATGGAGCTCTATACAGTCAGCAAAAACAAGACTGGGAGTTGACTGTGGCTCAGATCATGAGCTCCTTATTGCCAAATTCAGACTTAAATTGAAGAAAGTAGGGAAAACCACTAGACCATTCAGGTATGACCTAAATCAAATTCCTTATGATTATACAATGAAAGTGAGAAATAGATTTAAGGGCCTAGATCTGATAGATAGAGTGCCTGATGAACTATGGAATGAGGTTTGTGACATTGTACAGGAGACAGGGATCAAGACCATCCTCATGGAAAAAAAATGCAAAAAAGTAAAATGGCTGTCTGGGGAGGCCTTACAAATAGCTGTGAAAAGAAGAGAAATGAAAAGCAAAGGAGAAAACGAAAGATATAAGCAACTGAATGCAGAGTTCCAAAGAATAGCAAGAAGAGATAAGAAAGCCTTCCTCAGTGATCAAAGCAAAGAAATAGAGGAAAACAACAGAATAGGGAAGACTAGAGATCTCTTCAAGAAAATTAGAGATACCAAGGGAGCATTTCATGCAAAGATGGGCTCGATAAAGGACAGAAATGGTATGGACCTAACAGAAGCAGAAGATATTAAGAAGAGGTGGCAAGAATACATGGAAGAACTGTACAAAAAAGATCTTCATGACCAAGATAATCATGATGGTGTGATAACTCACCTAGAGCCCGACATCCTGGAATGTGAAGTCAAGTGGGCCCTAGAAAGCATCACTACAAACAAAGCTAGTGGAGGTGATGGCATTCCAGCTGAGCTATTTCAATTCCTGAAAGA
This sequence comes from Cephalophus harveyi, assembly GCA_006410635.1. Lineage (NCBI taxonomy): Eukaryota > Metazoa > Chordata > Mammalia > Artiodactyla > Bovidae > Cephalophus > Cephalophus harveyi. The sequence continues at coordinate 569,704 of SJYT01019999.1, read as the reverse complement.
TGATGGTGTGAAAGTGCTGCACTCAATATGCCAGCAAATTTGGAAAACTCAGCAGTGGCCACAGGACTGGAAAAGGTCAGTTTTCGTTCCAATCCCAAAGAAAGGCAATGCCAAAGAATGCTCAAACTACTGCACAATTGCACTCATTTCACACGCTAGTAAAGTAATGCTCAAAATTCTCCAAGCCAGGCTTCAGCAATACATGAACCATGAACTTCTAGATGTTCAAGCTGGCTTTAGAAAAGGCAGAGGAACCAGAGATCAAATTGCCAACATCCGCTGGATCATCGAAAAAAGCAAGAGTTCCAGAAAAACATCTATTTCTGCTTTATTGTCTATGCCGAAGCCTTTGACTGTGTGGATCACAATAAACTGTGGAAAATTCTGAGAGAGATGGGAATACCAGACCACCTGATCTGCCTCTTGAGAAACCTGTATGCAGGTCAGGAAGCAATAGTTACAACTGGACATGGAACAACATACTGGTTCCAGATAGGAAAAGGAGTACAACAAGGGTTTATATTGTCACCCTGATTATTTAACTTCTATGCAGGGTACATCATGAGAAACGCTGGGCTGGAAGAAGCACAAGCTTGAGGTGAGGTGAAGTCACTCAGTCGTGTCCGACTCTTTGCGACCCCGTGGACTGTAGCCTACTAGGCTTCTCTGTCCATGGGATTCTCCAGGCAAGAATACTGGAGTGGATTGCCATTTCCTTCTCCAAGCATAAGCAGAGACATTATTTTGCCAACAAAGGTCCATCTAGTCAAGGCTATGGTTTTTCCAGTAGTCATGTATAGGTGTGAGAGTTGGACTGTGAAGAAAGCTGAGCACCAAAGAATTGATGCTTTTGAACTGTGGTGTTGGAGAAAACTCCTGAGAGTCCCTTGGACTGCAAGGATATCCAACCAGTCCATTCTAAAGGAGATCAGTCCTGGGTGTTCTTTGGAAGGAATGATGCTAAAGCTGAAACTGCAGTACTTTGGCCACCTAATGCAAACAGTTGACTCGCTGGAAAAGACTCTGATTATGAGAGGGATTGGGGGCAGGAGGACAAGGGAACGACAGAGGATGAGATGGCTGGATGGCATGATGGACTCGATGGATGTGAGTCTGAGTGAACTCCGGGAGTTGGTGATGGACAGGGAGGCCCGGCGTGCTGTGATTCATGGGGTCGCAAAGAGTCGGACACGACTGAGTGACTGAACTGAACACCTCTTAATATTACATACATAATTTATTGCTAATACAATTAGGTTTAAATCATTTTTGTTTCCATTACTTGTACTAGGTGTATATATATGTGAAAGGAAAGAGAGAGAACAGAGAGTGTGTGTACAAAAACTGATCTACTGAAACAGTATATACATGTAATTAAATAGAAAATGGTTTTTGGAGGAAAGAGCAGTTGAATCTAGTAAATTACCATTAGAAATGATTAAAAAGGGACACTTTTCCCTGAATATATCTAGTCATGAAATATAACACTAGTACTCAAAAACAAATAGACCTATAGTCACAGTTGTTTTTTTATACAATATGGTTCTCTGTTCAAACTTCCCTTTATAAGTGTACCACTCTTTCAAAAAGCATTTATAAAAATGTGACTAAACAATATCGAAAATACATATAGTAATATCTTAAAAGAGTTTACACTTTACCCAAGTTAGAAACTCTTGCCACACTTAGAGATGTGGAAAGATGTGCCTTTAAAAAAACTTGAATATGTGCCCTGTGAATGAATGAAACAAAATCCAGCAATCAAAATCAACAGATGATATTTAACTTTCAGGGCCCAAACACATGCAAACCTAAACAAGGAAAGAATCTTCACTTAGAGAATTTGACTAGTCCTAGGAAATCCTATAGCCTATCTCAGCATTGTTAATTGCAGGGTCTGCTATTATATAGTTCAGTGCAGTGCTTTTAGCTTTTTATAAATCCCATAGTTGCCTATTGCAATGATCTCTAGGATGGGTTGGGCATACAGTAATTTTATAGCAATAAAGAACTGTCTTGTTGAAATCTTCTGGTTCCGTATTTGCTTTTTTACGTCTGGCCAACACTGACTCAAATTTATAAGCATTGACTTAGACCTCTCTTAAACCTGTTTGGGAAAAGATTAACTTCAAACACAGACATTATACTATATGTGTAATATACAAGTTCACTGGTAGTCATTTTGTGTATTTTTTACAGAGTCAGAGGCATCACATTTATATCATGAGGAAGGAAATGTATTTTAATGTGCTAAAAATTCCTCAGGTATTTATAAAATAAACTTGGAAAAAAAGGCTGTTTAATATGACCACTGAATAGTACTAGGCTATGTGCTGAAAGTATGATTATATGTTTTCCAAAAATAGTATTTGCCCTTTGTGAAGGGAAAAATAGAAATAAAATGTGTCACATCATTTTAATAATTAATCTGCTATGATCATTATATAGAAAAGCAAAAAATATATATCCTTCTAACTCCAGGAAAGATCCCATTTAAACTATTAAATTCTCTTCTGGGAACATTATTTGAGCATCTAGTATACAATAACACTAAGCTAGATGAGTGATCACCAGGAGTTGGTGATGGACAGGGAGACCTGGTGTGCTGCGATTCATGGGGTCGCAAGGAGTCTGACGTGACTGAGCGACTGAACTGAACTGAGATGCCGTAAAGCAGTACTTTTCAAGTTGCACCTGAATTCCTAATAGCAGAATAGAGAGAATTATCTCATGAAACTGGAGAGCATAGATCCATTGTCTCAGACAGAATAGGCTAGATTATGCTGCTGTAACTAACATCCCCAATATTTGCTTGAAACAGAGAAGGTTTTCTTCTCACTCCCACTTCAGATTCATCACAAGCTGACTGGGGAAACTCTTTAATGTCATTTTCCTTTCAAGATCCAAGCCGTTGAAGAAGTCACTATCTGAAAGATTGCAAATCACTTTATCAAAAGAAAAGAAAGCTCTGGAAGGCTTCACACCAGCAATTAAATGGTCTGCTCACAAATCATTAGCCAGAACCAGACATTCAACTTTAAGTTTCAAGAAAGATAATCCATCCATGTTCCCAGAAAGAAATGAATCAGATCTCCCTGAGTGCCACACACATACCCTAATTATTTTCTCTTAAAATTATTCAAACTTTGCATTCTGCTTCATGCTAAACCCATTACTATAAAGTTTTTAATTTGCCACTATTAGCTGAAATAGTAAAGAATCTGCCTGCAGTGCAGATGACATAGGTTTGATCCCTGGGTCAGGAAGATTCCTTGGAGAAGGGAATGACTGCCCACTCCAGTATTCTTGCCTGGGGAATCCTATGGATAGAAGAGGCTGGTGGGCTACCGTCCATGGGGTTGCAAAGAGTCGGGCACAGCTGAGTGACTAATGCTAAGTAACTAACTAAGCAAAACTGACAACCAAACTAAGTTTTTATTCTATGGCCCTAGAATATACAATGGTCAGACCAGGAAGAACATTTTCAATCATGCAGAGTTTTGCACTTTATCCTGAGGGTAATGAAATCTGTTGAAGTAATTTAAATGGGCTGTAAAATGATCAGAATTTTTTTTTTGAAAAGGTTACTCTGTTTTCCAAAGAGGAACATGTTTAGATTACAGAACACTGCTTCAGACTAAAGACAGGGAGACTCACTAGGAGGCTTACAGAAATCCAGAGATAATGGTGAACCTGAACAAAGATTATATCTTCAGATTGAAGAGAAGCAGACAGATTTGAGAAATATCAAAGTCCAGCTGAAAAAAAACCTGGTGATTGGTTATGGAGGTTAAAGAAAAGGGAGAGTCCAGGGTGTTTCCAAGTTTGACCAACTAGGCAAGAGCTAACACAACCACTCTCTGAGGAGAAAACAGAGATGGAAGAGCTGATTTAAGTTGGAGAAATGAACAGTTCTGTTTTGGTTCAGTTAGACATATGTAGTAAATATATATGTGCTTAGATACCAAACAATTCTTGGGAAACAACCCTGCACCTTCTAAAATCCATACAGTTCAAGTGGGATTGACCACATCCCTTAGTGTCAGAGACTTACCAGAGTAATCCATCACTCTGGTTCAAAAGAGGACATGTGACCCCAACTGGCTCTGAGTTGCCTTTTTTTTTCTCACATTCTTTTAGGAAGGAAGCTTGGACTTTTCACTACAAACCCTGGCTGAAAGGATGATATAAGCCTATCACTGCCATACCATGAGAAGAGAATGCTTGATACTGAACTCACATGAGTAAAGAGGAGACAAGATAATTAAAGCATGTCTGTGAATTCCTGAGTTTAGCTATGTCTATCGACTTACACAGAGCTATAGATTCCAATTTTATTTAAGCTACACTGACTCAGCTTTCTGTCACTTGCAGCTGAGAACACCTGACTAATCCTTGATAAGAGCTGGACACCCACAAGGAGTCACCTGGAAATCATCCGAGGCACTGGAAACTTTCTTGAGCACCTAACAGGGAGTGGAAAGAAGGCATTTCCTATTGCAAGGATCTTCAACTCAATCTCTAAGCTTCCTCCTAAGTCTAAGAAAATATATTTAATGTCCCCTTAGAAAAATTCTTCCCTTTTCCCTTATCCTTTATGGCGAAAATACTTTAACACCACTCTTCCATTATTTCTTCCTCTGATTCAAGATAATTTTTTTAAGGAGTTACTTAGTAGCTTTATGACTAAGGCAGGGGCTAACAGAGAAAAGAAGAGCTAGGAAGATATTGTTCAGAATAGAAAGTACATTGAGTTAGTACTAATTCTAAAGAACGAAATAGCTTTAAGTTGTTATAGAAATTGTTTCCCCCTCTTCTTCATATTTTCCATAAAAAATTCCAGTTAATTTGGATAATATCAATCCAGGATGGGTGGATTAATTAAGTATGATGTTTGCATGAATGTTTGGAATCAAAAGATCTGAAAAGATATTGCTAGGGCTAGAGGGACTAGCAGCCACAATTCCAACCTAAGGGTCTCAGTTTGAAAATGAGATTTCCTATCATATTTAGCCCACATAAGGGACCAAGCACTTTCCACCCTTGAAATGTGTGTATGTGATGTTTCCTCCTCCAGTCCTTTGAGGGCTGAACCTCTGTTATAATCATTTTGCTATCTCTTTCCTCTTTTCTTCTAATAACCTCCTTCCTCAATATCTAGTACAGAACTTTGCACACAATCAAGACTGAATAAATATCTACCAAGGGTATTAAAATGTAAAAAGCAGAATCTTCTGGAATACCCACAATCAAATGTACTTATCAGAAAAAGAAATCTCACAGATGTTTTCGTAACAAGCAGAACCCAAATTAGTCATTCATGATTTCTGCTGATCATATTAGAATCACCTCGACTTAAAAAATAATGCATACGCACTCAAAATATCACTGGCTTTTTTCCATATAAGCAATATTTAAACATGAAACAAGCTGGGAAGGGGAATAAAAGCCTCTGGCTACAGATGACTCTTTATCACAAACCATTTCCTTTGAGTGAGTAGTCCTGCTTGTATTCCCTGGAAATTAACCTTTGCTTGTGCTTGTTACCTGATGCATTGCATGAATAAAAAGTATACGTGACAGAGCCTCATGTAGTCACTCAGGCAAAGGAAACGTGAGCATACAGCATACTCTGACTTAGCAAAGACAGGTACTGGGTCACCCATCTACCCCAGAGGGACACAATAGATGATTCAGAAAACTCAGGGTCACCACAAGAAAAAGAAGCAAGTCAGCACCAAGTGAGCCAGCCTCTCCGAAATTAATCATCCTCTTTTAAATTTGTGTGTATTTGAGTCACAGCCTTATGATAATAATACGAGTTTCAGAGCCTTTGAGATCTTTAGAAGAAAGATACATTGTAAATATGAATAATGATAAAGCAAAGTATGGGAATCTTAGGGCAGTTGAAGGATCTCTGGGATCATTAGTTATTCCTTTCCATACGATCACATCAACCTCTCCAATAGGGCAATATTCCTCCACTCTTTCGTGGAAAGGTTAAAGACAAAGATGAAGACAAAGACAAAGAAGCAGAATTGGAAGAGGAAGGAGAGGAGAAGAGTGAAAAGGAGAAATTCATATTCTTTGCAGTCACCAAAATAAAGGATTCTTTGGAAAGCTCTTTGTGTTGTTAATGCATATTTGTATTCCATACATAGACATATACTTGTGTCCATTTATAACATTTTAATTTTTATTGCATAAAATATAACTCCAAGAAAAGACAGTCTCTTCAATAAGTGGTGCTGGGAAAACTGGTCAACTGTGTGTAAAAGAAGGAAAACATCATACACAGAAATAAACTCAAAATGGACTAAAGACCTAAATGTAAGACCAGAAACTATAAAACTCTTAGAGGAAAACATAGGCAGAACATTCTTTTATATAAATCACAGCAAGATCCTCTATGACTCATCTCCCAGAGTACTGGAAATAAAAAAAATAATAAAAAAATGTAACCTAATTAAACTTGAAAGCTTTTTCATAATAAAGGAAACTGTAAGCAAGGTGAAAAGACAGCTCTCAGAATGGGAGAAAATAATAGCCAAAGAAACGACTGACAAAGAATTAATCTCCAAAATACACAAGCAGCTCAAGCAGTTCAGTACCAGAAAAACGAACAACCCAATCAAAAAGTGAGCAGAAAACATTTCTCCAAAGACATACAGATGGCTAATAAACACATGAAAAGATGCTCAACATTGCTCATTATAAGAGAAATGCAAATCAAATACACAATTAGGTATTAGCTCACACTGGTCAGAATACTCATTATCAAAAAGTCTACAAAGTATGTTGGAAGGGTATGGAGAAAAGGGAACCTTCTTACACTGCTGGTGGGAATGCAATCTGACACAATCACTATGAAGAATAGTACAAAGATTCCTTAAAAAACTAGAAATAAAACTACCATACAAGCCAGCAATCCCACCACTGGGCATATACTCTGAGGAAACCATAACTGAAAAAAGGCACATGTACCCCAGTGTTAATTGCATCACTGCTTACAATAGCTAGGACATGGAAGCAGCATAGATGTCCACCAGCAGATGAATGGATAATGAAGTTGTGGTACATATATACAATGGAATATTACTTGGCAATAGAAAGGAATGCATTTGAGTCAGTTCTAATAAGGTGGATGAACCTAGAGCCTATTATACTGAGTGAAGTAAGTCAGAAAGAGAAAGACAAATATATACTAATTCATACATATGGAATTTAGAAAGATGGTAAGAATGATCCTACATGCAGGTCAGCAAAGGAGACATAGATATAATGAACAGACTTCTGTACTCATTGGCAGAAGGCAAGGGTGGGATGATTTGAGAGAACAGTATTGAAACAAATGCATTACCACAAGTAAAAGAGATATTCAGAGTGAGTTTGATGTGTGATTCCGGGCATCCAAAGCCAGTGCTTTGTGACAACCCGGGGGGATATGGTGAGGAGGGAGATGGGAGAGGGGTTCAGGATGGAGGGGACACATATACCTGTGGCCGATTCATATTGATGTATGGCAGAAAAGATAATCGCAATGGTGTGATCACTCACCTAGAGCCAGACATCCTGGAATGTAAAGTCAAGTGGGCCTTAGAAAGCATCACTATGAACAAAGCTAGTGGAGGTGATGGCATTCCAGCTGAGCTATTTCAAATCCTGAAAGATGATGGTGTGAAAGTGCTGCACTCATTATGCCAGCAAATTTGGAAAATTCCACAGGACTGGAAAAGGTCAGTTTTCATTCCAATTCCAAAGAAAGGCAATGCCAAAGATTGCTCAAACTACCGCACAATTGCACTCATCTCACAGGATAGTAGGAGAAGGCAATGGCAACCCACTCCAGTACTCTTGCCTGGAAAATCCCATGGACGGAGGAGCCTGGTAGGCTGCAGTCCATGAGGTTGCGAAGAGTCGGACACGACTGAGCAACTTCACTTTCACTTTTCACTTAGATGCATTGGAGAAGGAAATGGCAACCCACTCCAGTGTTCTTGCCTGGGGAATCCCAAGGACGGCAGAGCCTGGTGAGCTGCTGTCTATGGGATCGCACAGAGTCAGACACGACTGAAGCGACTTAGCAGCAGCAGCAGCACATGCTAGTAAAGTAATGCTCAAAATCCTCCAAGACAGGCTTCAGCAATACGTGAACCGCAAACTTCCAGATGTTCAAGCTGGTTTTAGAAAAGGCAGAGGAACCAGAGATCAAATTGCCAACATCCGCTGGATCATCGAAAAAGCAAGAAAGCTCCAGAAAAACATCCATTTCTGCTTTATTGACTATGCCTAAGCCTTTGACTGTGTGGATCACAATAAACTGTGGACAATTCTGAGAGAGATGGGAATACCAGACCACCTGACCTGCCTCTTGAGAAATCTGAATGCAGGTCAGGAAGCAACAGTTAGAACTGGACATGGAAAAACAGACTGGTTCCAAATAGGAAAAGGAGTACGTCAAGGCTGTATATTGTCTCCCTGCTTATTTAACTTCTATGCAGAGTACATCATGAGAAACGCTGGACTGGAAGAAACACAAACTGGAATCAAGATTGCTGGGAGAAATATCAATAACCTCAGATATGCATATGACACCACCCTTATGGCAGAAAGATAAGAGGAACTAAAAAGCCTCTTGATGAAAGTGACAGTGAAAAAGTTGGGTTAAAGCTCAACATTCAGAAAACAAAGACCATGGCATCTGGTCCTACCTCTTCATGGGAAATAGATGGGGAAACAGTGGAAACAGTGTCAGATTCTATTTTGGGGGGCTCCAAAATCACTGCAGATGGTGACTGCAGCCATGAAATTAAAAGACGCTTTCTCTTTGGAAGGAAAGTTATGATCAACTTAGATAGCATATTCAAAAGCAGACATATTACTTTGCCAACAAAGGTCTGTCTAGTAAAGGCTCTGGTTTTTTAAGGGGTCATGTATGGATGTGAGAGTTGGACTGTGAAGAAAGCAGAGCGCCAAAGAATTGATGCTTTGAACTGTGGCATTGGAGAAGACTCTTGAGAGTCCCTTGGACTGCAAGGATATTCAACCAGTCCATTCTGAAGGAGGTCAACCCTGGGATTACTTTGGAAGGAATGATGCTAAAGCTGAAACTCCAGTACTTTGGCCACCTCATACAAAGAGTTGACTCATTGGAAAAGACTCTGATGCTGGGAGGGATTGGGGGCAGGGGGAGAAGGGGACGACAGAGGATGAGATGCCTGGATGGCATCACTGACTTGATGGACGTGAGTCTGAGTGAACTCCGGGAGTTGGTGATGGACAGGGAGGCCTGGCGTGCTGCGATTCATGGCGTCGCAAAGAGTTGGACACGACTGAGCAACTGAACTGAACTGATGGCAAAAAACATCACAATATTGTAAAGTAGTTCTCCTCCAATTAAAATAAATAAATTTGAATATATATATATGTAACTCCAAGTGTAGCCCATCAGCAATAAACTACAGAAGCTGTCTAAATGCAATAAAAATACTAAGACCAAGGGAGCTTGTTCAGTGAGGTGGTTAAGAAGTCTTTAGTACAGACACTCTTAGGTGTCTTCAAATAGAACCTGCACCACTTTCTAGATATTTGAATTTAGACATGTGATGCAAACCTTAAATGCTCAGTTTCCTCCTTTGTTTATCAGAAATAATCATGCCTATCTTACTGAGTTTCATTAAAGGTCAAGTGAGATGAAGTCTATAAAAAGATTAGAGGGATCCTAACACTTGGTAGGAGAAGGCAATGGCACCCCACTCCAGTACTCTTGCCTGGAAAATCCCATGGACGGAGGAGCCTGGTGGGCTGCAGTCCATGGGGTCGCTGAGTCGGACACGACTGAGCGACTTCACTTTCACTTCTCACTTTCATGCATTGGAGAAGGAAATGGCAACCCACTCCAGTGTTCTTGCCTGGAGAATCCCAGGGACAGGGGAGCCTGGTGGGCTACCGTCTATGGGGTCACACAGAGTCGGACACGACTGAAGTGACTTAGCAGCAGCAGCAACACTTGGTAAGTAATTAATAAACAATCAGATCAGTTCACTCAGTCGTGTCTGACTCTGCAACCCCACAGACTGCAGCATGCCAGGCTTCCCTGTCCATCACCAACTCCTGGAGTTTGCTCAAACTCACATACATCTCATCCTCTATCGTCCACTTCTCCTCCTGCCTTCAATCTTTCCCAGCATCAGGGTCTTTCCCAATGAGTCAGTTCTTCGCATCAGATGGCCGAAGTATTGGAATTTCAGCTTCAGCATCAGTCTTTCTAATGAATATTCAGGACTAATTGCCTTTAGGATTGGCTGGTTCGATCTCATCCAAAGGATGCTCAAGAGTTTTCTCCAACACCACAGTTCAAAAGCATCAGTTCTTCGGCGCTTAGCTTTCTTCATAGTCTATCTCTCATGTCCACACATGACTACTGGAAAAACCATATCTTTGACAAGACAGACCTTTCTTGGCAAAGTAATGTCTCTGCTTTTTAATATGCTATCTAGGTTGGCTATAGCTTTTCTTCCAAAGGGCAAGCGTCTTTTAATTTCATGGCTGTAGTCACCATCTGCAGTGATTTTGGAGCCCCCAAAATAAAGTCTCATTGTTTCCACTGTTTCCCCATTTATTTGCCATGAAGTGATGGGACCAGATGCCATGATCTTAGTTTTTTGAATGTTGAGTTTTAAGCCAACTTTTTCACTCTGCTCTTTTACTTTCATCAAGAGGCTCTTTTAGTTCTTAACAGTCATCGTTATTAACTGTATTGACCCTGACTTCAGGTAATCAAGATTAGTGAAATTCTGTAAACTTGGAAATGGATTATTCTCTTTTGTTTTGTTTTTCTAACTCATTAGAACCAAGTTCTAGAAACCCAAATGGCCTGTAAGTCCTAGCTAGTGGGTAAAATTTCCTTCTTTATTGTAATTATTCAGAGTACTGGTAGCTTCACATTTGCATTGCTAATAAACCTTTCAAATTGTACTGACCCTTAGGTTGGTTTAAAATGTTCAAAATCTTATGTCCATAATGAACTCCAAATATTCAGAAATGAATTACTTTTAAAAAAAACATTATAGAAACATACACACTGATATTGTGAAAAAAAACTAATTCTCAGTCACAACACTAACATTAATTCAGAAATACTCCCTTAGATAGGGAAACCTGCTGATAATTGGTATTTAGAATCATTGTAGGGTATGGCCAAACCACGCCCCCCCCCCAACATCCCTATGGAAACCTTGGAATAATAATACTTAATTGAGCCCTTACTACTTACTCATCCCTAGTCTAAAAGCTTTACATGTGTTATCTCATTTTATTCTCATAACCATCTCATGAGGTACTATTTGTATTCCCATTTTATGGATAAGAAAACGGAGGAACTGAGAGATTGCTATGCTTGTTCAGGGTCAGGGCTAGCAAGTGGAGCAGTCAACTTTCAAAAATAAACAGTGTTAAATACAGTGTCTCTGGGATGTGTTTTCCTCTATAACCACTGGTGGAAGTGATAAATGTTAAGCATAACTTGAATTTGCTGTAGTGTATTGTTTAAAATGTACTGTTGGTATGAAATGCTTGACAAATACATGCTAACATTGAGAGAAAAATTTCTCTCTACTAACTTGGGTCTAGTGTTTGGGGAACCCACAGATTAACTGATTAACAGGAGAGAAGAGAAGATTTATTTACATGTACCTCTGCGAGTTGCTTAGTAATGAATAAGGTTTAAATATATCCACTTAACAAAGGTGGGGGAAGTGAGGGTTTCAGTGAGAAAGTATGAAAGATTCTATTGGGCTTTTCAATGCTTGTAGAATGGACAGTCTGTCTCCGTGGCAGCTGAATTTTCTGGAAACTCCTTCAGAGGGGTTAATGTTAGATGTACTTTTAGGAGGCTCTACTTTAGTCTGTTAAAGGGGAATTCAGACAAGATTCCTGCAGCAGCTTCTGTAGCTCAAGTATTTTCACTTTCTTTTTTTTTTCTTTTTTTTTTTTAATTTTATTTTTACTTTATTTTACTTTACAATACTGTATTGGTTTTGCTATACATTGACATGAATCTACCATGGGTGTACATGTGTCTCTTTCAATTGTATTTTCACTTTAAAATCTTCTCTGTATCAACACTGAGGGTTCAAGTAGATCTCCACACTAATATCATCATCTCTCAAGTAAAGAACAAGAATAACAGAAATAGGTTGCTTTCTAAACTAATTCAGATTAGCTTTGAATAATCTCTATCAGCAGTTAGTTGCAAGTCACTGTGTTTAAAAGTCAAGTATTCTCTAGATCTACAAGCAATGTATAGTAACATAATATTCATGAGTGCTTGGCCCAAAAGAGATGTCAAATAAGTATTTATTGAATCATTGTAGAACTTCCTTGGTGGTCCAGAGATTGAGAATCTGCCTGCCAATGCAGGGGACATGATCCCAGGTCTAAGAAGATTCCACATGTCGTGGGTCAGCTAAGCTTAAGCTCTACAACTGCTGAGCCCATGCACTCTAGAGCCTGTGCTCCACAACAAGAGAAGGAACCAACTGGAAAAGCCTGTGCAGTGCAATCAGAGAGTAGCTCCCACTTGCTGCAACTAGAAAAAGCCCATGTGCAGCATCAAAGACCCAGTGTAGCCAAATATAAATAAATAAAATAATCATTATAAGTATTTAATTGTCTTACAATCATCTGAGTACATAGTAGCTTTCCATACCCTTCTTGCTATCACTTACTTGAAATATTGCTTCATTTATAAATGAATATAACAAATATGGTGAGAATTACCACTTGAATATGGAAAAACTCCATTTTCTCTTACATTGAGTAGATCAGTATTGACCAATCATTTTTCAGACACCCAGGGTTTAAAGCTCACTGGTGTGGTTAGTGATGAACAGACACGAAGATGGTCCCTTTGTGGCAGGCCTCGGCCAAGTGGCAGAGGAGATAAACTCAACTAAACCATGCACATTCATGGACCCATTTTCCTGAGGCCCTCCACTCAAAGCTTTCTCTGCCACCTACCTTGATATCTTTCATTTATTCAGTGAATAGCAAGAGTTGGAACTGGTACCTCCACTAGAAGTATACTTTCAGTTCAGTTCAGTCGCTCAGTCGTGTCCGACTCTTTGCAACCCCATGAATTGCAGCACGCCAGGCCTCCCTGTTCATCTCCATCTCCCGGAGGTCACTCAGACTCACATCCATCAAGTCCGTGATGCCATCCAGGCATCTCATCCTCTGTCGTCCCCTTCTCCTCCTGCCCCCAATCCCTCCCAGCATCAGAGTCTTTTCCAATGAGTCAACTCTTTGCATGAGGTGGCCAAAGTACTGCAGTTTCAGCTTTAGCATCATTCCTTCCAAAGAAATCCCAGGGCTGATCTCCTTCAGAATGGACTGGTTGGATCTCCTTGCAGTCCAAGGGACTCTCAAGAGTCTTCTCCAACACCACAGTTCAATTCTTCGGTGCTCAGCCTTCTTCACAGTCCAACTCTCACATCCATACATGACCACTGGAAAAACCATAGCCTTGTCTAGATGGACCTTAGTCGGCAAAGTAATGTCTCTGCTTTTGAATATGCTATCTAGGTTGGTCGGAACTTTTCTTCTAAGGAGTAAGCGTCTTTTAATTTCATGACTGCAGTCACCATCTGCAGTGATTTTGGAGCCCCCCAAAATAAAGTCTGACACTGTTTCCACTGTTTCCCCATCTATTTCCCATGAAGTGATGGGACCGTATGCCATGATCTTTGTTTTCTGAATGTTGAGCTTTAAGCCAACTTTTTCACTGTCCTCTTTCACTTTCATCAAGAGGCTCTTTAGTTCTTCACTTTCTACCATAATGGTAGTGTCATCTGCATATCTGAGGTTATTGATATTTCTCCCTGCAATCTTGATTCCAGCTTGTGCTTCTTCCATTCCAGCGTTTCTCATGATGTACTCTGCATAGAAGTTAAATAAGCAGGGTGACAATATACAGCCTTGACATACTCCTTTTCCTATTTGGAACCAGTCTGTTGTTCCATGTCCAGTTCTAACTGTTGCTTCCTGACCTGCATACAGGTTTCTCAAAGGCAGGCCAGGTGGTCTGGTATTCCCATCTCTTTCAGAATTTTCCACAGTTTATTGTGATCCACACAGTCAAAGGCTTTGGCATAGTCAATAAAGCAGAAATAGATGTTTTTCTGGAACTCTCTTGCATTTTTGATGATCCAGCGGATGTTGGCAATTTGATCTCTGGTTCCTCTGCCTTTTCTAAAACCAGCTTGAACATCTGGAAGTTCACAGTTCACATATTTCTGAAGCCTGGCTTGGAGAATTTTGAACATCACTTTACTAACATGTGAAAGTGAAGTCACTCAGTCGTGTCCAACTCTTTGCGACCCCATGGACTGACTGTACCCTACCAGGCTCCTCTGTCCATGGGATTTTCCAGGCAATAGTACTAGAGTGGATTGCCATTTCCTTCTCCAGGGAATCTTCCCAAACCAGGGATTGAACCCTGGTCTCCCGCATTGTAGACAGACAATTTACCTGTCTGAGCCACCAGGGAACATGTGAGATGAGTGCAACTGTTTGGTAGTTTGAGCATTCTTTGGCATTGCCTTTCTTTGGGATTGGAATGAAAACTGCCCTTTTCCAGTCCTATGGCCACTGCTGAGTTTTCCAAATTTGCTGGCATATTTTGGAAGGACTGATGGTAAAGCTGAAACTCCAGTACTTTGGCCACCTCATGCGAAGAGCTGATTCGTTGGAAAAGACTCTGATGCTGGGAAAGATTGGGGCCAGGAGGAGAAGGGGACGATAGAGGATGAGATGGCTGGATGGCATCACTGACTCAATGGGTATGATTTTGAGTGAACTCCAGGAGTTGGTGATGGATAGGGAGTCCTAGCGTGCTGCAATTTATGGGGTCGCAAAGAGTCAGACACGACTGAGCGACTGAATTGAACTCAACTGAATGAGTGCAGCCCTTTCACAGCATCATCTTTCAGGATTTGAAATAGCTCTACTGGAATGCCATCACCTCCACTAGCTTTGTTCGTAGTGATGCTTCTTAAGACCCACTTGGCTTCACATTCCAGGATGTCTGGCTCTAGGTGAGTGATCACACCATCATGATTATCTGGGTCATGAAGATCTTTTTTGTACAGTTCTTCTGTGTATTCTTGCCACCTCTTCTTAATATCTTCTGCTTCTGTTAGGTCCCTACTAGGTACACAGGATTAAATAAAGCAGAAATAGTACCTGTCTTCAAGGGCTGACTCACTAATTGGTGACAAAGACAATAAATAAGTAAACAAAGCTCTAATTGCAAAATGTAAAATTGATGCTTTTGAACTGTGGTGTTGGAGAAGACTCTTGAGAGTCCCTTGGACTGCAAGGAGATCCAACCAGTCCATTCTAAAGGAGATCAACCCTGGGATTTCCTTGGAAGGAATGATGCTAAAGCTGAAACTCCAGTACTTTGGCCACCTCATGCGAAGAGTTGACTCATTGGAAAAGACTCTGATGCTGGGAGGGATTGGGGGCAGGAGGAAAAGGGGACGACCGAGAATGAGATGGCTGGATGGTATCACTGACTCGATGGATGTGAGTCTGAGTGAACTCCGAGAGATGGTGATGAACAGGGAGGCCTGGCGTGCTGCGATTCATGGGGTCGCAAAGAGTCGGACACGACTGAGCGACTGAACTGAACTGAATGTCATCAAGTTCAAGGAGAAGCTGTTTGCCCCTTCTCATCTGTCATCCCTTCTTCTGGTCTTTTTTGGGGGGAGAGGGTCTCCTTTAGGACTTCCTCAGTGGCTCAGCTGGTAGTCTGCCTGCCAGTACAGGAGATGCAAGAGACATGGGTTCGATCCCTGAGTAGATTCCCTGGAGAAGGAAATGGCAGCCCACTCCAGTATTCTTGTCTGGAGAATCCCATGGTTAGAGGAGCCTGGTGGGCTACAGTCCACGCAGTTGCAAAGAGTTGGACATGACTGAGCACACACGCCTTCCTTTAACATCTCCTCTGTTTCTTGAGGGAGAAGGCAATGGCAACCCATCCTTGGCTACAGTCTATGGGGTCTCGAAGAGTTGGACATGACTGAGCGACTTCACTTTCACTTTTCACTTTCATGCATTGGAGAAGGAAATGGCAACCCACTCCAGTGTTCTTGCCTGGGGAATCCCAGGGACAGAGGAACCTGGTGTTGTTGCCATCAATGGGGTCGCCCAGAGTCGGACACGACTGATGCGACTTAGCAGCAGCAGCAACAATTTCTTGAACCTATTTCTATGCAATCTTTTCCCTCAACTTAAAAGCAGATACAAGTTTCTCTCATTCTTTTAAACAAAGCCAATGACATCACCCCAGGATCATGTACTCCTTTCTGATGAATATTTTATTTTCTCCTTATTTTTTGCAGCCAAGTTCTGCAGTCTGTTCCTACATCTGTGTATTGTAAGCCATCTTCTACTACTCTTTGAGGATAAGGATGTCCCCAGCCACATAAAGACCTCCACCACCAGTGCTTCCACCATGTCCCATGGCCTGCAAGCCCCCAGGCTCTCCCTGACCAAATCTACCACTCCTGGCCTTCTACTGCAGCTGACTCTGTGGGCCACTCTCTCACATGCAAATACTTTTTTTTCCTGGCTTTGATGATCCTGTGCTCTTCTAACCTTGACTTTCTCATGTTGTCTAGGTGTTTCTTTTTTTCTCCCCATTTCATTTCTCAAGAGTCTTTCATTCATCCATCTCTCTGCTTCTCTACATACATCCTCCCTAGAAGTCTGCGTCTGTTCTTAGAGTTTCACTTCCTTTAACACATCTTCATTGTGTTGGTCCTTCCAATGTGATGACACATACTCAGAGCTTCCTCAAATAACTACTATGCTAATCAAAACTGGTTCAGTGATGGTCTCTCCCAGAAGAGTTGTAAGTCTGCATCAGATGTCTTTTACCCCAAATGCTGTAACATTCCAGGCATTCCCTAGTCTCTTTCACCTTAAAAACCAGCAACAAGCACACTCTTTTGACCTTATACCTCCTTCCACCTATAGTCCCATGACTTTGCTAAAGTGACCATATATGTGCCAGTTTCCCTGGTTTATGTTTGTTGTCCTGGTATTTTTATACAAAGTAACTGAATTGCTAAATAATTGCATATAAAAACCATGCCAGCATAGCAGTAAATTCTTTCTCTCTTTACTGTCTGTCAAACTCTCTGAAAGATGAAAACTGTATCTCTTTTATTCATTACTTTACCCTACCCACTGCAGGCAATTAATAAAGGTCCTTAGTGTATATGCCCTGAATGTGTTTGGAACACCTACTGTGTATATACAACTCTCTAAGCTAAAGCTGAAACTCCAGTACTTTGGCCACCTCATGCGAAGAGTTGACTCATTGGAAAAGACTCTGATGCTGGGAGGGATTGGGGGCAGGAGGAGAAGGGGACGACCAAGGATGAGATGGCTGGATGGCATCACTGATTTGATGGACGTGAGTTTGAGCGAACTCTGGGGATTGGTGATGAACAGGGAGGCCTGGCATGCTGTGATTCATGGGGTCGCAAAGAGTCGGACACGACTGAGCAACTGAACTGAACTGAAGCACATTATCTTATTTACTTCTCAGAATAATACCTCAATTTATATACTACTATCTCCATTATGGGCTTCCCAGGTGGTGCAGTGGTAAAGAAACCTCCTGGCAAGAGATTCAGGAGACACAGGTTCGATCCCTGTATTGGGAAGATCCCCTGGAGAAGGGAATGGCTGCCACTCCAGTATTCTTGCCTGGGAAATCCCATGGACAGAGGAGCCGGGTGCGCTACAGTCCATGGGGTTGCAGAGTCGGACATGAATAAGCATGCACTGGAGGAGGATGAGGAGGTCTCCGTTACAAAAGTGAGCAAAGTGAAGCTAAGAACAGTTACGAGATCACCAACTTAATAATGAATGGAATCAGGATTTAAACTCAAGACTGTTTTCACATGCCAAGCCTGTTCCACTGACCTAGCCTTCTTAGCAATGAAAATTCCTGGGCAAAATAAAAGTTAAAAGCTGAATTAATATGCTAAAGATATAGTATTTTAAAAATTACCTTTGTTACTCAATTCCAAATGCTCAATATCTCACAAAGAGACTATTCTTCCTCTGTCTTAAAACACGGAGAAGCTTTCTCAATATCACTGATGAACATTCCTACTAAACCACATCTGTCATCCACACATCAGAAGACCGGGTGTGTCAGGCAGAAGAAGAATGTAACTTTTGGGAGACTGGAGTGATTGTTAGCTCAGTGGTTTTCAAAGCTAAGTATGTAGAGTATCATGGGGTGTGATGGGGGATGCATCTAAAAGTGCAGATTCCTGGGCTGTGCCTAGAGATACTTTGATTCGGTTGGAACAGCTTGGCACCAAGAAATCTGTTTACTTAACAATCAATGGCATGTGCCCTACTGCAGTTCAGTTCAGTTCAGTCGCTCAGTCGTGTCCGACTCTTTGCGACCCCATGAACTGCAGCATGTCAGGCCTCCCTGTCCATCACCAACTCCTGGAGTTCACCCAAACTCATGTCAATTGAGTCTGTGATGCCATCCAGCCATCTTATTTTCTGTCGTCCCCTTCTCCTGCCCCCAATCCCTCCCAGCGTCAGAGTCTTATCCAATGAGTCAACTCTTCACATGAGGTGGCCAAAGTATTGGAGTTTCAGCTTTAGCATCATTGCTTCCAAAGAACACCCAGGACTGATCTCCTTTAGAATGGACTGGTTGGATCTCCTTGCAGTCCAAGGGACTCTCAGGAGTCTTCTCCAACACCACAGTTCAAAAGCATCCTACTGCAGGGGATCCTCAAATCACCTTTGGGGAAACATGAGAGCAATTGAACTATTTATTACCAAGATAAAGTTAGTGTTCTAACTCCTTTCATGAGAAAAACTTTTTAATTGTATACAATTTTTTTTTTTTTTTTTTAAGACAATTCTCTAAAACAGTACGAAATTAAACATCACAAAAAGAAATATAGTAAAAAGTATGTCTCCTCTCCCTTTTCCTGAATTAGCACATGACCTTTCCAGGGCAACCACAACCACTGTTACCCTCAAATAAAAATTTTTTTCTTTGGTTAAATCTATCAATAAGGTTGGAGACTATCACAGTTCTGAAGTTAGGAAGGTCACCTAGCTTAGGATCGAGTGATGCTAGTGGATGTGGTGATAAATGATAGGTTTAAGGATACAGATATTGTTTTTTTTTGTTTTTTTTTTTTTTTAAATTTTTACTTTATTTTTCTTTACAATACCATATTGGTTTTGCCATACATTGACATGAATCCACCATGGGTATATATGAGATCCCAATCCTGAAGCTAGAGTTTTAACAAAAAAGAAAAGGGGCACAGCCAGAGAAGGCCAGAGATGCCAAAGTCAACCTCCAGCAGCTTCCCAGCTGTGCCAAAAGTTGGCCTTTGGTGGGGAGGCATAATTAGTGTGGTTAAAAGGATTTCATATCTTTGGGTGGAAATTCATCTAAGCATGCCAAATATCAATATTGTGTTTCATCTGAGCTTCTCTGTTTAATTTCTCCTGCCACACCTTTCAAACTGTGGTGATGGGAACAATAACAAGTCTGTGTTATTTGGTTCCATCAGAACTGTTTTTTCTATATCTCTTTAAAAAAATCATATTTCATTATCATACAAATTCAAATTTACTACCTGATGTGAGCGGAAGAAGTAGTGGTAGAGATTCACTTTTCTGGTTTCTCTTCATGATTGTCTTTTTCTTTTTAACCTCAAAAATACACCTAAAATGACAAATTTCTGCTAAGTAGCTTGCAGTGCCTCACATTTTGATCTAACTCTCCACATTAAATTCCATGAGTTGCACGTGGAAATTGGAAATGTTTTCATTAGAAGGGCCATCTTCATTTTATAAAGCAACCAAGGTGAATCAGAAAAGGAAGGGGTTATGTTTGTCTCTGTATCTGGGATAATCCTATTATTTATCAAAGACAAGTGATGAATCAAGATAGAAGGGGAGTGAGGCAAAGGATTAAGTCCTGATTACCCTCTGGCTGGCTGCTGGCCTCATAAACCAGTTGTACTCTGGGCCTTCCCCTTGTGTGAAACAGCAGCTGGATCAGATGAATACTAACAGACTAACCTGGATAAGTTTGTGTGATTGAATCATCCCCTTAAAAAAAATATTCAACACTAAACAGCAAAATAGAAATGCGGCCAATTCTTTTTTTCTCTGAAAGTATCATTGATTAGCAATGTTATTTGTGTTAATTTCTGCCATACAGCAAGATGATTCAGTTACACACATATAAGCATTCTTTTTATGTTCTTTTCCATTATGGTTTATCCCAAGATATTGAATATAGTTCCCAGTGTTAAATAGTAAGACTTTGTTGTTTTATTCATTCTATATGTAATAGTTTGCATTAACTACTCCCAAATTCCCAGTCTTCCCTCTTCTTGATTGATTATCTCTTCTAAGAGAGGGAAGTATTTTTTTTTTCCAAACCATTCAAAAGCTATGTCTATCTGCCTTCCAGTTTAATGAGTGTTAATGAAACTGCAGTTGACAGATCCAGTACAGAAAGGTCTGAAAACCTGCTTACTCTTTCCTTAATTCAAAACATTAGGCTGTGCTCTGCTGTTTGCTTTTTACAGTTCATACCTAATCAAGAGGAAAGGGTGTAGCGAAATAAGCAACTCTTTTGCTTTGGAAATTCTTTCCTGATAGCTGAATCGAGAGTAAAGAGGCTCAAGCCTCTTTTTAATTTTCTACTGGATTAGATTGAGCTAACAGATTATCAAGCAAGAAATGGACAAGTACAGTATTTATGGAACAGCTGCAAAGGGACCAGAAATTGAAATAAGGCCCATGTGTAGTGGTTAGTCACTAAGTTGTGTCTGACTCTTGCAACACCATGGACTGTAGCCCACCAGGCTCTTCTGTCCATGGGGTTTCCCAGGCAAGAATACTGGAGTGATAGCCATTTCCTTCTCCAGGGAATCTTCCCAACCCAGGATTCAAACCCCAGTCTCCCACATTGCAGCCAGATTCTCTACCAACTGAACCACCAGAGAAGCTCCAAGACTCATAGGGAATTTCAAAGAATAAGATACAAACTACTCCAGCCTCATAGAATTTACACTTTATTTGCTAAGGGAAAACACTGACACATGCAAGCTCTGCAAAGAAAAATTGGTATTTATACAATCTATGACAAATAAAAACATTTAGATGGAGGAAAGGAAATGATCATCATAAAGAGAATCTACATTGCAAGCTACATGGTGAACTGAGATAAAAGATGCAAAAAAACACTAAAATCTCCAAATTGAATACACTGACGAGCTCTCACCTCCAAGATCACACTGCTTGAAAGCTGGGTCAGGCATCCTTTGATAAGAAGACAACATAATGTTATTCAAGATTAAATTTCAGGGACAACTTAGAAAAACGTTTTAAAAATCTGATTTCCAAGTCCCGTGGGGAGTCATCTTTTTAAAGAAGAATCCTCTAACATGTTTTGGAAATCTTTTGTAACTTCTAAAGAAATATTTTTTAATTGGACTGGATAAGGCATAGCAATTCTTAATGGCAGTTTTACATCATGCTTGAAAATTAGTTAGGAAAATGGACAGTTCCTTTGGGGTTTGTCTTAGGGATTTCTTTTTTTCATAAACAAAAGAGAAGTTCCTTATAATGGAAAACTAGTTCCAAGATATACAACTTAACAGAAATATGGGAAAGGAATTATTTTTCTCCAAAATGCTTTCCTTCTTTCTTCTTGTTCTAAATGGTCATTTCAGTGTTTTGCCTTTTTTTTTTTTTTTCTGATAGAACAATAGATGCTTATTTCCACAAAAGAAATGGTGTAAGCAATCAAAAAAACATTTCCCTAATGGAAGACAGATAAAAGAGAAAGAGAGAGAGAGAAAGAGAGAACACACTCTAATAAAAACAAAGGAAATCTCCAGCACTGTGGTTCATATTCAAATGGAAAAAAATAAAATGAGCTTCTAACATAATGAGTTTACTGTTTAGTGTACCATCCTCATTTTCACATTTCAAAACATGTGCCATACAACTCAGAGGTATGGGAGGATGCGTGAGGAAGATCAGAGAACAAGTACTTTTTGGCACCCCAGCAAACTGAGCCACAGGCATAGAAGATTACGAAATAAAAAGTTGTCCCTCGAGTGGAAAGGTGTGTCTGTCTGTCCCTTGAATACCAAGACTTCTGTTTGAGTTTCATTTTCAACTGGATGGTCAGAACATTTAATTGCAGATTTTGCTGTGGGTAAAAATGGCAGAGTAATAGGTCTTAGTTCTATGTAGTGAGCACCTGCTGCATACCAGGCACTTTGCATGCTATGCACTCACTTTTCAGCCCTGCAGCTCTCCATGGGAAGATACTACAACCTGGCTGCTGTTGTTCAGTCACTACGTCGTGTCTGACTCTTTGTGATCACATGAACTGAAGGACACCAGACTTCTCTGTCCTTCACCATCTCCAGGAGTTTGCTCAAGCTCATGTCCATTGAGTCGGTGATGCCACCCAACCATCTCATCTGTCATCCCTTACTCCTTTGTCCTTCAATCTTTCCCAGCATCAGGGTCTTTTCTAGTGAGTTGGCTCTTTGCATCAGGTGGCCAAAGTATAGGTTGACTGTTTTGATCATCTTTCTGTCCAAAGGACTCTCAATAGTTGATTAACCAGTGATCACACACTTCATGGATGGATCCGAGATTTGAATTCAGTTATTTTTGGCTCAAAAGCCTTCCTTCAACTCCTCCTTCCTTACCACCACCTCCTCTCCACCACCTCAAAATGTGCCACTTTGGAATTTCTATTATTTTGAGCTAAAGACACTTGAGAAACAGCAGATGAGGAAAGATTCTCTGATCTCCCTTTTTCTACCTAAAAGCAGGTGATAAGATTTCCTATGAGAAAGGCGCCTTTGTTGTGCCAAGAAGAAGAATATTCTTATCATGCAGACCGGAAGTAGATGCCAAAATGGCCTTGTACAAACCAACCTACTAAAATAACCCTTATTGGGAATTCTCCTGTAGTTCTTGTGGTTCATGCTTTCACTTCCAGGGCTCCGGGTTCAATCCCTAGTCAGGGAACTAAAATCTCATAAGCCAAGCAGAGTGACTTAAAAAAAAAAAAAAAATTTAAGAAAATGAAATAACCTTATCTTCTGTTAGTTTTCCCTACATATTTCTTAGTCACTGTCCCACAGTTTATGGCCCATAGCCCAAGCCCCTTTGTCTTGTCCCACCACACAATTTATCAATCTCTGTTTTAAAAAGTATGTAAGCTTTGGGGCCTAATGATTTCTTTGGGTCTTCATTTTCCTTTTGAAGATTCATGTCTGAGTCTTCAAACTATTAAATAAAATATTAAATATAAATAAAATGTTAAAAATATAAAATAAAATGTTTATAAAATAAAATATTTTATAAATATGATATTTATTATTAAAACCTTATAAAATATTTAAATAAAATGTTTTTAATATTTAATATTAAATAAAATTTGTATTTTTTTCCTGTTAGTCAGTCTTATGTTAGCTTAACTCTCAAGCTGGGCCACAGAACACAAGAGAGTAGAAGATAGTGCTTCTTTCCCTATGCATCTATCCAGCACTCTCAGACTTCTCTGAGGTTTTCCTGCCATGGAGGAAATAAAAGCAATTCACATAATTTTGTTAATGATTTTATGTGTTATCTGTCCAAGACTCACACTGGAGAGAATAATATTTAAGCATGGGTCTCCAGTGGCATGGAGAAGGCAATGGCACCCCACTCCAGTACTCTTGCCTGGAAAATCCCATGGGTGGAGGAGCCTGGTGGGCTGCAGTCCATGGGGTCGCTAAGAGTCGGACACGACTGAGCGACTTCACTCACTCACTCACTCACTCCAGTGGCAACATTTCAAAGTATCTGGAAAGGAAGGGTGTTTTAAGGCTGAGGTGAAACTTGGTCACACCTTTCAAGTCTCCCCACATGGGGCCACCATGTTGCACAACTCCAGGGTCAGGTTCACGGGAATCTGAGAGGACAGTGGGCTGCAGACTTACACAGGGTCTGCTGACATGGCTGTATGGCTATGGGAGATCAGATTCCACCTAATTAACAATTGTCAGCAACTAAGAAGGCCTTATTGATTAGCTCCATCCAGCATCTGTTTGTTTTACAGAACAGAAAATTAAACCCTAAGAGGCTAAGTTACTGCCCTATCAGAGCTAGGACCAGGGAGAGGGCAGAAGTGGTGGAGAGTGGGGGGACGGTGATTAGGCACAGGGGAGGGAGAGGAAACCAAGGCATGAAAAAGAAGCTTGCTGGACTCCAACTGGGTCCCACAGTTGATGCTTAAAAAATATCATCCTCATCAACTCTCCCCACACCCACTTTGCAGTTAATTTGGCAATTCAGAAGGATAAGAATTGACCCAATAAATCAAACAAAGTCTATCTCAAAGACATGGAACAGAATCACAATGCAAGTACAAGTTTTCCTTCGAGGAAAGGTCATGGATACTTAAATCCCAAACTCATCACCTCTTAAATCCAAGCTTCATAGGTTCAATGCTTCATCTAGATTAGGAGAGATTTGTATCTTTTAGAAGGAAAGTGAACAGTTTTTGGAAATCACTTTCTCTTAATTACATAGTTCTGGTTAGCAAGCTCAAGCTTTGCTGTAGTGGCTTTCAAACTGTGATTCCCTGGGTTTCCAAGGAATAGCTTCAAGAGTTCTAGAAAACACATGATTTGGTGATTACAGATTACCCACCTCAAGACAGAGAAGACCAATCACTAGGGATGCTAACCTGATGGAAAAGGACCCGGAAACTGGTTGCCTTGCCTACTTATCATCAATTTCTTGATCTCCTCCACCCAAACCATGACCCAACTCTAAGATTTTCCTTTGAAGTAGGGTTCCACCACTCTAGAAAAAAGTCTGTTGAGTATCAAGTTATACAGAGAGTTCTGTAACCTCCCCTAAAGTTACAGAAATCCCCCTGAGAGAAGCTTCAGTGTTGGGGATGTTTCTGTTCAACAGACTCATCAGAACAGCAATCACAGTCATCGTGGCTGTGAATACCCCAAACTGCTGTGCATACTATGCCCACAATGGCTAAGGCACTGAAGCAGCCTAAGTGTCTATCAACAGATGAGTGAATAAAGAAGATGTGCTGATATACACAATGGACTATTACGGAGCCATGAAAAATAATGAAACAATGTTATTTGCAGCAACATGGAGAGACCTGGAGATTATCATACTGAGTGAAATAAGCCAGCTAGAGAAAGATATATCATCTGATATCACTTATATGTGGTATCTAAAAATGAATACAAACAGATTTATTTACAAACCAAAACAGACCTACAGACATAAAAAACAATCATATTGTTACCAAACGGGAAGGAGGAGAGGGACAAATTAGGAGTTGCGGATTAAAACATAGATACTACTGTATGCAAATTTGGACTTCCCAGGTGGTGCTAGTGGCAAAGAACCTGCCTGTCAATACACAAGACTTAAGAAACACATAATCTTAATCTTCCTGTGTCTGGAAGATTCTCTAGTGTGTGTGTGCGTGTGTGTGTGTGTGTGTGTGTGTGTGCACACGCTCAGTTGTGTCCAACTCCTTGCAACCCCTTGGACTGTGGCCCTCCAGGCTCCTCTGTCCATGGAATTTTCCAGGCAAGAATACTACTCCCTGGAAGAAATGGCAACCCACTCCAGTGTTCTTGCCTGGAAAATCCCATGGATAGAGGAACCTGGCAGACGGCAGTCCATGGGGCCACAAAGAGTGGGACACAACAGCTGAGCACATGCTAAATATATAAAATAGATGACCAACAAGGACCTACAGTATAGCACAAGGAACTATACTCAATCTTGCAATATCCTATAATGGATGAGAAAGTTAAAAAAAAAAAGAACAAATATATATTTATATAACTGAATCACTTTGCTATATACCTGAAACTAACTCAGCATTATAAATCAACTATATTTCAAATTAAAATTTTTACTTGCTATGCAAAACATGGACAATTGAGGCACCAGCATTTTATCAAAACAATGTCATTTTGTTAAAGAATGAAACTGATGCTGGTGTAAGCACTACCAAGTGCAAAGTTCATGAGCTGAAGCTGAGGGAACTAGATTTAGATAAAGGATCTGCATTTCATTTTTAAAGCATTATCATTTTCCTGAGGAGTCACTGGCTAAGTTTCTTGCCTCCACAGAATAACACAATGGTAGGTTAATCCTCTCGGTTCTGCCTCTTCTATAGGACATCAGCACCAACTTTCTCATTGAAAGAGAAAAGGCAAGAATGAACAAGACGTTTGAAAGATTAAAAGGTGTCTTATCTCTCTGTCTTAAAAATCAGCATATAGGAGCTTACTCAGGCATTTCTCAACAGTGGGTTCCAGTTATTCGGGAGTTGGAGAAAGGTTTTAAGGGTTTATTCAGATTGAATTCCAGGAATCAACACTGCCTGGAGGAACACTAAGCATGGGAAGAAAAGTTGTCCATGGACACTGCATGTGTTCAACCAGAAAGGCAAGCTACAAGACAAGAGAAATGTCTGCCCTTCCACTTAGCTCCACACCTTGTTGCCACAAAATTATTGAGTTGAGAAAATCCCTGCACTTGATTTCCCCCAAAACCTGACTTCCGCCTGGTCTTTTAAGTCTATGCTTATGAATTGGACATAGAGAGTTGACAGAATCTAAAAAATTAGAAATGTTTGCCTGGACTGGAAAGAAATTTGAGGTAAACTTCATAAAGTCTTCCCCCAGTGCACTTGACCAAAGATAACAGACGTATAGTTGCACCAATGACCATTCCACCCTGGACACTCCCATGAAGGAAGACACCATCTTAGAAAGTAGAAAGTGCCAATGTCATCTGTGACATCTCTTCCAGAGGCTGTACAGTTTGTTGCTGAGACATTCAGTTCAGTTCAGTCGCTCAGTCATGTCTGACTCTTTGTAACCCCATGAATCGCAGCACAGCAGGCCTCCCTGTCCATCACCAACTCCCGGAGTTCACTCAGACTCACGTCCATCGAGTCAGTGATGCCATCCGGCCATCTCATCCTCAGTCGTCCCCTTCTCCTCCTGCCCCCAATCCCTCCCAGCATCAGAGTCTTTTCCAATGAGTCAACTCTTTGCATGAGGTGGCCAAAGTACTGGAGTTTAGGTTCAGCATCATTCCTTCCAAATAAAAGATGTCAAATTCTTCATACAAGTCTCGCTGAGAATACCTGCCATTCCATTTGAATATAGGGCCCTAGAATTAGACAATCTCTTCTTATAGTTCTGAAATTGAAGCCATCTTCCTTTCAATTTTTTATGAAAGATTTCTCTAGGTAATATTTTTCAATTCAACAGCCCCCACGATGTGACAGCACCCAACACTTTGCCTTGCTCCAGAAGGGAAAGTAAAGTTGTTAACAAATACACTTAAATGAGTGACAAGTGTTACGAGAAAAGTAAAACTAAGATGTTAGAGGTGAGGTGGGGACAGAACTGCTGAGTAATTTTTTAAACCAGTTTTCTAAGTAAAATTCCTTTCCTAAAAGAATTCTCTTTTACCCATTGATATCAGTTACTAATAGAATTCCTGACTAAGATTCTAATTTCCTACATAAGCTCACTCCTTTAAACTTTCAGATTATAAATCAGTACATCATTCAGTCTTTCAATAATTACTCAACACCTACATATGTGCAGTAATTCATCTTTTGATTTCTAAATCATGAATCAATGGTTTATTGAGCCTCAAGCTATCCAGCAAATTTCAATCCTTGAACAGAAATTTCAGAGCCTTTTGCTTGTTATTCTTTGCTTCACTCTCTGGAAAGAATTTGACAAGAGTCCGGGTGAGATATCTAAAAGAAATAAAAACCACCTCACTGATCCAGAGAAATTTTTACATCAGCATATCAAATTATATCCAAATAGCCAATATGATAATTGCTTTCCAGATTTCATAGCATAATCAAACAATAACAAGAAAAAAAGTCTTTCCAAATATGATCTAGGTAAGATAACCAACAATGTTTATCTTCCCCTGAGCTATTGTGATGATTAATAAGATAATGTTCACAAAGCCCTTTGAAGGAGTAATGTAATGTACTCTGAAGCATTATCATTTTTTTATTAATGAGCTTTGCTTCTGACAGTTGCCAGTTGCACTACAGCCATGGTAAACTCTTGGTTGTCTCCACAAGGAAAGAACACATGATCCAATAGAGAAAACAGTGTTCAGTGGCACATAATATTTGCTCCAGGAGAAAGCCAAGTCCTGCTAGAGACAACAGTTACCAGGCAAAGGAACTCGAAAACAATCAGAAGGGACAGGTTAGGATGCTAGAATGGGACCAAAGCTATTATAGAAAGAAAGACTCCAAATATATATGGAGAAAATTTAAAGAGGTAAATTAGAATTTCCACACCAATGCAAAGTTAATTGTATTTCATTCATTCATTCACTTGTACTCATACCAAATATTAATTACCTCTATGCATCAGGCAATGTTCTAAGTGCTCAGAATGTAAAAACAAATAAAACAGCCTCTGTTTTCAAGGGGCTTACTCTTTACTAGGGGACAGAAGCTCAGACAGTAGAGAAGTTATGTAGAAAAAAAGGAATTACTGAATTGTTGTAGACTATATGAAAGAAGGGCTTCCCTGGTGGCCCAGATGGTAAAGAATTTGTCTGCAATGTGGGAGACCTGGGTTCGATCCCTGGATTGGGAAGACCCTTGGAGAAGAGAATGGTAACCCACTCCAATATCCTTGCCTGGAGAATCCCCATGCACAGAGGAGCCTGGTAGGCTATAGTCCATAGTGTCACAAAGAGTAGGACACGACTGATCAACTAAATAAAGATGAAAGAAATCCATACAGGATAGAGGTGACACAGGAAGAACTGTTTTCAGGGAAGGGAAGTACTTAGAGAAACTCAAGAAAGATTGTGTATTAAAAGAAGGGAAAGCCAAGAAAAGGCATCTCAGGCAAAAGGAGCATCAGGCACAAAGATAGCCTGTGAACAGCGCTCCCTAGAGTTGTACCCGTGACTACTCCAAACTCAATGATATAAGTAGAGGTTTAACAGGAATTTAAGGATCAGCTCTAGGAAATGGCAACCCACTCCAGTATTCTTGCCTGGAGAATCCCATGGACAGAGGAGCCTGGCGGGCTACAGTCCACGGGGTCGCAAAGAGTCAGACACAACTGAGCGACTTCACTTTCACTTTCACTTTCTAGGAACTAAAGATTTATCCTAAAGGCAGTGAGAATCCTATAAATTTTTTTAAGCAGGTATAGGCAATGCCAAAGGATGCTCAAACTACCGCACAACTGCACTCATCTCACATGCTAGCAAAGCAATGCTCAAAATTCTCCAAGCCAGGCTTCAGAAATACGTGAACCGTGAACTTCCAGATGTTCAAGATGGTTTGAGAGAAGGCAGAGGAACCAGAGATCAAATTGCCAACATCCTCTGGATCATCAAAAAAGCAAGAGAGTTCCAGAAAAACATCTATTTCTGCTTTATTGACTACGCCAAAGCCTTTGACTGTGTGGATCACAATAAACTGTGGAAAATTCTGAAAGAGATGGGAATATCTGACCACTTAGCAGGTTAGGAAGAAACAGTTGGAACTGGACATGGAACAACAGACTGGTTCCAAATAGGAAAAGCATTACATCAAGGCTGTATATTGTCACCCTGCTTATTTAACTTATATGCAGAGTACATCATGAGAAACACTGGGCTGGAAGAAGCACAAGCTGGAATCAAGATTGCCCTCAGAAATATCAATAACCTCAGATATGCAGATGACACCACCCTATGGCAGAAAGTGAAGGGGAACTAAAAAGCCTCTTGATGAAAGTGAAAGAGGGGAGTGAAAAAGTTGGCTTAAAGCTCAACATTCAGAAAACGAAGATCATGGCATCTGGTCCCATCACTTCATGGGAAATAGATGGGGAAACAGTGGAAACAGTATGAGAATTATTTTTGGAAGGGCTCCCAAATCACTGCAGATGGTGACTGCAGCCATGAAATTAAAAGACACATACTCCTTGGAAGAAAAGTTATGACCAACCTAGATAGCATATTGAAAAGCAGAGACATTACTTTGCCAACAAAGGTCCGTCTAGTCAAGGCTATGGTTTTTCCTGTGGTCATGTATGGATGTAAGAGTTGGACTGTGAAGAAAGCAGAGCACCAAAGAATTGATGCTTTTGAACTGTGGTGTTAGAGAAGACTCTGGAGAGTCCCTTGGACTGCAAGGAGATCCAAGCAGTCCATTCTGAAGGAGATCAGCCCTGGGTGTTCTTCAGAAGGAATGATGCTAAAGCTGAAACTCCAGTACTTTGGCCACCTCATGTGAAGAACTGACTCATTGGAAAAGACTCTGATGCTGGGAGGGATTGGGGGCAGGAGGAGAAGGGGACGACAGAGAATGACATGGCTGGATGGCATCACTGACTCGATGGATGTGAGTCTGAGTGAACTCCGGGAGTTGGTGATGGACAGGGAGGCCCGGCGTGCTGCGATTCATGGGGTCGCAAAGAGTTGGACACAACCGAGCGACTGAACTGAACTGAACTGAACATAGTCTTATTTGTGGTTTAGAGTGATTTCTCTAATACTGGCATGAAATGTAGATTGGAATCAAGGCCTGGATATAGAGCATGTTGTCATCTTTTTTGTGAACAATTCCAAGGGACAGAGAGGAAGGTACAAATTTCCCTGCAAAAGAGGTAAATCAGACTTGGATACTGATAACAGGATATGGATAACTGGGGAGGAGGGGATGTCATGAAAATTATGCCGAGCATCATGAGTTGGTGACAGAGTCAGTAACCAAGAGAGGAAAAGCCAGGGACACAAAACTCTTCTCTTCATTACCAGTCTCACCACCCATCCTGTTCCCAAGATACCTGTTGTTGTTGTCGTTGTTCTCATCTCTTTTTCAACCCCATGTACTGTGGCCCACCAGACTTCTTTGTCCGTGGGACCTTCCAGGCAAGAATACTGAAGTGGGTTGCCATTTCCTCCTTCAAGGGAATCTTCCTGACCCAGATATCAAACTCTTGTCTCCTGCATTGCAAATGTGTTCTTTACAACTGAGCCAACAAAAACGGGCCCTCTCTCATGAGGCAAGAAAAGAAGAAATGCCAGAGGGGCAGGGGTTCCAGAAATAATTATCTTTCCTAACTCTCTCTTGGCCACCTGATGTGAAGAACTGACTCATTGGGAAAGACCCTGATGCTGGGAAAGATTGAAGGCAGGAGGAGAAGGGGATGACAGAGGATGAGATGGTTGGATGGCATCACCGACTGGATGGACATGAGTTTGAGTGAGCTCCAGGAGTTGGTGATGGACAGGGAAGCCTGGCGTGCTGCAGTCCATGGGGTCGCAAAGAGTCAGAAAAGACTGAGCGACTGAACTGAATTGAACTCTCTCTTGACTTTATTGCTCCGCGGGAACTACCAGGGCCGCCAGGACCCCAGCAAAATCACTGTGACCACAGGCAGCAATACCAGGGGCACAGAGGAGAAAAAGCTAAGCAAGTCGCAGCAGCTGAAAAAGATTTTTCAAGAATATGGTGCCGTGGCAGTGTCACTGCACATTGGAATCTCATTAATCTCCTTGGGAATGTTTTACATGGTTATTTCAAGTGGTGTGGACATGTCAGCTGTCCTGCTTAAACTTGGCTTTAAAGAGTCACTGGTCCAGTCGAAAATGGCGGCCGGCACAAGCACCTTTGTGGTGGCCTACGCCATCCACAAGCTGTTCGCACCCGTGAGGATCAGTATTACCTGAGCTTCAGCATCAGTACATTCAGTGAATATTCAAGGTTCATTTCCTTTTGGATTGACTGGTTTGATCTCCTTGCTGTCCAAAGGACTCTCAAGAGTCTTCTCCAGCACCACACTTCAAAAGCATCAATTCTTTGGCACTCAGCCTTCCTTATGGTCCAGCTCTCACATCCGTACATGACTGCTAGAAAAACCATAGCTTTGAGTATACAGAACTTTGTCAGCCAAGTGATGTCTCTGCTTTTTAATATGCTGTCTCGGTTTGTCATAGCTTTTCTTCCAAAGAGCAAGTGTCTCTTAATTTCGTGGCTGCTGTTACCGTGCACAGTGATTTTGGAGCTCAAAAAAATAAAATCTGCCACTCTTTCCACTTTTTCCTCATCTGTTTGCCAGGAAGTGATGGGACTGGATGCCATGATCTTTGTTTTTTGAATGTTGAGTCTTCAGCCAGCTTTTCACCCTCTTTCTCCATCATTAAGAGGTTCTTTACTTCCTCTTTTTTAGCCTTTACAGTGATATCATCTGTAGTTGTTGATATTTCTCCTGGCTATCTTGATTCCAGCTTGTGAGTCATCTGGCCCTGCATTTTGCATGATGTACTCTGCATATAAGTTAAATAACGCTGCTTGGGCCCGGGCCGGACGTCCAGCTGCTGCGCGCCGCCCGCGGGAACTACCAGGGCCGCCAGGACCCCAGCAAAATCACTGTGACCACAGGCAGCAATACCAGGGGCACAGAGGAGAAAAAGCTAAGCAAGTCGCAGCAGCTGAAAAAGATTTTTCAAGAATATGGTGCCGTGGCAGTGTCACTGCACATTGGAATCTCATTAATCTCCTTGGGAATGTTTTACATGGTTATTTCAAGTGGTGTGGACATGTCAGCTGTCCTGCTTAAACTTGGCTTTAAAGAGTCACTGGTCCAGTCGAAAATGGCGGCCGGCACAAGCACCTTTGTGGTGGCCTACGCCATCCACAAGCTGTTCGCACCCGTGAGGATCAGTATTACCTTAGTTTCTGTGCCCTTGATTGTCAGATACTTTCGGAAAGTGGGAATTTTTAAACCCCCAGCGGCAAAGCCTTGATGAACTCTTCAACTGTGGGCCTGAAAGCCTATTTCTTTTAAATGACACATGCTAGATTGGTTTTAGGATGTAGGTTTTGTGGTGGGTGGGTAGCAGGGGCTAATTGTTGCATTCTCATGAATAGGATTTACTTTTGCAGGCAAAAATTCAGGGTTTCACATCATTGTAGTTTTTCTGCTTTAAAGTTTGGGTAATGCTATTCATCACAGGGCTTGTCTGCCTCCTCTAAAAATGTCAGCGGAACACCACCAATGAGTTGTCATCTCAGACAAAACTGTCAGCCAGGAAATGTTCCTTCAGAAGACCATTGGTGAGGGTCTGCCTGCAAGAGCCTTAGGGGTTCATCTTTGCTCAAATTCTTAAAGGGTAGTGATTCATTAAGCTGATTTTTAAAATTCCCCTTCCTCCCATACTTGTCAGGCTGCCTGCAGTTTAATATGCAATATTGTGCAAAACAGAGTCCAATGCTACAATTAATGAAGCAGAATTGAGGACTTCCCAACACTTCACTTTTCACTTTCATGCACTGGAGAAGGAAATGGCAACCCACTCCAGTGTTCTTGCCTGGAGAATCCCAGGGACGGGGGAGCCTGGTGGGCTGCCATCTATGGGGTCGCACAGAGTCGGACACGACTGACGCGACTTAGCAGCAGCAGCAGCTCTGTCTGGGGCATCCATTCAAAGGGTTAAAGTGGTTAAGTTGTTTTAGCGGCAAATTTCAAACAATGTTTCTTGCACTCCCCTTTCAGATTCTTTAATGGCACCTAAATGAAAATAAAGGTTCAAATTAAGTTCAGAAAACTTTAAAGCACTTTTTAATGGTGAAATTTCAGCATTAAGGGTTTCTTTATTTCTTACTTTGTTTCATGTGTTAAATATTAACTTGAATTTTGTAAGAATTCAGTTTTAACAAGTAGTTTTATGCTTTCCAATTAAAAATGTGTCTACAGTAATAAATACCTCAAACATCCTCCAAATGACAAATATATTTCAATGGCATAGACTATAGAATATGAAGAAATATACTAATATAATTAGTGTGCCATAATTATATAAGTATTCCACTTTTAAACAAGTCAAATGTCCACATTAAAAAAATTTTAAACCAACAATCCACAGTGTCATTATATAAGAAATCATCAAATCATTCCTATTTTTAAAAAATACCGATTGTCAGAGAACTCACTCACAATGTGATTTGCTAAAATTTGATTCAGCATTTTTTGAAGTAAAAAAAAAAAAAGTGAGTAAACCATAGTAAACTCAAAACTGACAAATTCTATGGTGTTAAAAAATGATTTAAAATGTTTAGGAAAAATTATAAACTTGTGTAAGAAGTGGGAGGCAAATTGCAAAATACTGAAAGAGATAAGCCAGGAAACTTCAAATAAAATAAAATACGTAGCACAGATACTCTGTGAAAACCCTGAATCCTCTGTAAGCATTAGCTTCTTACCTACCTTCCTTACTCATCCAGATATGCAAGTATGTTGACTTGTTAATGAGATAGGAGAATAGATGATGACCACGCCTACAACAGCCACGGAGAAGGCAATAGCAAGCCACTCCAGTACCCTTGCCTAGAAAGCCCCATGGATGGAGGAGCCTGGTAGGCTGCAGTCCATGGGGTCGCTAGGAGTCGGTCGCGAGTGAGCGACTTCACTTTCACTTTTCGCTTTCACACAATGGAGAAGGAAATGGCAACCCACTCCAGTGTTCTTGCCTGGAGAATCCCAGGGACGGGAGAGCCTGTTGGGCTGCCGTCTATGGGGTCGCACAGAGTCGGACACGACTGAAGCGACTTAGCAGCAGCAGCAGCAGCAGCACAACAGCCAACCCTCTTACTAATAGAATAAGAATACCATGGGCAACTGAGCTGCCTTAACTTTTCCTCATGTACAATTTTGCAATAAGAGTAAAAAGATCAATGGTTTCAAGCCTGTGAAAAGAAAATTTTCTGCTTCTTGGAAAAAGAGAGAGGAATAGACAAGAGACAGAGTTAAAGATATCCTCACTCAGGTAGTGTTAACAAAGCTCGAGAAGCGGTGAATTCCTTTTCTCTGTGTTCCTAATTAAAAATGCTAAACGACCAAAAACAAAAACACCATATAATCTATAGGCCAGAACAGCCTAGTAAGTTTCTGTCTTAGGAAAAAGTTCAAGGCAATTGAAGGATATTTTCTATTTAGCCCCAAGTAAGGAGGAAGACATTAAATAGACAGTGACAATATTAGCTAGATTGGATAGCTTTTATATTTTCAGGTGTATACATAGACTCTCTTCAGCCTTGTCAATATGCATTACTGAACTTAATGAACTGGCTTTGAAATGTTACCACAACATTTTGTTGTACCAATTTCATAAACTTTCACAGTGCAATACATGTTTTGTTTTGTTTTGTTTTGTTTTCAGAGACAAACCAAAGTTGCATTTCTCAAGATTTATACTGCTTGCTTTAGTAACATTCAATGGAGGCTCTTTTATACATATTTTTAATAGATAAAAAATAAATAAGATTGCAAATCCTTTTTCTTTCTTTTTTAAAGCAAACCATGTACCAAGTTTTTTGGTCCAAATTGTGCAGTTAAATTAAATTGAATTCTATTAATTGGTATGAATATATTTCTGCAAGCACAGTTCAGTTCACTTCAGTCACTCAGTAATGTTCAACTCTTTGCAACCCCATGGAATGCAGCATGCCAGGCTTCCCTGTCTATCACCAGCTCCCAGAGCTTGTTCAAACTCATGTTCATCAAGTTAGTGATGCCATCCAGCCATCTCATCCTTTGTCGTCCCCTTCTCCTCCCACCTTCGATCTTTACCAGCATCAGGGTCTTTTCCAGAGTCAGTTCTTCACATCAGGTGGCCAAAGTATTGGAGTTTCAGCTTCAGCATCAGGCCTTAACAATGAATATTCAGGACTGATTTCCTTTAGGATTGACTGTTTTGATCTCCTTGCAATCCAGGGGACACACAAGAGTCTTCTCCAACACCACAGTTCAAAAGCATCAATTTCTCTGTGCTCAGCTTTCTTTATAGTCCAACTCTCACATTCATACACGACTGCTGGAAAAACCATAGCTTTGACTAGATGGACCTTTGTTGGCAAAGTAATGTCTCCGTTTTTTAATGTTCTGCCTTAGGTTGTTCATAACTTTTCTTCCAAGGAGCAAGCATCTTTTAATTTGATGGCTGCAGTCACCATCTGCAATGATTTTGGAGCCCAAAAAAATAGTCTGTCACTGTTTCTATTGTTTCCCCATCTATTTGCGATGAAGTGATGGGACCAGATGAAATGATCTTAGTTTTTTGAATGTTGAGTTTTAGGCCAACTTCTTCCACTCTCTTTCACTTTCATCAGAGACTCTTTAGTTCTTCTTAGCTTTCTGCCATAAAGGTGGTGTCATCTTTGTATCTGAGGTAATTGATATTTCTCCCAGCAATATTGATTCCAATTTTTGCTTCATCCAACCTGGTATTTCACATGATGTACTCTGCATGTAAGTTAAATAAGCAGGGTGACAATATACAGCCTTGACATACTCCTTTCCCGATTTGGAACCAGTCTGTTGCTCCATGTCCAGTTCTAGCTTTTGCTTCCTGACCTGCATACAGATTTCTCAAGAGGCAGGTCAGGTGGTCTGGTATTCCCATCTCTTTAAGAAATTTCCACAGTTTTGTTGTGATCCACACAATCCAAGACTTTGGCATAGTCAATAAAACAGAAATAAATGTTTTTCTGGAACTCTCTTGCTTTTTCCATGATCCAGCGGATGTTGACAATTTGATCTCTGGTTCCTCTGCCTTTTCTAAAACCAGCTTGAACATCAGGAAGTTCATGGTTCACATATTGCTGAAGCCTGGCTTGGAGAATTTTGAGCATTACTTTGCTAGTGTGTGAGATGAGTGCAATTGTGCAGTAGTTTGAGCATTCTTTGGCATTGCCTTTCTTTGAGATTGGAATGAAAACTGACCTTTTCCAGTCCTGTGGCCACTGCTGAGTTTTCCAAATTTGCTGGCATATTGAGTGCAGCACTTTCACAGCATCATCTTTCAGGATTTGAAATAACTCAACTAGAATGCCATCACCTCCACTAGCTTTGTTTGTAGTGATGCTTTCTAAGGCCCACTTGACGTCACATTCTAGGATGTCTGACTCTAGCTGAGTGATCACACCATTGTGGTTATCTGGTTCATGGAGCTCTTTATTGTATAGTTCTTCTGTGTATTCTTGCCATCTCTTCTTAATATCTTTTGCTTCTGTTAAGTCCATACCTTTTCTGTCCTTAATTATACCCATCTTTGCATGAAATATTCCCTTGGTATCTCTAATTTTCTTGAAGAGATCTCTAGTCTTTTCCATTCTATTGTTTTCTTCTGTTTCTTTGCATTGATCATGAGGAAGTTATGTTGAAGCACAGGTATGTTGAAATTAAGTTTTAAAAAGAAAAAAAGTCGGTGACAAATCAACGTTGGTATGTAAAGTATTGGTTCCATAAGCATTCTCATGTCATTAGGATTGTACATGTAAACATCATTTCCCCTATTGTTTTGGCTGCTGTATTAGTTTCTTGGGGCCCCCTTGGCTCAGGAAGTAAAGAATCTGCCTGCAACACAGGAAACACAAATTTGATCCCTGGGTAGGGAAGATCCCCTGGAGGAGGGCAACCCATTCCAGTGTTCTTGCCTGGAGAATCCCATGGACACAGGGTTGTTCACAAAGGGCTTAGTGAGCCCTGTTTTTTTCTCTAAAGCCAGCCGCTTTCTTTCTTTCTTCCTATAATAAATCTTTCTCTGCCTGAATGCCCAGCTCACCCTTTTTTTCTCTGTGCTGGCCTTACACAGAGGAGCCTGGCGGGTTCATGGGGTCACAAAGAATTGGACATGATGAGTGTTTTAGGGCTTCTATCACAAAGTACCACAAACTGAGGTGGCTTAACACCACGAAATTTGTTCTCTCATGGTTTGGGAGGTTAGAAGTCCAAAATTAAGGTGTCAGCAAGGCTATGTTCCTTCTAAGACTCTGGATAGAAACCTTTCTTGTCTCTTACTTACTACCTTGTAATGGTGACTGTCAATCCTTGACTTTTTCTTCTTACACCTGAATCATTCCAGTCTCTACCTCTGTCTTAGCATAGCATTCTCCCTGTGTGTCTCTGGGTCCAATTTCCCTCTTCTTATAAGGATTTGAACCATATTGGATCAGAGTTCAACTTAATTCAGTATGATTTTAAACTTAATTGCATCTGCAAAGACCCCATTTCCAAATAAGGTGACATTCACAGGTACTAAAGGTTAGGAAAACATACATTTTATGGGGTCAAGGGGGAAGCAATTCAGTTTATAATAGTTGTTATTGCTGTGATTTGTCCGATCCACCTCTTTTAGTGAGTACTAGTTCCCTTACAATATCTCAGCCTGATGCCATGATTATCAGGTATTCATATCTATCAATACAGTTTGATTTAAGTTTATAAGATTCAGTCCAGATGCAACCCAAAGCTCACTTCTCTCACCTGGTCAGTGTCTCTTCTGCAGTCTAAGGGTGAAGAGTGTACTCTGCTTTCTCTCACACCTACTCCCTTCCCCAGAGCTTAACCCGCTGCAGTTGGATTAATATGGAGGGAAAGGAAATGACCACTGACCTCTCATATGACTGTATATGACACCGTGATGGTCTTGAATGGTCAAGCCCATGCATGGGCTTTTTCCACATGAGCTCCACGTGGGCTCCAGATGGACATTACCTGGCCATTCCCCTAGATGGAGAATGGTCTCTTTTGAGATTAAGTTACTTCTTCCAGGTGATGCCTGGTTGGCTGGAGTATTCATACTTCCAGCTGGCCTGCCTCTTTGTTCAATGCAAACTGGTAGCCCATTCTCATCAACTTGCTACAGCACCTACTTCTGGACCAGTGAGCAAAGGAAAGATTCATTCTATGTAGATGTTGGAAACAAGGAATTTGAAGTTGATAACCTCTGTTCCCTAGGTGAGCTGTCTAACAATGCCTATTTTCCACTTCTTCCACAACAGAACCCCATTTTGTGTGAGGCAGCAATGTCGTGAATAAAATACCTTTCTTCCTAACCTTTCTGGCTGCTCAGGGTGCCATTTGACATAATTTGGCCACTGAGAAATAAGCAGACTTGGGGGTTCTGAGATAGCTTTTGATGTCACAAAAGGAAGCTCTTTGGCTGGTGCTGCCCTTTGTATTTTCCTACTTCAGAAGCAATCATGAAGAACCACAAAGTGCCCACCCCGTATCATCTATTCTTTGAAGCAGGTTACCTGCAGAAGTCTTATCACATGAGGAAACTAAACTCTTATTTGTTTAATCCACTATTGGATTCTCTGTTATTTGAAGTCGAAGGACCTCTAGATTGGTTTCACCAAGGCTGGTTTAGCACATGTTCTTTCCCCCACTGCGGTGACTCTGCCAGATCAGGAATAGCTGTGGCTGCAAACATATGAACCAAGGAAACAAATGATCAGTCTCCCTTTTTGCAAGCTGGAAAGTTGTCACATATGGTAAACCAAGAGCCCTTCTAGTCCCTGAATTTAATTTTCATATCCATGTTCCCCTGTCCATCTGACTCTTCAAACCAACCTTCAATAACTTGTTACCATATTTTACTTAGAAGTTTTATAACTGTTTTGGTTGCCTGTAGCTATTTAATGATAATAATAATCCAGGCCCTCTTCCATCCTTATTGTAGTACAGGGTCCTGAAGAGCACTCCCTTGGTCTGTCTGAACAGGAAATTAAATTGTATAGATAGGGTGATCATGTCAAATTAAATAAGTGAACAAATAAAAAAACTACAGAAGAGAGAAAGATATCTTTGGGCCATGGAATTTTTTTTACTTCTCTATTATTCTAGTGCTATCTGTGCTGTTCATGCTTTTTCACAGTGCACACAGAGAAAATTTTAAAGTCTTTTTAGATAGGGAAATAATAATTAAAATCATAGAGATGTTCTTCACATCTCAACTACAAAGAGGTACAAAATGAGTACATTGGTGATACAAACCCAGGAGACAGCATTCCACCATATGATAGCAATTTACTGCCTAACAAAATGGGGTTCCAAGCAACTCTGTGGGATTCTGGTGGGGGAAATCTAGGGGTCACAATAGCACCTACAAAATTCCCTCACCCGCCCACTGAATTCTAAAGGGCTTCATCCACCTAATTCCCAGCCATTCTAGGTTCTTCTCGAATTAAATCATCTTCTTCTCTCTTGATGTTTTATCACAAAAAAATCTTTGAAAGTTCATTTTTTGAGATTTGTGTATTTCAAAACTTTCTGACTTGTAAAGCAGGGAACCTGAAAGTGATATTCCATTCTCTGAATTTCCACCATGCTATTCAAAAAATAAATACTTTGCAAAGTTTTTTTCAAATTTTGTGTTTATAAAAACACTGGAGTTCTTCCATATTTTTAAATTTATATTTGAAAATACATTACAACTATGAAGAAAACATGAAATAGTACAAGAAAAATTTGAAGTGTAAGTCTGTCTTTCACTTCAGGTCCCCCAACCAACATCCCAGAAGTAACCTGTACCAGTAGTTTGCTGTGAAATTTTTCATATAGATGTATTATCTTTTATCTCTCAAACATAAAAAGAGAATTTTATACATTACTGTTTTCTACTTTGTCCTGTTCGCTTAATAAAGTATCTTAGAAACATTTCCAATCAATACTTACAAATATATTCATTCTTTTAATCATTTACATATTAATCTACAGTATATGCATATTGTAAATTATTTTTAAATCCCTACAGTTTGGGACACTTAGAGAGTTTCTAATTTTTGTGAGTATATACAGTGCTATAATTAAAACCATTTTACATATATATTTTTGCACATATTTGGGAAAAGTCCCAAGAAATGTATTAAAACTGCCAAATTTCTCTCCATGATTTCTACAAGTGTATGTTCTCATAAACAATACAAGTCAGTGCTGATTTCCCCATGTCCTTGCCAAACCTTTGAGTTATCAACTTTATCATGTTTGACAATCTAAGTGAGAAATGGGATTCTATTTTTTTAAGTGCATCTCTTTTAGATATTTTTAAACTATAATAAAAGTGAATACACAGTAAAAATAACATGCTAAACTTCAACACATTCAACATCTCTGACATGTTGATTTATCCTGCACAAACCTACAAATGAAGCTCCCTCTGACATTTTTGTGCACATACTTGAACTTGGAT
This sequence comes from Cephalophus harveyi, assembly GCA_006410635.1. NCBI lineage: Eukaryota > Metazoa > Chordata > Mammalia > Artiodactyla > Bovidae > Cephalophus > Cephalophus harveyi. The sequence continues at coordinate 528,526 of SJYT01019999.1, read as the reverse complement.
GTGTATGTATCACTCATTTTACCACTTATTTTTATAATTCTTACTTTCACATACCCATTCATGTACAAACATTGTTCCATAGCCTTTATGGTCCTGGATCAACCATGCTGGACAGGTATCAGGATTGTCACCCATCAGCCTATGTGCTCATCTCAACAGCATATTCCAAGATGCACCATCTCACACAAACATCTTAGCAAAGGTTTTAACTTGCATGGTAAATTTTAAAAGATATTTATTTATTTGGCCATGCTGGATCTTAGATGCAGCATGTAGGATCTAATTTCCTGACTAGGGATTGAAATTGCCCCCCGCCCCTATGTTAGGACCATGGAGTCTTAGCCACAGGACCATCAGGGAAGTCCCTCTTATGGTAAGTTTGAATTGTTTTAATTTACCTGCCTTAGATTTGTAACAGGCTTACAGATTGCTTCTATTACTTGCTATATGAATGAGTTACCTATGAGATTTCATTTTTTAAAATAGCATTTTTAGATTTTACGATAGTAAAAAAATATGAAAAGTTAAGTTAAGTTGCTCAGTCGTGTCCGACTCTTTGCAACCCCATGGACTATAGCCCATCAGGCTCCTCCGTCCATGGGATTCTCCAGGCAGGAATCCTGGAGTGGGTTGCCATTTCCTTCTCCAGGGGATCTTCCCGACCCAGGGATTGAACCCAGGTCTCCCGCATTAGAGGCAGATGCTTTAACCTCTGAGCCACCAGGGAGGAAAATCACTTAGTAGAGAATCAATTAAATTAATTTCATTAATCCACTAAACCTATTATTATGTTACATTAAAATTAATGATATCAGTCCAAATAGGAGATAATAAATACATCTCTAACGTCTATTGTTTAGTGATGAAGTACAAGATAGTTTTATAGTATTCTTTCATTTGTATTAAGTATTCTTCCATTTGTGTATATGCATGCACACACATATACACAAATATATAATTTAAAAATTTATAAGTTAGAAGCTTATATAAGATTGTCAAAACTGTAGTTAGCTCTGATGAGAAAGATGAGGACTAGGAACTAGAAATGGAAGAGAGGTTTTCTTTTGTGCTATTTTTCCCCCATACATTTGCAATTTTTTAAAAAGCTCACTGTGTACAATTTTTAAACATATTTATGAATAATAAGTGGAGAAACAGGCCTCTGAGAAGCAAGCAGCTGTACACAAAGCCCATGTCCTTGTGAGAGAGACGGAGCTACATTCACATGTTCACCCCAAACATTATTACTTGAGATGGAGGATTAGAAACTAGATACAACATATAGGACATCCAGAAATAAGAATGGACAACACTAAGAAGAAACAAATCATACTTTAAAAGCTAAGAGAACTATAAAAATGTATCTGTAGAGTATTGCTAACTCTATGTACATGGTTGTATAACAGATCTCTAGAGCTTTCTCATCTTGCATATCTGAATTCTAACCCATTGAACAACAGTGTACTACCTCCCTTTCTTCCAGCCAGCCCTTGACAATCACCATTCTACTTTCTATTTCTGAGAGTTTGATACCTACCTCATATAAGTGAAGTTGCATAATATTTGTCTTTCTGAGATTTGCTAATTTCACTTAGTACAATATCTTTCAGTTTCATCCACATTGTAGCATATGTCAGAATTTCCCTCTTTTTTAAGGAAGAAAAATATACCATTGGGCATATTTTTTTTTCTTCTCTATCTATTCATTCATTAATGAACATTTATTTAGGTTGCTTCTAAACCCTGGTTGTTGTGAATAATACTGCAGTGAATATGGTTTTGCAAATATCTCTTTGAGATCCTGTTTTCAATTCTTTTGGGTATATATCCAGACATAGAAGTGCTAGATCATATGGTGACTCTATTTTTAGTGTTTTTAGTAACCTCCATATGTTTTCCATAGAGCCTGCATTGTTTTGTAATCCCACAACAATATGCAAGGGTTCCAATTTCTCCACATCCTTGTCAACCCTTGGTATTTTCTGTTTTTTGGAGAGTGGCTACCATAACAGATGTGAGGTGACATCTCATTCTGGTCTGACTTGGATTTCCCTGATAATAAGTGATGCTGAATATATTTTCATATACTTACTAGCCATTTGTGTATCTTCTTTGGATAAATGTTTATTCAAGTCTTTTGCTCACTTTTTAATTGGGTTATTTGTTTCTACTATTGATTGCAGTTGTTCTTTACACATTCTAGATATTAACCCCTTATCCAGTATATGATATGCAAATATTTTCTCCCATTTGGTAGGTTGCCTATTCATTTTGTTGATTGTTTCTTTTTTTGAGCAGAAGTTTTTAAGTTTGATACAGTCTCATTTGTCTGTATATTTGTTGTCTGCACATTTGGTGGCATCTCCAAGAAATCATTGCCCATTCTCACATCATGAAGATTTTCTCCAGTGTTTTTTCTAGGAGTTTATAATTTTGGATACTACATTTAGATCTTTCTTTAATCATTTTCAGTTAATTTTTTATATAGTGCAAGATAAGAGTCCATTGCATGTGGAGATCCAGTTTTCTCAATGCCACTCACCATTGTATAGCCCTGGTACCCTTATGGAAGATTATTTAACCTTACACTCTAGAATTTATTTCTGGGTTTTCTGTTCTGTTGGTCTATCTTTATGCCAGTACCATACTGTTTTGATTACTGTAGCCTTGTAATATGTTTTGAAATCAAGATATGTGAAGCCTCTAGCTTTGCTCTCTCTCAAGATTGTCTTGGATATTTCCAGTGTTTTGAGATTTTGAATTTTTTATTTTTTCCTATTTCTGAAGAAAATGCCTTTGGTAAGTGGTAAACATAGGCATCCTTGCCTTTTTTCACCATAAGTATAATGTTAGCATCATATGCCACCTTCATTATATTGAAGCAATATCCTTCTACTAGTTGATTGAGTATTTATTATGAGAATGCAGAATTTTATCAAATGCTTTTTCTGCAACAATTGAGATGATCATGTGATTTTTTTCCCCTACATTCTGTTAATGTGTTGTATCACATTGATTGGTTTTCACACTGAATCATTCTTGCACCCTAAGGATAAATCCACTCAGTCATGGTGATAATCATTTTAATATGCTGTTAAATTTAATTCCAGCATTGTTAGAGCATTTTTGCATCAGTATATAAGTTTGTAGGGCTTTTTTGGTCTTGTGGTTGTTGTCTTTTTCGATTTGTTGCTGTATCTTTGTTAGCAGCAGTCAAGTGATTTTTAATGTAAGAGAAAATATACTTCAGTCCATGACAATATCAAGTTATTATAAGAGTAATAAATGAAGCTTATAATACTGACCCTAAAATATCAAAAAGAAGTTAAACTGTGTTCAGTTGCCTCTTTAAGAAGGCAGGAAAGTGCACTATTGCCTCTAACAATAATAGTTAACTTTTTTAAGGATCAGAATTTAAAGATTTGTCAATGACCTGAAAAGGTCTTTTTAATGTTAGTTTAATAAAAGTATCTTTGCTTTTCAACACCATAGAAGTTGTCCGCTACATCACAACTATTCTACATCAAAGAATGCCACAGAAACTAAACTTACAGTGTGTTATTTTAAGCCCAATTTACATAAGGTTAAGAAAGCTACAGATCTCAACACATCATCTTTCATTGTAGAAACATTCACAGTTCCTAAAACAGTGTAGAGCATAGGCAAATTTGTCCAAGAAAACCTACCCATTTGATCCCTGTCCCTTTGGAGCTAAGAGTGATTTTATATACTTGTTTAGAAAGCATTAAATAGAAATTACCCATTAGCACTTCCGTCCAAAACTGCAAAATCAATTTTGGAATACAAAGAGAAAGAAAATTTTTTGGCTTCTGAAATGAATTCTTTTTTTTTCCTCTTCATTTAATATTTGTTTTGCTAATTCTTCTGTGTCTCTGTTGATGGTATTTACTGTTCAGTTGCTAATGTAGTTTTGGGTCTTTAAAGCTTTTAACCTTTCATCTCTGGTAATTCAAATGGCTTTAAGAAATCCCTTTCACTTTCCTCATGTCCAAAAATTGATCTTCAATCAAATTCTCTTTCAAATGGCCCAAACACTTTATTACCTGTGGTGTACTCAGAATCAGAGGGGCCTTTCTGAACTGCCTACTTAATGATTAAAACATGCTGGTTAGTGTTATTTTTTTCCTTTCTTCTTTTTCTTCTGGCTAGTGTTTGCTTCTTTCCTCCCTTCCTTCCTCCTTCCCTTTCTCTCCCTCTCTCTTTCTTTCTTCTCCTTCCCCTTCTGTTTGAGTGTTCGGATAAGAGGGGCAGAGAATGCTGAATGGATGCTGAATGGACACTGAATGTGTGATAGTCATTGGAAAAAGGCAGATCTCCTTAAGTCAAATGCTTTGTTTTTTCTTCGGTTTATTACTTTTTAAAGAATTCATTCACAGCTAATTTTGAAAACTTGAAATGCCTGGGTTTTTCAAATGGTTATGCACATTTCTGAATCACCAAAGTAATCTTTGCTACAAATTGTGATAGAAATTTTAACTGTGAAGTTATTTCCCGTCATGGCAAACAACTTAATTGAGAAGCTTGATTATCCCCTCGGCCTTCAAAAAATCCCAGTGTACCAAGAGATTGAATCCAATTTAAATTCCTTTGTAGAATAAATTCTTCAGTGATGTAATAATATCATCCCATTTCCACTGATATAGAAAGTGTGGAAACACTTTTTTTTTTTTTCTTTTTACCATGACTCCCCTTTAAAAAGAAAATCCTTTTTTCAAAATTTTGCAGCACATTTGCTCAAATATAGAATCCTTGGGTGTTTCTTTGGGGTTTTAATTATATCAATCTTTTTATAAAAGGATTTTGAGGTAGAGCCTAGCACATTCCATTCACGCACTGCAGTGATTAATTCCTATTGCTGCTCAGTCACTTGTTACTTTATTTTTAGGGGCAAATTTATAGCAAGTCCTGGATCACATGTACAGTGGTATTTGAAGTATCTGCAGCTGCTTACATAGCAGAAGTTCCAAGCTACATTCCTGTTGTGAATCATAGGTTTGTGAGGATGGTACCAGTAGCAAGAAAAAGAATTAGCCTTATGGAAGTGTACACACACTTACATGTACATACACAACTCTCCAGAGGATCCCTGTTATGCAAAATTAAGAGCTTCCTTTAAGTGTCTTATCAGGAAGATGTCACCTCCAAAGAATGCCATTTACATCTAATCAAGTATATTCTTGAGTCAAGAATTCTTGATACTCCAGAATACATACATACCTATGTTTGGGCATCACAAAGAAATATGTCTGCATGTATAGGTATGTCATATAGATGACCCAATCAATTCCTCCCAATTTTCAAATTCTATGGTACCCTATTCTTTAGCATATTTCATCATGGAACTGCCACTGGGTGATCTGTATTGAAGATGTCCCAGGAGGTGTTGCTGCCTATCACGTGGTAATAGGAGACTTATCCAGACCTTTTTGTCCAATTACCATAACCTGTTTACATTCATATGGGCTGATCTCACACAGAAATCACTGCAGGTCACAGTGTTCATAATGAAAGGTAAGCCTTCAGACCCGAAGTTAGACAGCCTGTGCTTGAATTTTGGCTCTATTGTGTTCTAGCTGGGTAGACTTGGCAGGTGCTTTCATCTCTCTAAGCCTCGGTTTGGTCTTCTGCCTACCCCACTGGGCTGCTGTGTGAATGAAATGGGATAATGTACATAAAATGGTCATGCCAGTTTGGGCTCCTCATAAACAAGATGCACACAAGCTATTTTTGTTAACCTGAAGAAGTGGGAAAGAGGGCCTGTGCTTAGGTGGTGCTCTCCACGGCTTTGAGAGAAGAGGAAGACCGCCATAGGGACAGGTGCACTCTGGAAAGGAACATATGCCTCTTCAAGTAGTCTCCAGAAGAACACTTAAAATTTCTTGGTGATGGTATGATCTTTGAGGTTGGAGACTTCATGAGCAAAAAATGGGCTTCATCCCAAGGGAAAATGGAAAATTATCTCAGATGGAGGCTGGCTAAAGTAAGGAAGAAAGTACTTTTCTAGACTTGCTTGAGGCAGACTCCATGCCATCTAAATTCACAAGTTATGTAGGGAAAAGTTTATGCCCCCAAACAAAAATTATTCCATTTTATTATTAAATTATTTATTGTTAAATATTTATTATTTATATTTATTATTAAATTATTACAAAATTATTACTCAAAATACAGTTCTTCGGTTGAGTTTGATGAAAGGGAAGGCTCACAGAAGAGAAACTCCTATGCTGGGCTAAGCATTTATCCTAGTTGAGAAGGGATTATGGGAAAGAGGAATCATAAAAAATACCATGAGCAAAGCAACATGTGGGAAAGGAAAAAGAAAGAGGCAGAGTGATAAAAGAAAACAAAAGCGACATGATTAGAGAATGCAAAAAAAAAAAAAATTATTTTTCTTTTCTTTTTTTTTTAATTGGGCTCAGAATTCAATAAGAATTTGACTCTTGCTCATAAGAAAGGGACCAAAAGAATAGGGATGAGCTAGAAATATCCAAAGACTAAAAGAGCATACTTTGGGATAGATTCCAATAGATACAGTTGAGGCGATGGAAAAGGATTCAGTCAATCCAAGGCTATATCTTAACTGTTACTCTCATAAACCTCTGTATAGATACTTGATTAAACTCAACTTTGTTATATTTTGGGTGCATTGGGTGTATTATTTTCTTCTAAATGAACACTCATTTTGAAACCCCTCAAATTATCACAGGTGAATTAAAAAGCAAAAGACGCAATATTTAGACATCAGAAAACACAAGTACTATGCTCCCTAGAAACCAGGGGAAAAGATAAAGCAGATTTAAAATACGCAGAAAACACTGGACGTTTATTCACCACTTGTCTGAACACCCAGTTACATCCAAATAGGATGCTTCACTAAAGAGAATCATAAGACTTTTTTTATGGTAGAAAAGTAATATTCTAAAGAAAAATTCACAGAGAATAAGTGAAAAAAATGAAATATATAGGTTAACAGAGTGATATAATTTTTATTGCTTGGTGAACAGAATTTAAGAAATGAGATCTCATTAAAATAAGAACCCAGGTTGAGGGTAAAAGCTAGGGTATGTAATATCTTTGTTGTTGTTCAGTCACCAAGTCATGTTTGGCCCTTTGTGACCCTATGGACTGTAGCCCACCAGACTCCTCTCTCCATGGAATTTCCCAGGCAAGAATACTGGTTGCCATTCCCTACTCCAATATAATGTCTACCACTCTCAATCCTAAGAAGTAGTTTTCTTTGCCAGCCAATCTCAAGAAGTTTGGGGATTTTATGCTTTTCTGTCAGGCCAAGAAGCTTACATCAATTTCAGGGCCAGTTCAATGTTTTTTTACAATAGATTGGTCCATGAGAGTTTAAGTCCATTTGATAAAACAATGGATTTGCATGAAGATTTGTTTCTTTCAAGACAAGAATCACCCAGTCCTGGACCATTCCACTAACTACAATTGTCACACCAATGTCATTGTGTTGATACTTTTTCCTCCCAGAGGCACAATAATCCTTTTCCAGGCTCCTACCCAGCCCTGGGAGAATACCCAGTGATGCCTTTCCATGTTTTTGTGAGAAAAATACTTTAACTACAATTGGGAAATACTGTTGTCACCTTTCCATGACAACTTCTGCTGTTCACGGTGTTCACTTGTTAGTGTTGGAATGGCCACAGGTTTGGGGGAGAATTTGTCTAAAGTATTGGTTCCCAGTAACAAATGGGAGTGATTTTGCTCTTTGAGTGACATTTGGAAATGTCCAGAGACCTTTTTTGGTTATCATTACTGGGCTTATAATATTGGCATCTGGAGAATAAAGCCTAGGGAAGCTGATAAACATCCTACAGTGCATAGGACAGGACCCCACAACAAAGAATTACACGGTCCAAAATGTCAACAGTGCCATGGCTGAGAAATGAGAAACTCTGCATGAAAGGGAATTAATAAAAGTTATATTTAGTTTGGATCTGGTGAATATTTTTATTTGGTTTGCAGCCCTTTCGCTCTTGTGTAGAAATAATGCCCACAAGATCCACTGCACCTACTCACCCTGTATTGTGATTCAAAGGGGCAAGACCAACGGCTGTTTTGCTCTACAAAAGGGGACATGTGTCTTAAAATGTTCTAAGTCTATGGGTAGTAGAGAAAGAGCAAGGTTTAGAAGGAACCAAAGCTATTCTGTGAAATTCTTCTAGTCATAAGACATGTAAAATTAGAAATGAAGGATTAGGTTCCCATCAAAACTGAGTTAAAAAGAGACAATTCTTGTCAGAATATACTTAAAGAAGGAGCAAGTACGAATATGCACTCACTGTACATGTTTTCCTTTGTTGATGAGAATTGTACACAAAAGCTTACCAGAATCTCTATGTCTGTAGGCTACAGTTCTGTAGCAGTAAACTTAGGAGTTTTATGCATTTCGTCAACAACAAAAGACTCAGTTGCATCAAATGTGCTAGAGGAAAGACTGGAGTCTTATCCAGCCTCTCTCCAGAAAGAAATATTACAAAAATATTGCTCTGTGATGAGGTAATTAAAAAATATGAAGCCCAAAATATGTAGGAAAACAAGTATTACAGAAGTGCATAAGCAGTGAGCTAATAAAAATAATGTTATACCTGTAAATTTTATGGCATTTGTCAAATTAAAACTTTTTCTCATTCACAACAAATATGCAGCTTCATAATTAATTTTTTTCTTTTCAATTTTTTCTTTTCTTAAAGGAGTCAATGTTATATCAGCTTTAGATCCCACAAAGTCACTGAGGGTCATCTAGTTCGTGTCGCCAAAGAATTAATGTTTGTGCAAAAATCCTGTGTGTGTGTTTATATGTGTGTGTAAAATGTATGTATCTAACATTTCCTTTTCCACCAAGATCACCCAAAGCAGGTGCGCATTGACTTTCAAACTCTCTTGGTAGCCTCTGACTGGTGTTCCTGAACCCAGGCTCCACTCCCTCACATCTGGTCCATCATCGTATGATCCCAGTTCCTCCTGTGAACACACTACATGCCCATAAACAAAGAGAAAAGGCTTCAGACTAGGAGATGGGGCTGTCCCCTTGGCAGCCAGCAGCCCTCTGTCCTGGCCTTATTGCAGGGCCATGTCACTTCCTTTGCCTCTATCTGCAGAGTCCTTGAAGCACACGAGAGTGATCTTTGTCTTTAGTACTGATCACGGTGTGGTCCCCAAGCTCTGACCACAGTTCGGTGTATCTGCTGCTGCTGCTGCTGCTGCTAAGTCACTTCAGTCGTGTCCGACTCTGTGTGACCCATAGATGGCAGCCCACCAGGCTCCCCCGTCCCTGGGATTCTCCAGGCAAGAACACTGGAGTGGGTTGCCATTTCCTTCTCCAATGCATGAAAGTGAAAAATGAAAGGGAAGTCACTCAGTCGTATCCGACTCTTCATAACCCCATGGACTGCAGCCTACCAGGCTCCCCCATCCATGGGGTTTTCCAGGCAAGAGTGCTGCAGTAGGGTGCCATTGCCTTCTCCGTTGGTGTATCTACTTCATGCATTTTGCAGCCATAGAAAGCCATAACAATCAAATCTCACAATCAAATCTTGCTATCGATGGTGTCCTGCAACTTCATGGCTGCTTTTCAAAGAGTCAGCTGAGTTTTGCATTTCAGCCTTTGCCAGGCACAGGTGGCTCAAGACTGGAATCTAGTCACAGAGAAACATGGGGCCTCCTGCTGACTGGCTGACCTGGGTGATTGTCTCTCTGTCACCCACAGGAGGGATGCCCTTGTGACTCAGATGGTAAAGAATCTGCCCGCAATGCGGGAGACCCGGGTTCAACCCCTGGGTTGGGAAGACCCCCTGGAGAAGGAAATGGCAACCCTCTCCAGTATTTCCTGGGAAATCCCATGGCTTGGGGAGCCTGGTGGGCTACAGTCCATGGGGTGGCAAAGAGTCAGATATCTGAGCTACTAACACTTTCACTTTACACCCCCAGTACATCCCTAAAGCAGTTCTCTCCTGCCTGATGGGGATCACCGCCCCACCTCTGTTCATCAGGCTACAGCTGTCCTGACATTGTCTTGTCACCCAGACGTGGCGCTTGTCAGTACACGTAGGTTCAGGTGAGGAAACCAGCTCCCACACAGGCAGACAGGCCATGTGGGGAATGCCTGGGTGTTCAAGGTCATGTCAGAGAGAAGAGGAAATTAATGACTAAGAAGGAAGAAGGAAGAAGATTTTTCAAATAAGGGTGGGAAAGGGACTCTGTCTATGCAAATATTACAAGTAAAAAGAAAGCTGTTGACACATAATTCTTTTATACAACTGCTTAAAAGACTGAATTTCCCCATAGAGGTAATTACCTACATGTGTACGTATGTGCATATGCACACACACACACATGCACACGGAGTCGCTCTTACAGGAAAGAAGCTATGCTATGGGCCAAATTACAACTAACAGCTGTAACATGAAAGAGTAATTAGTATATCCCAGAATTCTTACATTTAACTTTTACTTCCAAAGGTTGCTCATTTGTTTTGCTAATACGTCCCCACCTTGATTACAGGTTATTGATGGACATTAAAAGATGCCTAGATTTTTACAAGTATGTTTAGATTTCACGAGTCTTGAGTATTTAGTTGAGGAAACTCAGGCAACCAATGCTTTCAGATGCTAACACTTCCAATAAAGGCCCGAGGCTTTTCTTAGATTAACCAACAACAATTAGCAATTACAGTTCAAGGGTAAATGGAAAGTGAGTTCATTAATTGGTTCATTGCGCTGCTCAACTACAGACATTCCTTTTTCAGGCATACTTCTAAGAGATGCATGATTTTAAAAGTCTGGAAATTCTCAAATATCTGTGGGAAAACACAAGCCCAGCATTTTTTTTTTCTTCCCCAGAAAAAGTCAGCTTTTGATTTTGCTAGCAAAATCCTATTTTTCGTGACACATTTATTTGTAACATTGATTCTCTTCAAATCTTCTTAAGTTTCTGAAATTTATAGCAATGAGCATTTATTATCCAGCATCAATGAGACTGATAAAAATTGCAATAACTGGAGAGAATATAGTTTACTCTCTTTGAACTTTATTGTTGGTTTGCTTGCCCCTCTTTCAATGTGACATTTTAACAACTGTGAGAAATATAGATTATAGAGGCTTGGTCGAAACAGCAAATGTTTTCTCAACTAATCCCCTGAGAATTAAGCCATTTAATTTTAGTGTACAGAAAAAGTGATAAATGACTTGGGATTACACCTCAAAGGTGTAAACCCTATGCAGACAGGTTGCAAGAGGATTGTAAGAGAGTAAATCTGAACTGCAAATATGAAAGATTGTTTGGGCATTGACCTTTTGTACAGGCTAAGAAGCCACATATGCCTAAATGTCCATTTCAAACCTTGAGTTGGAGGCAGTGAATCAATTCATGTCAAAGCAAAATGAAATCTGATTTTAAAAATCAAATTATTCCAGTGATTTGGTTAAAGGTTACTAGTCAGATACGTTGAATAGCTGTGTTAAATATTATTCATCTCATGATAGGAATCAACTTTAATCTCTGTTTATTATATATGAACTATTGTAGCCAAGGACCAATGGCATAAAAACCCCAAGGCCAAGAGCACTTCTTGTGAACAGGCATGGTTAGCTATTTTTTTAGACTTGGAACACCAAATACAATAAAACTCCAACATCCATTTGCATTCAACTTATACCAGGCAGTCTCAGGGAAATTCTAAGGATGGTACAAATATCCTTAGCAAAATGTACTATATGCATTACCGCCTTTCATAAATCCACTCCAAAACCTAAGTTAATATCATCTTATTATTGGAATACATAGGTTTCTTTTTTTTAAAAAAAAAAAAAAGGAAACCCATCCAATTTCAGCTGTGCTCAAAGCTGAGTTTCAGTTCAGTTCATTCGCTCAGTCATGTCCGACTCTTTGCAACCCCATGAATTGCAACACGTCACGCCTCCCTGTCCATCAGGGCCAGGTTTTAAGATTCTACTCACATGGAAAAAGTCACAAGTTTTATCCATGTAATATCTCATTGGCTCTCCCACCTTTATGTCATACCAGCGTTTACAGAAACACTTGTGGTTTCTTTAAAAGATTATGCTCATAGAATGTAAAATATAATGCACTTAAAGATAATTACATAACCAAAATCCTTTCATCTAAGGACACTCTGTCCAGTTTTTAAAATGCTGAGAAGTCTGATTGTAGGTTTCACAGAATGTGACATTAAACTACAAACTCTCCTTTTTTTTAATCTCCCTTATAACGCACAGTCCGATAAATTTTTGAATTCGTTAAGCCACTCTATTCCTTTCATTTTCCCACAATTAAGTTGTAAAATAATTCCCAGGATCATTAAACGTCCATATAAGACTTTCTGTATTCAAAAGGTTTTGCAATCATTTATTTTACAAAGTACATTGTTCTGTAAATCAAGTTTTATCATGTCCAATGTTAGTCTAAGAACCATGTTCTACATGATCAGATTAACAGGTGGTGTATCAGTTTTAGAGGCAAAGGTTGCTCTTTATTTGATATGTGTACCCGTTATTTATGTGTGTCCTTTTGACCTTTGTGCAGCCTAAGCTATGTGTTGCCTTCATTTTCTCAAGTGCCAGAAGAATCCTAGTGCAAACTGAGAGAGGTGTCTTGAGCGTCATGCAGACAGTGCATGGAGAACCCTCATGGGGTCTGAGAACTACAGAGGTTCAGGGCACTCAAGTTTTAGTATTTGCCACCCTCGCTCCTCTCTGTTAGAAACTGGTCAGTCTTTATTAAAGTATGAACTCAACCCCAGTGACAATAGATGTGCTCTGTGCTGGACAAGTATCCACAGGGGAGATGCTGATATTTCCAGGTGACATATACTAAACTTACGAAAATGCCAGAACTTCTTCCTTTTTGGTCTAAAGGTATAGCTCACTAACTCTTTCTGCAGAAAAGAGTACAAGATCAATGAATTCCTTCTTACTGTCTCCTATACCTAGAGAGTCTTCTTACTCATTGCTGCCACATGGGTCTCTAAACTTTTTCCTCTCAGGACTGACATTTGCTCTCCATTAGCTCCCCCAGAGAGAGTCAAGACAAACCCAGCCCTCACCTTTCCCAGACCCTGCCTAGCCTGGTAAGAATGTAGCTGCTGCAGAGTTGGGTCCATCTTGAACCCACTGCGAATGGTAGGAGAAATAAAAGCAAGAATGCGATCTAATGCCATTGTTCCCTTGAACCACAACAGAAGGCGCTGCTAGACTCTGGTCTTCACAACCAGGGTGGCCCCTGAAAATGAAATGCTCTTTTCCTTCTAGACAGTTGCTTCAGATCCCCTGACCCCCACTGTAGCTCATTCCTCAAGCTCATCTGTCCCTCCCTTGAGAAACCCAACACCCTTTCCTCCATCAGAAAGAGGAAAACGGCTCCTCAGTCCTTCTGGCACCCAGCAAAATCAAGCAGCACCTGTAGCCCTGACTGGAACATCAGCAAGGTCTCTTTGATGAGATGGGGGTGAGGAGGGAGAGATGGACCTTCCTACTGTGGGCAAACGTGAGCGTGGAGTATTTACAACCTGTTCAGTCTCCTCACCAGATTTCCTTACCAGAAATGTCAACTAAAAAGAGGTCAGCACACCTCAGCAAGGGGAATGATAATATTTTTCTTGGAAAAAGCACAGTCTAAGGTCACACTGAGGTAAGGCTATCTGTCTTATTAATCTGGCTTTGGTCTTGCCCTTTTCAGTAAAATGAGCCTGCACTGTTATGAAGTACTTAATCTCAAAAAAAAAAAAAAAAAACACAACACAACTACTTAGGCACTTTCCTATCTCCTTCATCCCCCTAAATAGTTAATTATGCTGGATATATAGGTAGGCTAGTAAGTAGTTGGGCGGGTAGTAGACAGACAGAAAGATCCTTTTTTTCTGCCTTTCTGGGGAACCATTCTTTGCCTATTCTGTCAGTAGATTTTGTTGGGTAGACCAGTTGGATTACTCTTTCTTAACACAACAATTGACCCATTATCTTTTTTCTCCTATCCCCTCCTTGCCCTCTCTGTTTCCCTCTCCACCTTCCCTTTTCTGCCCCTTCTTTCCCTCCTCCTACCCTCCTATCTCCTCCCCATTTCCTCCTCTTCTCCTTCTTCTTCTTTTCTCTTCCCCTCCTCTCTACTGACATTTCAGGTACAAAGGATTATATAAGTCTGAGCTTCTGGGGTCTTTCTTTTCAGAATAAACAGAAAGTCAGCCTGGGAATGAAGCAAACACAGATGACAACACAAACAAAAATCAGAGAGAAAGGGACAGACAGGTAGGCAGTTAGCAGTTGATTGACTCTCAAGTCTAATTCTCCTTACTGCAATGCCTAATCTGAGTTCTGACTCTTGAGAGACTTGTTCCTGGAAAGGATCATATGCAGATGCCAATGGTGGCAACAGTGTGGTTTGTGTTTTCTGCTCCATTGGTATTTCCTTCCTTCCTTTTTCTTTTCTCTTCTTTCTTCCTCTTTTTTACAATGACTGTCTTTCATTTGTGTCATAAAACATCCCATATACAAAAATAATTGAGATAGAGAGAATATAGAAACAAGCAACTCAATGGAATATCCATCCTTCTGAATCCGCAGAACTTCCTAAATATGATTCCAGCAGTTGGGTACTTACCTGCCTTATCTCTAGACAGCAGGTTCCAGGGGCCACAGCTAGATCTTGTTCAATGTTGCAGTTCCCAAAGCCAGCACCGTACCAAATGGTATGTCATCATAGTCATCCCTCATTGTGGGTTTGTGAACTCTACAACTTAAAGCCACACAAGACATTTATAATATCATGGGAAACACAAGAAGCATGTTGAAAAGGGCACATGCACCTTTCAAAACAGCATAGCATCTGCCCAAATTGACAGTTTTAGAAGAAAAAGAGTGAAGGAGAAAATCAAATGAGGAGATTTGCCCCTAGACCTTTCCAATGCTGTCAAGACCAGCCCTGGAGAAGGCAATGGCAACCCACTCCAGTACTCTTGCCTGGAAACTCCCATGGACACAGGAGCCTGGTGGGCTGCAGTCCATGGGGTCACTAAGAGTCAGACACCACTGAGCGACTTCACTTTCACTTTTTACTTTCATGCATTGGAGGAGGAAATGACAACCCACTCCAGTGTTCTTGCCTGGAGAGTCCCAGGGATGGGGCAGCCTGGTTGGCTGCCATCTTTGGGGTCACACAGAGTTGGATACGACTGAAGCGACTTAGCAGCAGCAGCAGCAGCAAGACCAGCCCCATCCAACAGAAATATAATTCATGCCACCCATGAATTTTTAAATGCTCTAATAGCCATGTTAAGAAAAGGAAAACAGGTGAAATTATGTTTAATGGTGTATTTTATTTAACTCAGTATATCTAAGATATCACCATTTCAATATGTAAACAATGAAAAACATCACTGAGTTACTATACATTCTTTATTTGTACTAAGTCTTCAAAATCATGGTGTGTATTTTACAATTACTGAGCATCTCAGGTTAGACTAGTTCCCTTTCAAGTGTTCAGTAGCCACCTAGGACTGGAGAGCACAAATCTGGATGATTAAAACTCCTAGAATATGTGTAGTGGAGTAATTGGTCTTTGATGGCCCAATGTGACTGCCCCTGAGTGTCCGATGGCATCTTGGAGACCCACTTTCAATATGTTCACTGGTTCTCTCAGGTGGAGATAAGGAGTTTCAAGGTGAGTGACAAGACGCAGCTACTGTTCCAACTTCCAGGAGCCCAGACTGAGGGTTCAGAACATTTCAGCTCAATGTTTCAACACTATTCTCTTTTCCTTCCCAAAGAATCTGGTCTCATCCAACCACCAAGAGTTCTCCACTCTTCACTATCATTTCTCAAGAAGAAATTCTAAGAAATATAAACAAATGAGCTATTCCTGGAGCCCAAGTGAAACAAGAAATCAAAACTAGAAAGATGCAACAAGATCTTACTGTATAGCACAGGGAACTATATTCAGTATCCTGTGATAAACCATAATGGAAAAGAATTTTCCATTTCCAAATTTTTTAAAAAAAAGAATATACATATATGGCTTCCCAGGTGGCACTAGTGGTAAAGAACCCACCTGCCAATGCAGGAGACACAAGAGACACAGGTTCAATCCCTGGTTTAGGAAGATCCCCTGGTGGAGGGCTTGGCAACCCATTCCAGTATTCTTGCCTAGAGAATCCCATGAACCGAGGAGCCTGGCAGGCTACAGTCCATAGGTTTGCAAAGAGTTGGACACGACCGATGGGACAGCACACACAGAGATGTATATATCATTTTGCTGTGCAGCAGAAATTAACACAGCATTGTAAATCAACTACACATCAAAAAAAAAGAAAAAGCCTCGAAGGATGAACTTTCAGTGGTCCTTGACTGTCCTGTTACAAAACTGTTTGAAAACTAGCTAGACTTAGGAGACAACATAATTTCAAGTGGAGAAACATGATGTCACTGTCAAATGGAAGAATTTGGTTCTCTTGTCAGAAATCTCATCATTTCAGGACTTCCCTGGTGGTACAGTGGTTAAGAATCTGCCTTCTAATACAGATGACAGGGATTCAATCCTGGGTGAGGCAATTAAGACCCCACAAGCTGCAAGGCAACTGAGCCCGCATACCACAATGGGAGAAATGGCAGGCTAGTTAGCAGACAGAAGTCCTTGCACTGCAATAAAGAGCCTGTGTGCCTGATGCAGCTAAAGCTAAATAAATCCCTTCATTTCCACTTAGTGCCACAGGCTCAAATCAAGAAAGGGGGAGAAACTTTTCCTGGCCTCTGTATAGATGGCTGGTATTGGGGGGCCAAAACCAGTGACAATCAGAGATATTTTAGATACTTTTAAAAAAATCTTTCAGGCCAAGGTTAGAGTCCCCATTTGAAAGATTTCCAGAAAATCACATATCCAAAAAACATTCACATCATTGCTTAGTCACGCAGTCATGTCCAACAATTCATGACCTCATGGACTGTAGCCCACCAGGCTCCTCTGTCCATGGGATTCTCCAGGCAAGAATAATGGAGTGAGTTGCCATTCCCTTCTTCAGAGGATCTTCTCAGCCCTGGGATCGAACCCAGGTCTCCTGAGTTGCCAGCAGATGTGAGCCACCAGGGAAGCCCTCACATTATTAACAGCCTCAATTTTTTCCAGGTGCAGAAAGGGAAGCCGCCCTGTCATCTGATTTCTTCCAAAGTGCACCATCAACAGAGCAGGTAGAAACAGCTCTGCCAGGGCCTCAGATAAGGGCCAGACCTTGTGCCAGCATATAAGCCCAAACCCAGATCTCTCTTCCAAGTAAGAGGATATTTTCATGAAGGAACAAGATGCAGTCATCTTACTCTGAATTCATCACTCTCAGGTGGAGTCAAACCTGGTTGACCAGGAAGTGGAAGAAGAGAGGGACTCAAAGGCAGAGAAGCTGAAGCCAATGTTTCCCATCACTCAGGCAGAGCTCTGAACTCTGGAAGGAACCCTGAGTGCCGGGTGCTCTCTCCCTCTGGCCACACGCAAGGCCACATTTAAATCATTACAAATCGATGAGAATGTGTTATTTAAAAAAAGAAAAAAACCTCTAGAGAAGGAGATAAGATTCCTCAGTAAATTATCCCCTGATTTACTGTGTCCTTAAGAAGACAGTCCTCAACTCTGTGTGATTTAAATCCCTACCACTGTGGTTTCCACCCCTTCTGTGCTTTTAACCCATGGTCACTGGGTTCCTATTAAGTGCCAGGTCCGCATGGAGGGTCTCCAAAGATGAAAGAGGCAAACTTTGGGCTTGCAGTTTGCACGGGGCAGATAAGCCTCCCACATAAACAACCGCAATCCAAGGTAGAAAGTGCTAAGTGCAGTAAGATAATGTCCTGAGACCCATCAGAGAACAGAACTCTTTGTCCCCGGGAAGAATGGAGAACAGCTGACTTCCCTCGTTCTTGTTTGTCCTGGGTAATCGCTCTCTTCCTCACTTCTTATTTGCTCTTTTACATCATTTCTTCGGGCTGTCAATATTTTGAGACAGATGGGAGACACCGTGTGAGGTGGGCACAGGTCCGATCTGATAGTGGAATGCTCTGTTTGGGGGTGAGTGTGGCTACCAGACACTGGCCAGCTGCCCAGGCCGCCACCCCACCTGTTCCAGAACTTTCCTTCTCTCTCTTGCCAATTTTGTGTGCCACCTGCTATATTCAAACTGAGACCAGAGTTCAAAACAAGTATTAAATGAAGTGTTTTTGAGCTCAGTTGATGTTAAATAACATCTCTCTCCTCTCCCACCAACTCTGACCTCACAGGGGCACCATGAAGGGTTATTTGTCACACAACACACTGATGTTCTCACATTATCTGGCGTGCTTTCTGGCCTCCCTAGTGGCTTATAGACCTTGAGAGCAGACTCTTCGTTGTTTTTTATCCTTTTCTTTCTTGCTGCCAAACTATGTGGCTCTTAATTTAAATTTTTTTTTTAATTTAAAGCTGTTTTTATTAGAAGAAATCAGAAATAAGACTGAGAAATTAACTGACTTATTGCAGTTCATGTGGCAACCAGTGGTGGAACAGGGACCTGAACTCAGCATTTCTACACCCCCTTGTCTTTCTTCCAGGTGATGTTTCCTTTGGGCTCATCTGATCACCCCCACAACGCTGTGTGCTCCTGAGGGCAGAGACCATGACTGATTTAGCTCAGGAAATCAATCTAATTCTTGTTAAGTGGTTGATTGCACCGCTCTGATGTGGATTTCAGGAGGCTAGTCTTTACATCATTTTATTGACCCTACCATGTCCCTCTGGTTGAGCAGGGGAGTGTGTGGCATACATGCATGTGTGCATATGTGTGCATTTTAATCTGTGTGGAGAACAAAATCAAACAGACAGGGGAGCTGGAGGTGGTGGGGAAAAAAACAGAAAGGTAAATCTGGTGCAAATACCTGCTCCAGGTATAAATCCAGGAATACTTACTGTCATGTCCTAAACATGTGAATGTTATTTCTGTGACACACAGAATTTCTGTGAGTCATTCAATCGTGTTTGACTGAGATCCCATTGACTCTGGCCTGTCAGGCTCCTCTCTCCATGAAATTCTCCAGGCAGGAATACTGGAGAATTCTTGTTGAAACTTGACATAATTTTTCTAAAACATGGAGGGGCAGGGGGGTGTCTTGAAATTGAAAGTACAAAATAAAAAAATTAACAGTCTGGAACTAAAACTTCAGCAATTATTTCAGCAATTTCTGAGAACTGGAAAATGTGTTAAATTTTTAATTTAGCCCAAGAATTTATATGGCTTCATTCTTATTGATAGACTACTGTAGATAGATAGGTTTATATATACATAACTTATATACAGATATGTATATATATATTCCCTTAAGTTGATCCTAACCAATAGCAACCCACTCCAGCACTGTTGCCTAGGGAGCTCCATGGACAGAGGAGCCTGACGGGCTGCAGTCCATGGGGTCCCAAAGAGTTGGATACAACTGAGTGACTAACACACACAACCATAAAAATAGAAATAATAGAAATAGAATGACCATCTTTGAAACACTAGAAGGGAAAAAAGGAGTAAAATTTAATGCAACAGTGGACGGAAACTTTTCGAAATAATGCATGCTAAATAATTTTTGTAAAAGCCGATCTGATATTTTCACTTTTACTTATTTTCACTTCTATTATATTTGACAACATATATGGCTTTCATACTTTTTTCATTAGATCTTTTAATGTAAGATAAATAATAACTTTAAATATTTTTAATGAAGAGACAAGACACTTAAAATAATGAGAATACCAAAAGGTTTAGTCCAAAGATGGTATGGCTTCTTCTGGTTTAAATTCATGTAATTGAAAAGGAGAGAGGAGGGATGTGTGCCAGGAGGGACTGACAACAGGTGTCAAAATTCCTCATGGCGGGGGCCGGGCGGTGGGGGGGGAATGTCTTCTTGGAAATATGCCAAGATGAAACATTAGGTGTAAGTTGAGATCTTGAAGAGATGCCCCAGTAAATGGCAGGACTTAACAAGATAATTAAACTTTCAGTATAAGAAATAACATGGCTTGAAAGGATGCAGTCAAGACCGGAGGGAAGATGGAAAGCCAAGAGAGAAAGATTACAAATCAGTCAGGCTGCTGAAAATAGTGGGGTATGAAGTTCTCAAGGACCAAAGATTTTTTGAGAACTCCAATATTATATATTTAATATTAAGGATGCTATAATTCTAACTTCTTTTAATGAAGCAACTCCATCAACCTGAACTTGAGGGAAGGCCTGCTATTCACAGGTTTGCAATGTGGAGGAGGAGGACCTGGGTTGTGACTTGTGCAGAGTACAGCACACAAAGGTGAGGAAGCAATGAGCTGGGCTCACCAGCTGAAGCAGGCACGAAAAGTCAAGAAGGGTCAGGAGACATGGAGGTGCCTGTCCCCTCAATTCCCTAAGACATTTGGAAGGACTGAGTCTCTCACAGCACATAGGACAAAAGATTTGAGTCAAATCTCCAAGGACAGGTTGATCCAGAGTGACAGTTTGGATACAGAATATGTATTCTCTCATCAGGAAAACAGGAGGCTAAAATTCAGATGTTCAAAATTTGGACTTTTTTTGTAACAATAGCAAAATTAAAGATACCAAATAAAACTTAATGGTCCAAAACACTTTTTCCAATAAAAAAGGTTAGTGTAAGAAATGTTTATATGACCTTTTATAATCAGCTCAGTTCAGTCGCTCAGTCGTGTCCAACTCTTTGTGTTCCCATGAATCGCAGCACACCAGGCCTCCCTGTCCATCACCAACTCCCGGAGTTCACTCAGACTCACGTCCATCAAGTCAGTGATGCCATCCAGCCATCTCATCCTCTGTCGTCCCCTTCTCCTCCTGCCCCCAATCCCTCCCAGCATCAGAGTCTTCTCCAGTGAGTCAACTCTTCACATGAGGTGGCCAAAGTACTGGAGTTTCAGCTTCAGCATCATTCCTTCCAAAGAACACCCAGGACTGATCTCCTTCAGAATGGACTGGTTGGATCTCCTTGCAGTCCAAATGGCTCTCAAGAGTCTTCTCCAACACCACAGTTCGAAAGCATCAATTCTTTGGTGCTCAGCCTTCTTCACAGTCCAACTCTCACATCCATACATGACCACAGGAAAAACCATAGCCTTGACTAGAAGGACCTTAGTCGGGAAAGTAATGTCTCTGCTTTTCAATATGCTATCTAGGTTGGTCATAACTTTTTTTCCGAGGAGTAAGCGTCTTTTAATTTCATGGCTGCAATCACCATCTGTGGTAATTTTGGAGCCCCAAAAAATAAAGTCTGACATTGTTTCCACTGTTTCCCCATCTATTTCCCATGAAGTGATGGGACCAGATGCCATGACCTTCATTTTCTGAATGTTGA
Source organism: Cephalophus harveyi (assembly GCA_006410635.1). Lineage (NCBI taxonomy): Eukaryota > Metazoa > Chordata > Mammalia > Artiodactyla > Bovidae > Cephalophus > Cephalophus harveyi. The sequence goes on along the minus strand of SJYT01019999.1, from coordinate 507,125 downwards.
GCTTTAACCCAACTTTTTCGCTTTCCTTAATACCAGACTACCTGACCTGCCTCTTGAGAAACCTATATGCAGGTTAGGAAGCAACAGTTAGAACTGGACATGGAACAGACTGGTTCCAAATAGGAAAAGGTGTATGTCAAGGCTGTATATGGTCACCCTGCTTATTTAACTTATATGCAGAATACATCATGAAAAATCCTGGGCTGGAGGAAGCACAAACTGGGATCAAGATTCCCAGGAGAAATATCAATAACCTCAGATATGCAGATGACACCACCCTTATGACAGAAAGTGAAGAACANGCTGTATATGGTCACCCTGCTTATTTAACTTATATGCAGAATACATCATGAAAAATCCTGGGCTGGAGGAAGCACAAACTGGGATCAAGATTCCCAGGAGAAATATCAATAACCTCAGATATGCAGATGACACCACCCTTATGACAGAAAGTGAAGAACAAAAGAGCCTCTTGATGAAAGTGAAAGAGGAGAGTGAAAAAGTTGGCTTAAATCTCAACATTCAGAAAACTAAGATCATGGCATCCAGTCCCATCACTTCACTGCAAATCGATGGAGAATCAGTGGAAACTGGCTGACTTTATTTTTTTGGTGCTCCAAAATAACTGAGGATGGTGACTGCAGCCATGAAATTAAAAGACACTCCTTGAAGGAAAGTTATGACCAACGTAGACAGCATATTAAAAAGCAGAGACATTACTTTGTCAACACAGTTCCGTCTAGTTAAGGCTATGGTTTTTCCAGTGGTCATGTGTGGATGTGAGAGTTAGACTATAAAGAAAGCTGAACGCTGAAGAATTGATGCTTTTGAACTGTGGTGTTGGAGAAGACTCTTTAGAGTCCCTTGGACTACAGGGAGATCCAACCAGTCCATCCTAAAGGAGATTTTTCCTGGGTGTTCATTGGAAGGACTGATGTTGAAGCTGAAACTCCAATACTTTGGCCACCTGATGTGAAGAGCTGACTCATTTGAAAAGACCCTGATGCTGGGAAAGATTGAGGGCAGGAGGAGAAGGGGATGGCAGAGGATGAGATGGCTGGAGGGCTTCACCGACTCAATGGACATAGGTTTGGGTAGACTCCCGCAGTTGGTGATTGACAGGGAGGCCTGTGTCGGACACGACTGGGCAACTGAAATGAATGAACTGATACACTAAGAATTCCCTGGTAGCTCAGATTGTAAATAATCTGCCTGCAATGCAGCAGATACGGGTTCAATACCTGGGTTGGAGAGATCCCTTGAACACTTTTATAATGGGACTTCATATTAGACTTTCCACTCCTAAGGTTCACGTATTGCTGAAGCCTGGCTTGGAGGATTTTGAGCATTACTTTACTAGCATGTGAGATGAGTGCAATTGTGCGGTAGTTGGAGCATTCTTTTGCATTGCCTTTCTTTGGAATTGGAATGAAAACTGACCTTTTTCAGTCCTGTGGCCACTGCTGAGTTTTCCAAATTTGCTGTCAGATTGAGTGCAGCACTTTCACAGCATCATCTTTCAGGATTTGAAACAGCTCCACTGGAATTCCATCACCTCCACTAGCTTTGTTCATAGTGATGCTTTCTAAGGCCCACTTGACTTCACGTTCCAGGATGTCTGGCTCTAGGTGAGTGATCACACCATCATGATTATCTAGGTCGTGAAGATCTTTTTTGTACAGTTCTTCCATGTATTCTTGCCACCTCTTCTTAATATCTTCTGCTTCTGTTAGGTNCCCCCACTAGCTTTGTTCATAGTGATGCTTTCTAAGGCCCACTTGACTTCATATTCCAGGATGTCTGGCTCTTGGTGAGTGATAACACAATCGTGATTATCCGGGTCATGAAGATCTTTTTTGTACAGTTCTTCTGTGTATTCTTGCCACCTCTTCTTAATATCTTCTGCTTCTGTTAGGTCTAGACCATTTCTGTCCTTTATCGAGCCCATCTTTGCATGAAATGTTCCCTTGGTATCTCTAATTTTCTTGAAGAGATCTCTAGTCTTCCCTATTCTGTTGTTTTCCTCTATTTCTTTGCATTGATCGCTGAAGAAGGCTTTCTTATCTCTCCTTGCTATTCTCTGGCACTCTGCATTCAGATGCTTATATCTTTCCTTTTCTCCTTTGCTTTTCACTTCTCTTCTTTTCACAGCTATTTATAAGGCCTCCTCAGACAGCCATTTTGCTTTTTTGCATTTCTTTTCCTTGGGGATGATCTTGATCCCTGTCTCCTGTACAATGTCACGAACCTCATTCCATAGTTCATCAGGCACTCTATCTATCACATCTAGGCTCTTAAATCTATTTCTCACTTCCACTGTATAATAAGGGATTTGATTTAGGTCATACCTGAATGGTCTAGTGGTTTTCTCCACTTTCTTCAATTTCAGTCTGAATTTGGTAATAAGGAGTTCATGATCTGAGCCACAGTCAGCTCCCGGTCTTGCTTTTGCCAACTGTATAGAGCTTCTCCATCTTTGGTTGCAAAGAATATAATCAATCTGATTTCGGTGTTGACCATCTGGTGATGTCCATGTGCAGAGTCTTCTCTTGTGTTGTTGGAAGAGGGTGTTGGCTATGACCAGTGAGTTCTCTTGGCAAAACTCTATTAGCCTTTGCCCTGCTTCGTTGCGTACTCCAAGGCAAAATTTGCCTGTTACTGCAGGTGTTTCTTGACTTCCTACTTTTGCATTCCAGCCCCCTATAATGAAAAGGGCATCTTTTTTAGGTGTTAGGTCTGAAAGGTCTTGTAGGTCTTCATAGAACCATTCAACTTCAGCTTCTTCAGTGTTACTGGTTGGGGCATAGACTTGGATTATTGTGATATTGAATGGTTGGCCTTGAAAACAAACAGAGATCATTCTGTCATTTTTGAGGTTGCATCCAAGTACTGCATTTTGGACTCTTTTGTTGACCATGATGGCTACTCCATTTCTTCTAAGGGATTCCTGCGCACAGTAGTATATATAATGGTCATCTGAGTTAAATTCACCCATTCCAGTCCATTTTACTTCATTGATTCCTAGAATGTCAATGTTCACTCTTGGCACCTCCTGTTTGACCACTTCCAATCTGCCTTGATTCATGGATCTAACATTCCAGGTTCCTATGAAATATTTCTCTTTACAGCATTGGACCTTGTTTCTATCACCAGTTTGGAAAACTCAGCAGTGGCCACAGGACTGGAAAAGGTCAGTTTTCATTCCAATCCCAAAGAAAGGCAATGCCAAAGAATGCTCAAACTACTGCACAATTGGACTCATCTCACATGCTAGCAAAGTGGTGCTCAAAATTCTCCAAGCCAGGCTTCAGCAATACATGAACTGTGAGCTTCCAGATGTTCAAGCTGGTTTGAGAAAAGGGAGAGGAACCAGAGATCAAATTGCCAACATCCACTGGATCATGGAAAAAGCAAAAGAGTTCCAGAAAAACATCTATTTCTGCTTTATTGACTATGCCAAAGCCTTTGACTGTGTGGATCACAATAAACTGTGGACAATTCTGAAAGAGATGGGAATACCAGACCACCTGACCTGTCTCTTGAGAAACATACATGCAGGTCAGGAAGCAACAGTTAGAACGGGACATGGAACAACAGACTGGTTCCAAATAGGAAAAGGAGTACACCAAGGCTGTATATTGTCACCCTTCTTATTTAACTTATATGCAGAGTACATCATTTGAAATGCTGGGATGGAGGAAGCACAAGCTGGAATCAAGATTGCTGGGAGAAATATCAATAACCTCAGATATGCAGATGACACCACCTTTATGGCAGAAGGTGAAGAGGAACTAAAAAGCCTCTTGAGGAAAGTGAAAGAGGAGAGTGAAAAAGTTGGCTTAAAGCTCAACATTCAGAAAATGAAGATCATGGCATCTGGTCCCATCACTTCATGGGAAATAGATGGGAAACAGTGGCTGACTTTATTTTGGGGGGGCTCCAAAATCACCACAGATGGTGACTTCAGCCATGAAATTAAAAGACACTTACTCCTTGTAAGGAAAGTTATGACCAACCTAGATAGCATATTAAAAAGCAGAGACATTACTTTGCCAACAAAGGTCTGTCTAGTCAAAGCTATGGGTTTTCCAGTGGTCATGTATGGATGTAAGAGTTGGACTGTGAAGAAAGTTGAGTGCCAAAGAATTGATGCTTTTGAACTGTGGTGTTGGAGAAGACTCTTGAGAGTCCCTTGGACTGCAAGGAGATCTAGCCAGTCCATTCTGAAGGAGATCAGTCCTGGGTGTTCATTGGAAGGACTGATGCTGAAGCTGAAACTCCAATACTTTGACCATCTCATGCGAAGAGTTGACTCATTGGAAAAAGGGTCTGATTCTGGGAGAGATCGGGGGCAGGAGGAGAAAGGGATGACAGAGGATGACATGGCTGGATGGCATCACTGACTTGATGGACATGAGTTTGGGTAAACTCCAGGAGTTGGTGATGACAGGGAGGCTTGGCGTGCTGCGATTCATGGGGTCACAAAGAGTCAGACACGACTGAGTGACTGCACTGAACAGCCTTGCCTATCAGAGGAAAAACAAACAAACAAGCATACAAAAACTCAGCACAAATTTCACCCTGTACAGCTGATCATTCAGCAGAAACTCTGCAGGCCAGAAGCGAATGGCAGGATATATTTAAAGTACACAAATAGAAAAACCTACCACCAAAATTACTGTACCCAGCAAGGATCTCATTCAAAATTGATGGAGAAATAAAAAGCTTTTAAGACAAGAAAAAGTTAAGAGAATTCAGTACCACCAAACTAGCTTTACAACTGATGTTCAAAGGACTTATATAGTCAAGAGACAGAACAGAAGAAAGAAAATCTACAAAATCAACCCCAAACAATTAAGAAAATGGCAATAGGAACATATAAATCAATAATTACTTTACATGTAAATAGATTAATTGCTCCAACCAAAAGACACAGACTGACTGAATGGATACAAAGACAAGACCCATATATATATGCTCTTTACAACAAATCCCTTCAGACGTAAAGACACATATCGACTGGAGAAGAGAGGATGGAAAAATATATTCCATGTATTCTATGTAAATGGAAGCAATAGAAAGCTGGAGTAGCAATCCTCATATCAGACAAAATAGACCTTAAAATAAAGAAGATTACAAGAGATAAGGAAGGACAGTACATAATGATCGAGGGATCAATCCAAGAGGAAGACATGACAATTGTAAATATCTATGCACCCAACATAGGAGCACCTCAATATATAAGACAAACACTAACAGACATAAAAGGAGAAATTAACAGTAACACAATAATAGTAGGAGACTTTAACACCCCCCTCACACCAATGGACAGATCATCAAAACAGAAAAGTAATAAGGAAGCACAAGTCTTAAATGATACATTAGCTGAGATGGGTCTCATTGATATTTTCAGGACATTCCATCCTAATGCAGAAGAATACACCTTCTTCTCAAGTGCACATGGAATATTCCCCAGGACAGACCACATCTTGGGTCACAAATCAAACCTCAGTAAATTTAAGAAAATTGAAACTGTATCAAGCATCTTCTCTGACTATAATGCTATGAGACTAGATATCAGTTACAAGAAAAAAAAAGTGTAAGAAACACAGACACATGGAGATTAAACAACACGTTTCTAAATAACCAACAGGTTACTGAAGAAATCAAAGAGGAAATCAAAAAATTTTAGAAACAAATGACAATGAAAACACACCAACTCAAAATCATCTCAACTGCAGCAATAGCAGTTCTAAGAGGTAAGTTTATAGCAATACAATCCTACCTCAAGAAACAAGAAAAACATTGAGTAGACAACCTAACTTTACACCTAAAACAACTGGATAAAGAAGAATTTTAAAAAAACACACACACAAATTAGTAGAAGGAAAGAAATCATAAAGATCTGAGCAGAAATAAATGAAAAAGAAATTAAACAGTAATAAGGATTAATAAAACTAATAGCCATTTCTTTGAGAAGATAACAAAATTGACAAACCTTTAGCCAGACTCATCAAGAAAAAAAGAGAGAAGAATCAAATCAACAAAATTAGAAATGAAAAAAGAGAGGTTTCAACAGTCAATGCAGAAACACAAAGGATTATAAGAGACTATTGTGAACAACTATATGGTAATAAAATAGATAACCTAGAAGAAATGGACAGATTCTTAGAAAAGTTTAGTCTCCCAAGACTGAACTAGGAAGAAATAGAAATTATGAACAACCCAATTACAAGCCCTGAAATTGAAGCTGTGATCAAAACTCTCCCAAAAAACAAAAGCCCAGGACCAGATGGCTTCACAGGAAAATTCCATCAAACATTTAGAGAAGAGCTAATGCCTATCCTTCTAAAACTCTTTCAAAAAATTGCAGAGGAAGAAATACTTCCAAATTCATTCTATGATGCCACCATCACCCTGATACCAAAACCAGATAAAGACAATACAAAAAAAAGAAAACTACAAACCACTATCACTGATGGACATAGATGCAAAAAGCCTCAACAATATTTTAGCAAACAGAATTCAACAACACATCAAAAAGCTCATACCCCATGATCAAGTTGGGTTTATTCCATGGATGTAAGGATTCCTCAATATATACAAATCAAACAATGTGATACACCATATTAATAAATTGAAAGATAAAAACCATACAATAATCTCAATAGATGCAGAAAAAGCTTTTGACAAAATTCAGCACCCATTTATGATGAAATGTCTTCAAAAACTGGGCACAGAAGGAACCTACCTCAACATACTAAAGGCCATAAATGATAAGCCTACAGCAAACATTATTTTCAATGGTCAAAAACTGAAAGCATTCCCCTTAAGATCAGAAATAAGACAAGGGTGTCCACTTGCACCACTATTATTCAACATAGTTCTGGAAGTCCTAGCTACAGCAATCAGAGAAGAAAAAGAAATAAAAGGAATCTAGATTGGAAAAGAAGAAATAAAGCTCTCACTACCTGCAGATGACCTCATACTGTACATGCTGCTGCTGCTGTTGCTGCTAAGTTGCTTCAGTCGTGTCCGACTCTGTGCGACCCCATAGACTGCAGCTCACCACGCTCCCCTGTCCCTGGGATTCTCTAGGCAAGAACACTGGAGTGGGTTGCCATTTCCTTCTCCAATGCATGAAAGTGAAAAGTGAGAGTGAAGTCGCTCAGTCGTGTCTGACTCTTCACGACCCCATGGACTGCAGCCCACCAGGCTCCTCCATCCATGGGATTTTCCAGGCAAGAGTACTGGAGTGGGTTGCCATTGCCTTCTCCCATACTGTACATAGAAAACCCTAAAGATAGTATCAGAAAGTTACTAGAGCTAATCAGTGAATTTAGCAACGTTGTAGGATACAAAATTAATACACAGAAATCACTTGCATTTCTATATACTCACAATGAAAAATCAGAAAGAGAAATTAAGGAATCAATCCCACTCACCATTGCAACAAAAAGACTTAAATATCTAGGAATAAACTTACCTAAGGAGACAAAAGAACTGTACACAGAAAATTATAAGATACTAATGAAAGAAATCAAAGATGACATAAACAGATGAAGAGATATTCCATGTTCCTGGGTAGGAAGAATCAATATTGTGAAAATAACTATACTACCAAAGTCAATCTACAGATTTAATGTGATCCCTATCAAATTACCAATGGCATTTTTCACAGAACTAGAACAAAAAATTTCACAGTTCATATGGCAACACAAAAGACCCCGTATGTCAAAGCAGTTTTGAGAAAGAAGAATGGAGCTGGAAGAATCAACCTTCCTGATTTCAGATTGTACTACAAAGCTACAGTCATCAAGACAGTATGGTACTGGAACAAAAACAGAAATATAGACCAACGGCATAAGATAGAAAGCCCAGAAATAAACCCACACACTTAAGGGTACCTTATTTTTTATAAAGGAGGCAAGAATATACAATGGGGCAAAGAAAGCATCTTCAATAAATGGTGCTGGAAAAACTGGACAGCTACATATAAAAGAATGAAATTAGAATACCTCCTAACACCATACATAAAGATAAACTCAAAATGGATTAAAGACCTAAATGTAAGACCAGAAACTATTAAACTCTTAGAAGAAAACATAGGCAGAACACTCAATGACATAAATCAAAGCAAGATCCTCTATGACCCACCTCCTCAGTTCAGTCGCTCAGTCGTGTCCGACTCTTTGCGACCCCATGAATTGCAGCACGCCAGGCCTCCCTGTTCATCACCATCTCTCGGAGTTCACTCAGACTCACATCCATCGAGTCAGTGATGCCATCCAGCCATCTCATCCTCGGTCGTCCCCTTCTCCTCCTGCCCCCAATCCCTCCCAGCATCAGAGTCTTTTCCAATGAGTCAACTCTTCGCATGAGGTGGCCAAAGTACTGGAGTTTCTTTTCACTTTCATCAAGAGGCTTTTTAGCTCCTCTTCACTTTCTGCCATAAGGGTGGTGTCATCTGCATATCTGAGGTTATTGATATTTCTCCCGGCAATCTTGATTCCAGCTTGTGTTTCTTCCAGTCCAGACCCACCTCCTAGAGTAATGAAAATAAAAACAAAAGTAAACAAGTAGGATCTGATTAAACCTAAAAGCTTTACACAGCAAAAGAAACTATAAGTAAGGTGAAAAGACAACCCTCAGAATGGGAGAAAATAACAACAAATGAAACAACTGACAGGATTAATTTTCAAAATATACAAACAGCTCATACAACTCAATGCCAGAGAAACAAACAACTCAATCAAAAAGTGGGGGAAAAGATCTAAACAGACATTTCTCCAAAGAGGATATGCAGATGGCTAACAAACACATGAAAAGATACTCAACATTGCTCATTATTAGAGAAATGAAAATCAAAACTACAATCAGATATCACCTCACACCAGTCAGAATGGCCCTCATCAAAAAGTCTACAAACAATAAATGCTAGAGAGGGTGTAGAGAAAAGGGAACACTCTTGCACTGTTGGTGGGAATGTAAATTGGTACAGCCACTACGGAAGACAGTATTGAAATTTGTTAAAAAAAAAAAAAAAAAAACTAAGAATAAAACCATCATATGACCCAGCAATCCCACTCCTAGGCATATACCCTGAGGAAACCAAAATTGAAAGAGACACAAGTATCCCATTGTTCATTGCAGCACTATTTACAATAGCTAGAACATGGAAGCAACCTAAATGTCCATCAGCAGATGAAGTGATAAAGAATTTGCGGTACATTTACACAATGGAATATTATTCAGCAATAAAAAGGAACACATTTGAGTCAGTTCTGATGAGGTGAATGAACCTAGAACTTATTACACAGAGTGAAGTGAGTCAGAGAAAGATAAATACCATATTCTAACACATATATATATACACACAGAATCTAGAAAAATGGTAATGAATTTATTTACAGGGCAACAATGGAGAAACACACATAGGGAATAGAATTATGGACATGGGGAAAAGGGAGGAGTGGGTGACATGTATGGAAAGAGTAACATGGAAACTTACATTACAATATGTAAACTAGATAGCCAACGGGAATTTGCTGTATGGCTCAGAAAACTCAAACAGGGGCTCTGTATCAACCTAGAGGGGTTGGATGGGGAGGAAGATGATAGGGAGTTTCAAAAAGGAGGAGATATATATATACCTATGGCTGATTCATGTTGAGGTTTGACAGAAAGCAGTAAAATTCTGTAAAACAATTATCCTTCAATAGAAAATAAATTAATTTTTAAAAAATACCATAGGAGAGGGAAAGTATCTTTTTAATGTCAAGTTGTATGGGACATTCAACTGTTTATTGAAGACTGTTTTTTTAAAACCTATTACTTTTTCCCACCATTTCATTATCCCAGGTTTCTATTACAGACATTTTAAAACAGACATAAAAGTCAAGGATATCAACCCCCCATAACTAAGTCATGACTTAGTTATCAACATTTTGCTAGTCTTGATAATACCTGCTTGCTTAAAGTAAATCCCAAAAATAAAGTCATTATTCAATGGGAAAAAAGGGGAAAAAAAAAGAAAAGAATTACAGATTTCTGGATAACTCTAAAATGCTGAGTCCTCAAAAACTCTGAGTTATGATATGACTGAAAAGATTTTACTAATATATAGATAAAATATCATCTTGCATTGGAAACAGATTTTAAACATGCCTTGTAAATCTAAAACATAGCTGAGAGCACTTTAAAGGTCAGATGAAAAGAAAACAGAAAATCATATAAGGATTAGGCCTGATAATGTAATGGTTCATCCTGATATTTCCTGGTAAAGGAAATGAATGAGTCAAAAAAATAGGAATTTCTGGTTGGTGAGAGATCAGAGCTGAATGTGATCCAACCAGTAAAAGCAGAAAAGAAAATATTGAGAAAGATCAGGTACAATAGATTCTGACATCAGAGCAGGTCTTTGAGAAAGCCTTGAGCCACAATGTGATGAAGAGAAGACAAAAAAGGAAGAAGGAAGAAAGAATAAGCAGAGTTCTTCCTGGTGATTCAAGTCATGACTAGCACATACCTCAAGATTCAAATCCTACTCAACCCTCTGGAATGGCTGAAGGGAGGAAATTCTCCTTCATCCACAAACCAACAAATCCAGAGGATTTCCACTGGGTATGTGACAGCTCAACTCTCATCGTGAACAAAGATGACATGATTCCTATAGGCATTCCATCCAAACTCTTAGCCATAGAAGACTGGACAGAAAAACTCTTCTCCTTTCTCTGAATGGCCAACCATCCATCACCTTCATATTGTGTCCATTTGTGTTCACCCTTGCTGATAACATCATTGAATGCCAACTTTGTAGGTGTCAATTTTTTTTGTCAATGGAAGGTGTTCAGATCAACTTTCAGTTCCATGTCAGCTCATGGTCAGTTCAATAGAAGGTGTCTTCCTTTTCTCTTCACCACTGCATCAGGTTCAGGGTATAATATCCTGTACATACCTAGTAAATACTAAGAGACATCTTCTTAAATCTTTGAAATATTTTTAATAATTATTTTCTCCTACTTAAAATAAAAAAAAATTAAAGATACTTGTTTGCCAATTATATCTCAATAGAAAAAATAAAAAGGACTTCCCTGGTGATCTGATAGCTAAAAATCCACCTTCCAATGCAGGGGATGTGGGTTTAATTCCTGGTAAGAGAACTAGGATTCCACATGCTGTTGGGCTACTACACCCTCACACAGTAACGGAGCCCTCACACCACAACTGGAAAGAAGCCTGCACACCGCAACTAAGACCCGATGCAGAACTCAATAAATTAAGAAAAAGCTGCCCTTCTGTAGCTTACATTCCAGTGAGGGGAGGAAGCAATAAAATAATATACGTAAGTATGAAAAAATATTTGTTTGCTCTGGGTTATACTCAGAGATTTCCATTCATCCCCTTTACCTTTCTGGGCCTCTATTCTTCATCTGTATTATAAGGAAATATGATCTTTATTGTATCAGGTGGAGAGATGCTTTGGGGAAAAAAGCCTTGCCTTCAGCATAATCAAGGTGGATATCTGCCTCTGTTTTTGAAGATCTAGAACCACGTTAACAGCAATATTAAGCAACTCAACACTGAAGACATAGGTGAAATGGGGAAGACTGAACAACTGAAGAAAGAACTTGTATCATTTATGAAGTATTCTGGTTTATGTGAGAATGTCCCAGGGAGTTTTAAAGGTGATCTTTTGTGTTGAAACTTTTTCAACCTAAAACTGCTACATATGGCAAAACAAATGGTAGCCTTCATTTGAAGACGTGAGTTCTTTTTGAACCAAATTGATGTGAAGCATAGGAGAAGGCGATGGCACCCCACTCTAGTACTCTTGCCTGGAAAATCCCATGGACGGAGGAGCCGGGTAGGCTGCAGTCCATGGGGTCGTGTAGAGTCAGACACGAGTGAACGACTTCACTTTCACTTTTCACTTTCATGCATTGGAGAAGGCAATGGCAACCCACTCCAGTGTTCTTGCCTGGAGAGTCCTGGGGATGGGGGAGCCTGGTGGACTGCCATCTATGGGGTCACACAGAGTCAGACACGACCCTTTTGGAAAAAAAAAAGTGAGGGGAGGGGGAGATTATTTCTAATTTAAAACAAACAAACAAATTTACCTTTCACCCCTAGCATTCTGGGACTGCCTCCTCCAAAACTTGCAATGGAATTTGCCCCAAGACATATTTCTTCAGCTCCTAGTTTCCGTCAGAAGCGAGGAAGAGGGAGGTCTGGATGTGCACTACCCCAGAGAAACTGAATCTTAAGGAACAAGGATTCAACCCAGTTCTGCCCTTTTGCTTCCCAATTCTTTCCTTCTGCTTTCTTCCTCTTCTCTCTGAACCAGCATTTTTTATATCTGGTTCTCTCTAGTCTTAGGGCTTCCCTGTGGCTCAGACAGTAAAAGAATCCACCTGCAACGTAGGAGACCTGGGTTGTATACCTGAGCCGGGAAGATTCCCTAGAGGACATGCCTACTCACTCCAGTATTATTGCCTGGAGAATTCCATGGGCAGAGGAGCCTGGCGGGCTATAGTCCTTGGAGTCACAAGAGTCAGATACTAAGTGACTAAAACACACACCCACTCCCCCCCCCCCCCCACACACACACACACTCCAGTCTTGCTCCTTCATATTCTTTGATTTATAGCTTCAATAGCAGCCTGAAACAGGCCATAAAAAGGTTTACTGAAAGAGAAATGGATTTTCTTAGATGTTCAAGAAAAAGGTTATTTTCTGCACCTTACAGGCCACCTGGGAAACACTCTACATACCACCAGATCCCTTTATAGAGTTCCTTAAGAAGACTGTCCTATTCAGTCCCTATTTAGTTGTCAGTGTCTGTGAGCGTTTCCAAAGGTCTGTCATTAAAGAGGCTGGAAATTTCCCCCAAATCTTTCCCCCCACCCCTGCTTTGGGCAGGTTGTCTGTGGGCAGAGGAAATAGAGAGGGTGGACTAAAACTCAAGCCAGCCTACATAATCTGCAGAAGCCCAGCTGTGACTCAAACTCTGGGTTAGAAGAAAGGTGAAGCTTCCCTTGGGTGAAATGCTTGCATTGTCTGTACACTCGGTTTTCACCTTAACTTCCATCATCAAAGCATCAACTACAGGCCCATTGGTGTTTAATCAAGCGTTAGGCACTAAGGATTAACTAGAAATATTCCAAGTCAGAATTTCTTAGCAGTCCAGTGGTTAGGACTCCACACTTGCATTACAGGGGACAGGGGTTCGATCCCTGCTCAGGGAACTAAGATCCCACAAGCAGTGCAGTCCAGCCAAAACAAATAAATAAATAAATAATTCCCAGTTAGCTTTGTGGCTTACACATTCATGAGATCTGAGACTTGAAATGACAGGACTGTAAGTGATACCAAAATTCATACCGTTTTTTAAATCATTCGAGTGGACACTATACATTACTAAGCTGCCACTCTGTTGAGTCGCAGTGAAACCAGTCCCAGAGCCCATTAGTTGATCCCAATGGACATCTATTAGCTTCTTAAAACAGAAAGAAAGAAAGAAAGTGAAGTTGCTCAATCGTGTCCAGACTCTTTGGGACCCCATAGACTGTAGCCTGCCAGGTTCTTCCATCCATGGGATTTTCCAGGCAAGAATACTGGAGTGGGTTGCCATTTCCTTCTCCAAGAAGACTACTGAAACAGAAACAGGAACATTGTTAATTACAGAGTTTGTTTATGCAAGTTGAGGTCTTTGGATTTGGCCTGCTGATTCTAATTTCTTCTCTGCCATCTCTACTGAAAAGCTGTAAGAAGCAGACCTCCACTGTTGTTGCTTAGTCGCTGAGTAGTGTCCAACTCTGCAACTCCATGGACTGTAGCCCACCAGGCTCTTCTGTCCATGGGATTTCCTGGGCAAGAATACTAGAGTGGCTTGCCACTCCTTCTCCAGGGGATCTTCCCACACCAGGGATAGAACCCAAGATTCCTGCACTGCACGTGGATTCTTCATGGCTGAGCCACCAGGGAAGCCCTGGGCTGATACTTGGGAACCTTTTATTATTTATCTCAGGCATGAATATATATTTAGAGTTTTTGTGAACATCTAATAAAATAATATCTAAAGACACAGGAACGTCAGCACAACGGTTAAGCTTGTTTCTCAGATATACTAGATGTTCTATAAATACGATCATTTCCTTTCAAAATGAAACACAATAATTGCCTCCTAAGAATATCTTTTTTTTTTTTTAATGTCAATCTTCTGTGCAGCATTACCCCATCTAGTAAGACTTTACTTCTAACAGGCAAGAATTTTAAGGTTGGCTGCAACAATGAAACAAAAAACCAAAACTACTGAAGACTCCAAAGAGCCTTCTTCTAAAACTGATCATATTATGTGCTTAATTATTTCTGTTGTACCTTTAAACTAAAGAATTATAAGAAGGTTTTGCTTTGCTTTTGGCAATTTGCATTAGTGTTTTGATGCAAAACACTAATGTGTGGTGGTGTTATGGTCTCTGTTCCTTTTAATAAAATCATGCTACTACTCCATTTAAAAATATTTGCCATAAAATAAGTGTTTCACCATGTTTTTGTTTTCTAAAATCTTTAAAGGTTTTACTCCGTGATCTCCATTATTCATACCCTTGGAATAAATTACTCCAATCAGACCACATAGGGAGAAAAGTTCGCTCCTGATTACAAAAGGAATCGGTCCAAGAGGTAAAGTATTAATCAATGTTATTATACTTCTTAACAATTTCATTTTCCTTGTTAAAATGCATACTCCCATCAGGCCAAGTGAAAACAGGATTTCCATCAGTCACTCACTTCTGTACTCTTTGGTTTCTGCTGAAATCTAGGGTCCCCAGTGGTTAATATGAATGGCTGACCTTACACCCATCTCCAATGTCCCCTTGATAGCTTTATCTAGCTATTATAATTTGTCATTGTCAAGCCATTAGGCCTTTGGCTTTAGTCTTATTTTTCCTACAGGTATCAAAAATGCAAAACCACAATTTATAAATACAAGATGACAGAATCCCATTTACACTGTTTCTAAAATGCCAAAAGGTAACTTTGTTGAAAATATCACAAACTTCTCTCCAAACTAGTTGCACAAGTTCCAGGGTGGTCTGAAGAGTTGATTCAGAAAATAAATGCCACCACAGCAACTTAAAATTCTTAAGGCCAAACATCCAGATGTGTCAATAATCTGCGTAAATTAGAAACAGATGTAAGCCCTTGTTGAAAAATAAATATAATAGAATTATTTCCTTTTGCCTCCTTATGCTTTCATACACTTGAATTTATTCCTTCCACATTTTTCTTGAGTAGGTTCAGATTTAAAAGCAAAATTCATTTCTATTCTTCACACAGGGGTGTAGTGATGTATTAAGTTCTCTAGAAAAAGAAAATAACATCAATTTGGTACCTTGTTTCATGCCCAGTGGAGCTAATCCAAGCACAGAGGTTCTCTGGATTTAGTTGGTGTTCTACACTCCAAATCTTCTGGGATATATTCTGGATGACTATAGACATGAAAAGTAATTGCCATCATGAAACCTACTCTTTGTTCCCTTAAGGTTACCCTAGTTAGAAGACAAAATAAACATTTCAAACATGGTAGAATTATATTACCAACAGCTTCTACTTACTTTCATTTGATGTAATTATAGAATTATTGTTAGAGTTAAGAAAAGATTTTTGTTGTTTTAATATTTTTTTTAAGGAGTGAACTTGCTCCTTAGGTCCCATCAGTATAAGCTAGGTGGGGGTGAGAGACACATGCGGACCAACGGGAAGTTTTGCGAGAAGAAATAGATGGTTGTTGGTAGACAGAGGGTTGCAAGACAGATATTAGAGACTTTCATTTCCTTAGAGGGTAAAAACCACAACCAACTGCACAAAGTTGTTTATTACACCACTGAGATCAATTAGGAAACTTCTAGTGTCTACAGGGCTCTCTTCTAGAACCCTGGGGCCATTTTGTCTCTATCATATGGAATCTAGGAAGGTAAATTCAGCTACTTACAAGCTCTCCAAAAAATAGCTTAAACAAAATGAGCCAGTTCCCAATTCACCTCCTTATTCTCAAACACCATTCAATATAATAATAGTCACAATAATAATAACAACAAATTTCTTAGCATGCAGGAAGTACGCATGCTAAGTCACCTCAGTCAAGTCCAACTCTTTGTGACACTATAGACTATAGTCCACCAGGTTCCTCTGTCCATGGGATTCTCCAGGCAGGAATTTGCTATGCACTCCTCCAGAATTCTGTAATCAATCAAGTGTCAATACTTAATTCTTCAGTGATTTCTGGATTTTCTGCAGTTATTGACCCCAATAATTCAGCCATACCTGGATGCATGAAATGTTATAGTATTGATCAGATAGTGTCTAGGGCTAGACTGTATTAACAATAAAACAGCACTTTCATTTTGGCTTCTGAAAAATTTGACCCTAGCTAAAATAATAAAATGAACATGATTTACCTTCAATGCTATTGATCTGCTGTGCTCCCTCTCACTCCAAAGGCAATGCCTACCAGATTCTACCCAGTCTCCCCCATTCCTTATTAGCAGAACTACTGGGGAAGGGAGGAGGTGCCCAGTTCAGAAAACTACCTTTCTTGGGTCTTTAGCAGATAGGCATGTTATTAGGTAGATTGTTGGGGAAAACTCTTTAATGGGGACCATCTCAATGAGCAGATCCCCTTTGCTCAGTCCCTTTCTCCTCTTTTTTCCTACCTGAGTCAGGGATGTGATTTCTGGAGCTCAGACAACCATTCTGTGAGATTAAGAGCAGAAGCCTGGTCTCTAGCAACATCAGGGAGCTGCCATGTATCAGACCAGTCTGACTACCTCTGGCTGCTGCTAAGTCACTTCAGTCATGTCCGACTCTGTGTGACCCCATAGACTTGTCACTAAATTAGATAAATATAAGCCCTCAGTTTGTGGAGGACACCATATCACAGTTCTTGTTAGCAGCTGTAGAATGTAATTTCTGATATATTCTTTGAAAAGTTTCTGCCCTAAGGCCTGCCTGGGTTCCACCCAGCCTTATTACCCACCAAACAGTCTACCATCTACTTCTGCCTTTCAGGAGGTTATTACATTTTCCATTTGTGTTTCAGATCTTGTCTCCACCAAACTCTTCTCTGTTAAAGAAAAAGAAATTGTTTTCAACCTCTTCAAGATGACTTTGATGCTTTCACTATTTTGTATTTATCTTGGAATGTATAAGCCACCTCCTTTACAAAAGATTTACACAAATCAATTTATCACGTAGCTAATCTGATTACTTAATATGGATTGTTGGGCGGAAAGAAGAAGTTGTGCTAGAAAATAAATACAAAAGAAAGATATCGAGACTGTTGTCTTATGCCAATAATCACTAAAGGGATATAAATAGAATTCTTTCCTATCTAAGTACCCTTATATAAACAAATAAGGAATTTTTTAGAGTTTTCAAAAAACATTTGGTGTAGATGATTTAACTAGAGTGGGATTAAATAACCACAGCAAAATTTTAAAACGGTTGATTTCTTCAGGGGCCAAAACACAGCCAAGTAAAAGAATTTTAGAATCCCTTTTCTCCAAAACATGGCTTTCTTCTTTGGAAAACCCATTCCCTGCTGAAGTGGCTTCTTCATTTGCCCTGTTTATTGTTATTATACTGTCAACGAGTTGGATGAGAGGCACTTACAAGCGTGTGAAATTGTTCAGGTTAAGCCTCTGCTGCTCAGGGCTGTTCATACTGACCCCATCTGAAAAGCTGGCTGCTGGATACCAAAGCAGCCCTCTCTCTGGGACTCTTCCACCGTCTTCTTTTCAAAGACAATTTATACGTCTCTTCTGCACCTGACCCTGCTGAGAAGGAAACAGACACTGATCTACAATCTTCTTCCACAAAGCTCTTCTTTTCTTATCCTCTTGGCCAGATTAAAGCTTAAACCAACCAGAGGACTGGGCACCAATGCTTCTTTTTAGTTTCCCTTGCAACTCTGTAAACTGAGTTTCTGTCTTTAACAGCCTATGTATTGACCCTTCAGCTTACCTCATTGGGAATTGATAATTTAGGGAAGAAATGGAAGAGAGAAGGTGAGTGGGAGAAAGTGAGGGGAAAAAACTGTGACTGAAAAACAAATTTGTTGCTATTGAATCAGAAAAATTGCCTCCCAAAAGTTGTATCTCACTGAGCTAAGTGATTCTGTCTTCCTAGTAAGCAAAGGCAAGTAGCCAAAAATACACACCTGCCCACAGGTAAGATGTTTAATTATTCCCAGGACTATGGACATCATGAACTTCACATGCAAGCCCATAGCCTTTATTTTCCACACTTGCATGGCAATGATCTCAAGTAGATTTCCTGCTCCCTCTCCACTATCATTTCACAAAGTAAGTGAGGAAACTGTGAATGCTCAGAGAAGTCAGGGGTTGAAAGGCCAGGAGAATTAACTGCACCACTGTCTCCTCCCTGAAAACTTTCAGTTTTTCTTGGGGCAACTCTGATGCACAAATCTGTTGGTATCACATCTTTAGTATCTCTTACAGAACATTTGTCTAAAATAGGTGTATTCTGATATTTTGACATGTGTTCATGTATCCAGAGAAGGCAATGGCACCTCACTCCAGTACTCTTGCCTGGAAAATCCCACGGGCAGAGGAGCCTGGTAGGCTGCAGTCCATGGGGTCACTAAGAGTCGGACACAACTGAAGTGACTTAGCAGTAGCAGCAGTAGCAGTTCATGTATCACAAGAAGTATGTGTGTGCTTAGTCGTTTCAGTCATGTCTGACTCTTTGTGACCCTATGACCCCACCAGACTCCTCTGTCCATGGGATTTTCTAGGCAAGGATACTGGAGTGGGTTGTGTGCCCTTCTCCAGGGAATCTTCCCAACCGAGGGATCACACCCCCATTTCCTGTGTCTCCTGCATTGGCAGGAGGATTCTTTACCACTGAACCACCAGTGTAGCCCATCAAAAGAAGTATGGATTATAATTATCAATGCTATTTCTTTTTTATAAATCTCTTTGTTTTGTATTGGGGTATAGCCAACTAACCACCCTTATGGCAGAAAGTGAAGAGGAACTAAAAAGCCTCTTGAGGAAAGTGAAAGAGGAGAGTGAAAAAGTTAGCTTAAAGCTCAACATTCAGAAAACGAAGATCATGGCATCTGGTCCCATCACTTCATGGGAAATCGATGGGGAAACAGTGGAAACAATGTCAGACTTTATTTTGGGGGCTCCAAAATCACTGCAGATGGTGATTGCAGCCATGAAATTAAAAGACGCTTACTCCTTGGAAGGAAAGTTATGACCAACCTAGACAGCATATTGAAAAGCAGAGACATTACTTTGCCAACAAAGGTCCGTCTAGTCAAGGCTATGGTTTTTCCAGTGGTCATGTATGGATGCGAGAGTTGGACTGTGAAGAAAGCTGAGTGCTGAAGAACTGATGCTTTTGAACTGTGCTGTTGGAGAAGACTCTTGAGAGTCCCTTGGACTGCAAGGAGATCCAACCAGTCCATTCTGAAGGAGATCAGTCCTGGATGTTCTTTGGAAGGAATGATGCTAAAGCTGAAACTCCAGTACTTTGGCCAACTCATGCGAAGAGTCGACTTAATGAAAAAGCCTCTGATGCTGGGAGGGATTGGGTGCAGGAGGAGAAGGGGACGACCGAGGATGAGATGGCTGGATGGCATCACCGACATGACGGACGTGAGTCTGAGTGAACTCCAGGGGTTGGTGATGGAAGGGAGGCTTGGCGTGCTGCAATTCATGGGATCACAAAGAGTCAGATACGACAGCGACTGAACTGAACTGAACTGAATAGCCAACTAAAAGCAATGTACGATAATTTCAGGTGAACAGTGAAGGGACTCAGCCATATATACACATATCCATTCTCTCCCAAACCCCTCTCCCATCCAGGCTGTCACATAACATTGAGCAGAGTTCCACATGCTATACAGTAGGTCCTGTTGGTTATCCATTTTAACTATAATGCTATTTCCTTTTTAACTTAAATGGCTTCATCACAAATTGATGATACCATACACACCACCTCCACTTTTGCTCTGTAATAGAAAAATCTGTATTGATGACTCTCAGATCTCAATCTCCATTCTGCTGAGATACATCTATACCAAGAAGTGACATAGCTCAGTGATCAAATAAACAATTTCTGGAGCCAGACTGCTTCGGGTTGAATCCAGCTCCTCTATTAAATAACATTGTGACTTTGCATAAATTATTTATTCTCTGCCCCAGTTTCTTCATCCATAAAATGGGGGTAATATCATATTTTATCAATTCTAGAAAGAACATTTTAACATCTTTAATATCAACATGTGTCTTAAGATAGATTTAATAGAAGAAACTAGCTGTCCCTGTTAGGATAGTTGTGAGAATTCAGTTAAAACATACAGTTAACCATAGTATTTGGCACAAAACAGTAGCCAATGCTATCATATTAATGGATATATCCTTTTCAAATTTTAGGCATCACAAATTCATGTTCCCTTCAAACAAGCTTATTACCCTATATTCTTATCTTGTTTAATGCCAGTAACACAAGCCAGAAATATGAAACTCATCACTGATTTTTTTCTTCTGCTTCACCTTCTGCATCTAATCACTTTAAAAGTTCTCTTAATTTTCTAGTGTAAATATGCCTCACCTTCCCTCTTTTTTTTTTTTTTTTGCCTCACTTCCCGGCATACAGGATCTTAGTTCCCCAGCATGAATCGGATCTGTGCCCCTGAAGGGGAAGTGCAGAGTTTTAACCCTGGACTGCCAAGGAAGTCCCTCATCTTTCTTCTTCTTGCCATGCCATCTTCTTGGGCCTAGAACATGGCAGCTTCCAAGCAAAACTAGGCTTTGTCTTTGCAGTCATTTTTCTAACATGGAAATCAGATCAGAGCCCTCTCTGATTTTCAAAGGCTCCCACCCCTACAAGACGAAGTTCAAACCCCTCCAAGTCCTGAGTTGTGAGGCTGGCTTCTAGATCTCAATCAGTCTCCCGGTCTGCCACAATCCATCTCTTACCATCTTCACAGGTCATGTGCCACTCTCCAAACTTCCCATTGATTAATGTCTCTGGGTTCTTACCTCTGCCCGCAACAGATTTTCCCCTTTGATCCGTGTACCCTCATCCTATGAGACTCTTGAGACTCTAGGAGACCTATGGTGATCTTTCTCTCATCTCCTCATGTGAAAGTGAGTGTTAGTTGCTCAGCCATGTCTGATTCTTTGCAACCCCATGGACTGTAGCCCCTCAGGCTCCTCTGTCCATGGAATTCTCCTGGCAAGAATACTGGAGTGGGTAGCCATTCCCTTCTCCAGGGGATCTTCCAAACCCAGGGATCAAACCCAGGTCTCTGACATTGCAGACAGATTCTTTACCCTTTGAGCCACCAGGGAAGCACCCCTGCCCTATAGGTACTTGTATATACCCTTTTGTGGGGTATCCTATAACCTTTCTATTTCTACTCTATTTCTCTAATGCTTAATCTATTTATCTCCCCTGCTGCTGCTGCTGCTGCTAAGTCGCTTCAGTCGTGGCCGACTCTGTGCGACCCCGTAGACGGCAGCCCACCAGGCTCCCCCGTCCCTGGGATTCTCCAGGCAAGAACACTGGAGTGGGTTGCCATTTCCTTCTCCAATGCATGAAAGTGAAAAGTGAAAGTGAAGTCACTCAGTTGTGTCCGACTCAGCGACCCCATGGACTGCAAGAGCACTGGAGTGGGGTGCCATTGCCTTCTCCCCTAGTGGACAGTGAATATTTTAAGATTATATTTCTTTATCCTGAACAACCTTACCTGGCACATAGTAGATAATTGATACATAGTTGTTAAATGAATGAAAGAATAAATGTAACCAGGTGCTTACCATTGTATGTGACAGTATGTTGAGAAATACATATTGGGGGAAAGATCAAGACAGAGAATAACATAGAGAAATAAATCCAAAGAAATCTTTCTCATTAGCCACAAAAATGAGCTCTTTCCCCCCAAATACACCTTTTTCTTATTTACCTGTCTTAAAATGGGCCATTGCCCTGGTAGACAACGTGTGTTCTAATGCTCTCAGGCCAGGATACTCATGCTCTTTTTTTAAGGATTGACACTGGTACTCTGTTCAGGTACCTGAGAAGTGGATATGGTTCTTATTCCTGCTACGAGGCAACAACCTTTAATGCACTGCTCTGTTTTTACTAATAAGGCAGCAAACTATCAAAATGCTATTAGGGATAAAAACTGCACATGTGGGATTTCCCTGGTGGCACAGTGAAAAAGAATCTGCCTGCTAATGCAAGGGACACAGGTTCGATCCCTGATCCTGGCTGCCTCAGAGCAACTAAGCCCCTGCACCACAACTACTGAGCCTGTGCTCGAGAGCCTGTGTTCTGAAAAGAGAGAAGCCTGTGCATTTATAAAAGGGTAGTCCCCGCTCACCTGCCACAACTAGAGAAAGCCCATCTACAGCAATGAAGACGCAGTGCAGCCATAAATAAAATAAAGTATTTGTTTGAAACTTCATATGTGGTAATAGTAAAACAATGGAAAATGTGGACAAACACCAGACTTCAAGTGCATGCTCTGGTTTAGATGGCTTCCTAAATGACTGGTGCTTACTGTGAAAGGCACATTGCAAAAACACTTTTGCAGACTTTGAATGAAAGGTCAACCCCACCATGACCCCTGTATAAGCTCACCAGTCAAATCTTACATTAATATGATGGGGTGGGGGGATGTACCAGGGAAGGTGTATTAATTACACCTAGGGATTCTTTTGTGATGTGGAAGAAACACAAAGGGCAAAAATTATTTGACCCCTTTCACTTATGTGTGTGTTTGTGGTTCTTTTTTTAGGGGGAAGGGAGTTTGTTGCTTGTTTGTTTGTTTAGCTGCACCACACAGCTTGAAGATTCTTAGTTTTCCAACCATGGATTGAACTCTGGCCTGGTAGTGAAATCACAGAGTCTTAACCACTGGCCCTCTAGGGAATTCCCTGTTTGACCCCTTTCTACCCAGATTTTACTATGATGCATTTCAGTTAAAAGGTTGGTCCAAGGGCTTACCACCAACATGCTGGACCATAGTCTCTTCATCAAAGGCTTGCTTGGCACTTATTGGCCAAGAGTCATTAGAGAAAGTGCCAAGAGATTCAAATTATTGACACTTTTCTTGCACAAGTCAAGACCTCAGACACAGCAATAGAAATCATACTCAACCTTTCAAAAGAGGCAAATGGATAACATACCTTGTATGGTTTAGGGTGGGGGAAAAGGATTACAACTAACTCATCTTGCCAACTGGGTCTTATCAATCCTTCCCCACGTGTATATATTCTTTTAATTGAGAACTGGGCATGGACTGATAGGGGACAGCAGTGATTGCACACTGGGGTTCTTAGGAGAAAAAAGGTGAATACTTTACAACTACAAAGTAATTATGTCAATATAATAGTATTCTATTTCCTAAGAGTATTTTCCAAACTCTATGTCTTAATCTCAGGGTCCAAGGAAGAAGATTAAATGAGAACCTCGCTAGGGTACTATTCGCCAGGCCCATGCCTCAGAAATGCTTTCTCAGCAAAGCAGGGCTATAACCCAGTCCTTCTGACATTTTCAGTGCTAAGTATCCCCCATCCCTTGGAAAGAATCCAAGACAGAACTACCCTCCCACCAAATCCCATTTTGCAGTTAATTACAACATACTTTATTGTAGCTGTACTGATTACAGTAGAGACACAAGATTCCATTTATATTCAATGCAATCTTCAGCAAGTAGAGGAAGAAAATAGGTTTTGCCCTAAAAAAAGATATTGAATCAAATTCTGGAACATTACTAGGGCTCACCAATGTTCCCCATTCTCTTCCCATCCCTGAACACATAGGAGAACGACTCATTCTCACCTGGTGAAATTGAACATGACCACTTGACTTGTTTTGGCCAAGCAAGTGTGAAGCAAAAGTGAGGAGGATCACTTCTGAGTAAAGCATCAAGAGTTAAGACAAGATTCTCTGTGCTTATTTCCCTCACCACAAGGCTCTATCACACAAATACTGAGATGCAGATGGTCCAAGATCAAAGGGCCAGGAAGGTTGGGCCACTGCCTGTAGAGTTATCTGAACCTAAAGTGGAAATAGTGTGACAGAGACAGTTTGTATTTGTTGTCACCATAGCATAACCTAATCTATGTAGATAACATAGGTTAACCTAACCTACATGGATAACTGGACCTTGGGTAGCAGAATTTGCTTTTGTAGACTCCAAATTAATCATCAATAAAATGCCAAAGCTTTCAAGGTTATCTAATTCCTGGAGAGGAGCTTATATCATGTTTCATTCAATAAACATCAGAATCTAGTGTTTCCATTAATTGTATCATTAGAATACAGCAAAATCCCTTGTCATGGTTTATCATTTTCATTCTAATTAGTGTTCTGTGTTGTGACAAAAGATCAAGCCTTTGCCTGGTGTGACTGCAATTATGAAGTAAGTTTAAGGTTGCACGCTACATGCATCACTCAGCCATGTCTGACTCTTTGTGACCCATTGGACTGTGTAGTCTGCCAGGCTCCTCTGACCATGGGACTTTTCAAGCAAGAATGCTGAAATGGATTACCATTTCCTTCTGCAAGAGATCTTTCCGACCCAGGGATCAAACCTGAGTCTCCTTGTCTCCTGCATTGTAGACAGATTCTTCACCTGCTGAGCCATTGGTTAAGGTTACAATTAATTTAAGTCACTGTGCTTCCTCAACATAATCAATTTGGCCTCTGAATCATATAAACCAAAACTGTAAAAATCTCTACAAAAATGCATTGGGCTAATTACATAAGAACTTATTTCAGATCTATCATAATATTTCAAGGATCTGGAGAAGATATTCTACGAATAGAAAAGTGGATTATCTTAATATTGTGTGTGCTTCTGTGGTTCTAAATAAAATTAAGACATCTGAAAAGAATTGTACTAGATATTAAAATTTTAGACTTCTGGGTTAATTTTTTCCAGAAAATTCCTTATCTTTGATAACTCTGATAATAAGCAAATGATAAGGTGATCCTTTTGTGTCATCCAAAGGCTACCAAATAGGATTTTGTGGTAATTCACACAAATAGCACTTAGAGATCATTTTCTATGTGTTCAACAGTGTTTGCTCTAGAGAGCCAATGATGAAAAAGATGTGGTCCCTGCCCTCTTCTAATTTATAGTCTAGCAACCTCTGCCTTAAGAGATGTATACCGCTACTTTCTCTCCAAGCTTTGGGTTGTGAAAATAACATTGCCTAATAGTAATATGCATGTGTGCCTGCTAAGTCACTTCTGTCATGTCTGGCTCTTTGAGACCTTATGGACCATAGTCCACCAGGCTCCTCTGTTCATGGGATTCTCCAGGCAAAAATACTGGAGTGGGTTGCCATGCCCTCTTCCAGGGGATCTTCCCCACCCAGGGATCAAACCTGAGCCTCTTATGTCTCCTGCATTGGCAGATGGGTTTTTACCACTAGTGCCTCCTAGGAAGCCCAACAGTAATTTAATAGAGCCTAATTTATCTGGGAAAGTTCAAGTATCTGGAATCCAGCTGAGAATCAGGAAGGCACTAATAGGAGTCTTTAAGAAGTCATACATTTCACACATTAAAAAAAAAAAAAGTTACCGAGTATTTGTACTGTGCTATTCACTTTGCTATATGGTATATATTGAATAGTTCATCATTATAAACCCCATGATGGGATACTAGTTGTCTCCATTTTATGCAAAGAGGTTGCTTCCCTGGTAGCTCAGATGGTAAAGCATCTGCCTATAATCTCGAACCCTGGGTTCAATCCCTGGGTTGGGAAGATCCCCTGGAGAAGGAAATAGCAATCCACTCCAGTATTCATGCCTGGAAAATCCCATGGACCAAGGAGCCTGGTGGGCTACAGTCCCTGGGGTCGCAAAGAGTTGGACACGACTGAGCGACTTCACTCACTAGGGTGGAGCCAAGATTTGAATCCAGATCTGCCCAACCCCAGAGCTCAGTGTCTTAACCACAACCCCACACAGTGTTTCTCAAAGACTAAACACGAAAACTCTTGGTCTTTACTTATAGAATAATCCCCAGGGCTTTGTGTCCATTACTACTGCTGTGTAACAAACCACTCCAGTTTTCATAATTCAGGATTAAGAAAGAACACAGAGGGAACTGTTTGACTCTACTGCTTGATGTTTGAGGCCTCAGTTGGGAAAATTCAACAGCAAGGGTGGGAAGGGGGTGGGGGAGTGAAGGAAGAGTGGGCTTTGGGAGGAGTATTCAGCAACTGAAGGCTAGGATCTTCTAGAGGTGTGTTCACTTATGTGCCAGTAAGTTAAGGCTTCTCAACTGGGACCTCCGTTGGAGCTGACAACTATGCCCCCTCCATGTGGTATTTCTAAGTAGCTTAGGAGTCCTCTTAGCAAGGAAGTCAGATCTCTTACTTAATGACTCAAGCCTTCAAAAGTGAGTGACAAGGAAAAACGTGCCTTGCTTTTCATGACTTGGTCTTAGAAGACACATAGTGCCGTGTCTGCCATATCCATCACAAATCTCACCAGATATATGGGAATATATGTAGGGGATAGGATTGGGGGTCAAGGTCATAGTGCACAAGGGAATGTGGAATGAAAGATAGTTGGCAGCCATCTTGGGGAAGTGCAATCTGCCACAAGCCCTCACCTAAAGGTTAATTGTTCCTCTGTCCTGTCCAAATCCACCTTGGGAATATCCAACCATATCTCAAGTCCACAGAGTAAGCAGTATGTAGACATTGCCCAGCTTGTATCCCAAAGTAAGCAGTATGTAGACATTGCCCAGTTTCAACAATGACCAACAATTTGTCGATTCAAACAATAAATGTAAAGGATGGTAAATAAGGCAGGAATTAAAACTAGGAGCATCAGTTTTACCGTAAGACAGAAATAGAAAAAGTATGCAGAGGAGATAAGAAAAAGTCAGTAACTACAGGCTGCGAAGCATTTAATTCAGGGCCTGTATCTCCACAAAACTCAACAAGCCCATAGGCACCTTGCATTCTTACATTGAAAAATAACAAAGTTTTCTAATAATGACCCTACCCTAAGCATCTAGAGAAGCTTAAATTCTATCTAGTATATTACACGAAGGAAGGCTGCAAAATTTGGGTGATATATTTTACAAAGATTGCATTTTAAAGGGGCAGTTGAGGAGTAAACACACTTATCTCTCATGAAACAATTAATTCCTCAGTACTCATTTCTGGATTATTACTATTCTCATGGAAAATACACAGTCCTGGATGGTTTTGTTCAGATGAGAGGGAAAAAAAAACCCACTGAAGTTTGCATTTTCTAGAGCTAATGCCCAAATTCCACCCATAATTACCAAGCTGGCACATGCTGCAAATTCACAAGCTATGTGCCAATGCATGTACACATTTGCAGACAAGCACCTGTTCTGAATATTTAATTTTGATCCTTATCTCCTAAAACTATTTTAACAAATAAAGCTCTCTTATGGCCTGAGCTTCAAAACCAGCAAAACTGATGGAGTAAATGGAGACAGTTCCAAAGTCCATGTACTATTCACCATAAGGAAGACAGGCATTCATCCCCATTGGGTTTTCCCCCAGCAAATTTGCCTGCCTTATAAAAATCTGCTTAGATGCATATAAAATGCTGGTTTACAGTTCTAAAGCGCACACCAGCTGACGTCTGAGAAGAGTCAAGGACAGGTTAAAAAGTCTGAACAGATCACGCGCAGTATTGGCATTAGACTGAAGACAATATCATATTATAGGATCATTTATTTTAAAAGGGCATTTGGGGACTTTCCTGGTGGTCCAATGGTCAAGACTCTGCCCTCCCAATGCAGGGGGCACAGTTTTGATCTTCAGTCAGGGAAGTTCCATATGCCATGAGCCACGACTCAAATATGTAAAATAAATAAAAGGAATTTTGACATTACCTTTAAGTGCTGATTCTTTTAATCCTTGAACACTATAAAGAATATTTTAAAAGAGTCTCTTTTCCCATGGCTCCAGCATATCCACAACTTCAATTTTTAGTTCTCAATGATTTCTTTTTAAATGTTTCTCATTAAGCAATGGAATTTGGAGCTATTTTATAATGTCACTGAACAGAATAGCCTCTTGAATAAGCTGCAACATAAAATTCTTTAGACCAAGACTAAATGATGGGATGTGAAAACCAGATCAATAAACAGGAAAATAAAAGAGCACAGAGAGACTGGCAAAGCAAACAGAACAGTAGTGGTGTTGGTTTCTTTGATTGTTTAAGAAAAGTTCCATGAACTTTAAAAATCTCTGTCTCTCTTGCACTTTTTACCTCCATCCAAGCCTCTGAGCTCGGCTTTTCTTTGTTTATTAAATATCTCTAACATAAAAGTATAATTGCTTCTTTGTGTTAGTCGCTAGAGCCTGCGGGTTGTGAGTGGCTGTGGGCAACTCCGTGGCTGCTGGTGGAGGCCAGCTAATGGTTAAGGAAGAGAGAGAAGGCTGCAGGCTTGTGCATGGGTTCCAGAATCTCTAGAAACCAGGCAGCCAGAGACACATCCAGACATAGTGAAAAAAATAAGAAGAGAGGGAAACCCTCATCAAATCAGTTTGTGATTAAAAAAAATAAAAGTTATGGTGTTTTCACAGCTTAACAGGCATATTGCAAGACAAAAACCATAAAAAAAGCTAAAGTGCAAGATTTCTTTCGACTATTAGACAGTCAACAAATGACTATCAGCTATTCAACTATCAACAAATGATTGACATATTTTGGCAATGCTAAGAATCAGGCCATTAACTTCTGCATATCTTTTTTGTTGTTAAATTGCAACTATGCTTTGTCTTCATAAGCAGAATGGCACATTACACCTTATTAAAATGTGAAGATCATATCTTCTGAAAAGGTAGAAAATTTTCAAGTGTTAGCTTTATCATTAAGGAATAGAAATAGAATGAGACAAACAAGACAAAATGTAAGTTAAAGTAAGATAGTAAAACAAGTCAGAATATATTCAAAATCACAATAATTGTAAACAAAACGAACTATCCAATAGAAACACAAAAATTGCAAAGCTGTTTGCTTCTTTCTTTTAAAAGTATATATTCTTCACAAGAGATACATCAATAAGATAAACACATGAGAAAAGACAAAAAGAAGAGAAACTACATAGACAAATACTGACCAAAATAATAACAACAATGAGGGCCATGAAATTAACATAAGACAAAAGAGACTTTAAATCAGAAAGCATTATCAAAGATAAAGAGGTTCTTTACTACATAAAGATTTTTTAAAATACTGAGTATCACATAAGTCTATATTTGTGTGTACTTTGCAACTTATAAATTTTTAAAGTAAAATTAATAAATAGCAAAAATTGATCTACCCATCATCATGCTAATAGTAAGAGCTTTCAACATATCTATCTCATTTACTGACAGATCAAGCAGACAAAAACTTTTAAAGAAATAGATTTCAACAGCAAAATCAATGCGCTTGAATTAATAGGCAGAATTTCAGAGAATAGAAAGGAGAGATAAGAAGGCCTTCTTAAATGAACAATGCAAAGAAATAGAGGGAAACAATAGAATGGAAAATACTAGAGATCACTTTAAGAAAATTGGAGAAATCAAGGAAATATTTCATAAAAGAATGGGCAAGATAAAGGACAGAAATGATAAGTACCTAACAGAAGCAGAAGAGATTAAGAAGAGGTGACAAGAATACAGAGAGGAGGTATATAAAAAAGGTCTTAATGACCTGGATAACCGTGATGGTGAGATCTCTCACCTAAAGCCAGACATCCTTGAGTGTGAAGTCAACTGGGCAATACAAAGCATTACTATGAAAAAAGCTAGTGGAGGTAACTGAATTCAGTCTGAGCTATTTCAAATCCTAAAGATGATGCTATTAAAGTGCGGCTCTCAATATGAATTAGCAAATTAGAAAAACTCAGTAGTGGCCACAGGACCAGAAAAGGTCAATTTTCATTCCAATTCCAAAGAAAGGGAGTGTCAAGTAATGCTCAAACTACTGTACAATTGTGCTCATTTCACATGCTAGCAAGGTTATGCTCAAAATTCTACAAGCTAGGGTGTGGCAGTATGTGAACCAAGAACTTCCAGATGTACAAGCTGGGTTTTAAATAGACAGAGGAACCAGAGATCAAATTGCCAACATTTGTTGGAACTTGGAGAAAGCAAGAGAATTCCAGAAAAATGTCTACTTCTGTTTCACTGACTACACTAAATTCTTTGACTGTGTGAATCACAACAAATTGTGGAAAATTCTTATGGAGATGGAAGTAGCAGAGTACCCTACCTGTGTCTTGAAAAACCTAAATGCAGGTCAAGAAGCAACAGTTAGAACCAGACTTGAAACAACTGACCGGTTCCAAATTAGGGAAGGACTACAACAAGGCTATATATTGTCACCCTGCTTATTTAACTTATATGCAGAGTACATCATGCAAAATGCCAGCTGGATGAATCACAAACTGGAATCAAGATTGCTGGGAGAAATATCAACAGATATGCAGATGACCCCACTGTAATGGCAGAAAATTAAGAGAAACTAAAAAGCTTCTTGATAAGGGTGAAAAAGGAGAGTGAAAAAGCTGGCTTGAAGCTCGACATTTAAAAAACAAGATAATGGCATCCAGTCCCATCACTTCATGGCAAGTAGAAGGGGGAAAAGTGGAAGCAGTGACAGATTTTATTTTCTTGGGCTCCAAAATCACCATGGACGGTGACTGCAGCCACTAAATTAAAAGTTACTTGCTTCTTGGAAGGAAAGTTATGACAAATCTAGACAACATATTATAAAGCAGAGACATCACTTTGCTGACAAACATCTGTGTAGTCAAAGCTATGGTTTTTTTCAGTAGTCATGTATGTATGTGAGAGTTGGACCACAAAGAAGGCTAAACACCAAAGAATTAATGCTTTTGAATTGTGGTGCTGGAGAAGACTCTTGGATTGAAAGTAGATCAAATCAGTCAATCCTAAAGGAAATCAACCCTGTATATTCATTGGAAGGACTGCTGCTGAAGCTGAAGTTCCACTCTGGCCACCTGATGTGAAGAGCCAGCTCATTGGAAAAGACCCTGATGCTGGGAAAGATTGAAGGACAAAGGAGAAGGGGCGGCAGAGGATGAGATGGTTTGATAGTATCACCAACTCAATGGACATGAAATTGAGCAAACTCCAGGAGATAGTGGAGGATAGAGGAGCCTGGCCTGCTACAGTCCATGGAATCTCAGAGTCAGACATGATTTAATGACTAAACAACAACACAGAACTCTGGACCTAGCCATTAGAAAACAAATATTTTTCTGAAACATACATGAGACATTTACAAAAACTGACGAAAACTATGTCATATAATCAGTTTCAGCATATTTCAGGAAATCGATATACACAGGCCATGCTTTTACATAAAATAAACACATTAAAGCTAAATGGATAAAGAAGATGTGCTGTGCAAATTAAGATAAATATATAATAGAATAATGCTCAGTCATACAAAAATAAACTTTTCCATTTGCACCAACATGGATGAACTTAGAAGATATTACACTGTGAGAAGAAGAAAGCCAAATACTGTATGCTATTACTATATGTGAATCCAAAAAATGCAACAAACTAGTGAATAAAACAAAAAGAAGCAGACTCACAGATATTGAGAACAAACTAGTGGTTATCAGTGGGGAGAGGGAAGTAGAGAGGGACAGTTAGAAGGGTAGGTGATTTAAAAAAAAAAAAAGAGTTATTATGGAATTATACAAAATCATGTGTGTGAAACTTTTGAAAGCTGCAAACACTATAGAATTTAAACAATCTCTTTCATTCAATAAAAAATGTAAATGAAAGCTATAATGAAATATCACCTCACAATGGTTAGAATGGCCATCATCAAAAATTCTACAAACAATAAATGCTAGAGAAGGTATAAAGAGAAGGGAATCCTCCTTCACTATTGGTGGGAATATGAATTGGTACAGCCACTAAGGAGAGCAAAATATGGAGTTTCATTCAAAAAACTAAAAATAGAACTAC
The DNA here is from genome assembly GCA_006410635.1 of Cephalophus harveyi. NCBI lineage: Eukaryota > Metazoa > Chordata > Mammalia > Artiodactyla > Bovidae > Cephalophus > Cephalophus harveyi. The sequence continues at coordinate 475,074 of SJYT01019999.1, read as the reverse complement.
CATATGATCTGGAATTCCACTCCTGGACATATATTTGGAAAAAGAGTAATTCAAAAGGATACATGTACCCCAGTGTTCATTATTTACAATAATCAAGACATGGAAACAACCTAAACGTTCATCAAAAGACAAATGGATAAAGAAGATGAGGCACATATATACAGTGGAATATAATTCTGACATAAAAATGAACAAAATAATGCCATTTGCAGAGACGTGAATAGACCTAGAGATCATCAGACTGAATGAGGTACATCAGACAGAGAAAGAAAAATATGATATTGCTTATAAGTGGAATCTAAAGAAGTGGCTAAAGAAATCATGCATGGATGTGAGAGTTGGACTATAAAGAAAGCTGAGCACCAAATAATTGATGCTTTTGAACTGTGGTATTGGCGAAGACTCTTGAGAGTCCCTTGGACTGCAAGGAGATCCAACCAGTCCATCCTAAAGGAAATCAGTCCTGAATATTCATTGGAAAGACAGATGCTGAATCTGAAACTCCAATACTTTGGCTACTTGATGCGAAGAACTGACTCCTTGGAAAAGATCCTGATGCTGGCAAAGATTGAAGGCAGGAGGAGAAGAGGATGACCGAAGATGAAATGATTGGATGGCATCACCAACTCAGTGGACATGAATTTGAGCAAGCTCCGGGAGTTGGTGATGGACAGGGAAGCCTGGTATGCTGTAGTCCATGGGGTTGCAAAGAGGCAAGACATGACTGAGCGACTGAACTGACTGAACTGACTGAAAGAAGTGGCAAAAAGTGAACCTCTTTATAAAATAGAAGTTGATTCACATATATAGAAACCAAACCTGTGGTTACCAGGGGAGAAAGGAGAGCAGCGATAAATGGAGAGGCTGGGATTGACATATACACACTACTATTAATATATATAGAATAAATAACTAATAAGAATGTACTGAACAGCACAGGGAACTCTATTCAGTACTCTGTAATGACCTATATGGGGGAAAAAAATCTAAAAAGAGTAGATATAAATGTATGTATAACTGACTCACTCTGCTATGTAGCAGAAACTAATACAACATTGTAAATCAACTATGCTCTAATTTTAAAATTTTAATTAATAAAATAAATTTTTAAAATAAGAAAAATAAACAAGTTTAAAATCCATGCAACTAAAAATTCAGAAACATTCCCCCAAATAATTCATGGGATGCAAAAGAAATTATATTGAAAATTTTTCAAATACTTAGAATGAAGAACAAAAACACTATTTTCAAAGCAAAAACTGAAGGAGAAATGCTTAGCCTTAAAAACACTTTCAATATACAGGAAGAAAGGCAAAAAAATAAGTGAACTTCAAGAAGTTTTGCACCAACTTGATGTAATACTCAGATGGTAAAGAATCTGCCTGCAATGCAAAAGACCCTGGTTCAGTCCCTGGGTTGGGAATATGCCCTGGAGAAGGGAATGGCAACCTACTCCTTCTTACCTGGAAAATCCCATAAACAGAGGAAGCTGGTGGGCTACAGCCCATGGTGTTGCAAAGAGTTGGACAGTACTGAGCCACCAACACAAGAAGTTTTGCACCAACCTTATAGAATACTGCTAGCTTCATCAATGCCCTAGCCTCCCTTCCCTTGACCCAGACTTCCGGAGGAGTGCTCTGTCACCCAAGGAGGTTCAGCAACAGCGATTGATGATAATACAGAGTCACGTGGCAGCGAAACACAGCCTGGACCTGAAGTCACACTCCGAAGCTTTCCTGGCCTGCACTTACTCTAGGAAATAAGAAAAAAGAAGGAAAACTGAAAGGATTCTTTTTTTCAACAATGTGAATAGGTCAAGAATTGGGAAAAATATTTTTCTTTGATCCCTAACCAAAGTAACATCAATCTCCACCACAGTCAACCATGCATAACTATCCAGTTTATAATTTGGAATCTAGTAGAAAAAAATGTAATGAATTGTATGTCACATTGGCCACAACTAAACTCCTGCTGCTGCTGCTGCTGCTAAGTCGCTTCAGTCGTGTCCGACTCTGTGCGACCCCACAGATGGCAGCCCACTGGGCTCCACCATCCCTGGGATTCTCCAGGCAAGAACACTGGAGTGGGTTGCCATTTCCTTCTCCACCTTTATTGATTTAAAGTTTGGATTCACTAAGTGTGTCTTTGGAAAAATCACTTAAATTATTACTTTCCTCATTTAATTTCCTCAAGATTAAAACTATGATATGTTTCTCTTAAAATATACACCCTACTATACAGAAAATAAATAACCAGCAAGGACCTACTATATAACACAGGGAACCAAGCTCAATATCTTGTAGTAACCTATAAGAGAAAAGAATGTGAAAACAGAAAGTATGTGTGTGTGTGTATATATATATATATATATAAATATATATATATGGGCTTCCCTGATAGCTCAGTTGGTAAAGAATCTGCCTGCAATGCAGGAGATGCCAGTTCGATTCCTGGGTCGGGAAGATCCACTGGAGAAGGGATAGGCTACCCACTCCAATATTCTTGGGCTTCCCTTGTGGCTCAGCTGGTAAAGAATTTGCCTGCAATGTGGGAGACCTGGGTTCGACCCCTGGGTTGGGAAGATCCCCTGGAGAAGGGAAAAGCTACCCTCTCCAGTATTCTGGCCTAGAGAATTCCATGGACTATACCCATGGGGTTGAAAAGAGTGTGCCATAACTGAGAGACTTTCACTTTCATATATAATTGAAAAAAAGAGTTTTAAGCCAAACTTGTGTACTGGGTATATACTACACTTGGTTGTAATATATTATCTATTTATATATTGTGAATTCAATTGACTAATGCTTTGATAAGATATTAATATCAATAATCATAATAAATATTGGCCTATTAAAGAAAAACTATGATACTTTTCTCAGATGATTTCTGGTAAGGATGAGATGATAAAAATAATACAGCACAGGGTCTTGTGGATGCCAATAGTTACATTTCATAGTTTTTGTCTGCCTCAGAAAGACATCTGATCAACGAAATAGCTAAAATACATTTGACATCAACCTGAATTGAAGGTCTTAGCATGTCAGAAGAGAAAATGGGGAAAAATGTTGGTCAGTATTGAAACCAAAGGGAAGATATGAGAGTCACCAAGACAAACATCAACAGTGCCCAGAAGAGCACCATCCAGGATCCGTCTTGTCCAGTAACAATAGCCACAAAAGTCCAGCATGGACTGGACAAACTAGGCCAACCAACTACAGACCTTTCCACCTGGGCAGTATTTTTGATAGAGAGTTGAGAGTCTCCACCCACCCCTCAACACTTGCCAAAGTCTGGGGAAATCTAACAGTAGCAATTTTGCCATTTGTCCTAGAAGACCCTGATGAGATAGAAATCCTAAGAGAATATAAATCTTATGAGGTAAATAGCTGTGTTGCTGCTAATCAAAAAGAATGGGAATTCCACAATTAAGTTCCAATGTGGAGAACAGGGAGAATATCATCCAGTGTATGAGCCTGGACTTCAGACCTGGTTTAGAATTTCCACCTCTAATTTGTGTGACCTTAGACAAGTTAGTTATGTTTTCTTGAAGCTGTTCCCTTGTGTACAAAATAGAGGTGAAAAATATCTACCTCACAGGGTAAGATGAGGTTTCATGAGAACTTGAGCACTGGATGAGTGGCAGCAATCATTCATGAGAGGAAAAAGTAGGTCTGGCTTTTTCCTCAGCTTTCTGGCTGAAGACGACAGACCTGAACAGGGAACCTTTGCAGGGGAGACAGTGTCTACTAAAAACACCATAAGCATCAAGTCTCTGCTGGGAAGTCATGAGGAAGTGGGGTACATGGACAAAGAAGTGGACACAGAGGACTTGTTTCTCCCCTTGATGAGTGGAGTCTCAGACTAGGCCTAAGAGAGAGACAATCTTCTTTATTCAAAGCAAAGGCAGTTTAGTCCTAGGAAAATCTAACCATGTAGGGTCTCTGGTGAAGTAACTGGTCAAATAGCCTGGGCCTGTTTTGAGTCTTGGCTGAGGGTGAAAAGCAAATTGCTTCCCATGACATACCTCCTATTTCCCAAGCGGGGCCTACCTACTGAACACTACACATAAATCCCAGATAAAAGCAGTGCACCGGTTTCCCAGTAATGTAACTTTCCCAAACGCTGCACACACAGATTTATAGTAACATTGGGCAGCCATGCAAAAGGTTGCATTGTGTTCAGTAGTATTGCTTCTAATTTCAGGAGGATTTCGGGTGAGGACCTTTGAAGTGGGTGCTTGACTCATGCATCTGTAAATTCCTCATTTTCCACAGTTATTAAAACACCCGTCAGTGCCAGGTTATGCCATTGTTCATTCACTCCTTTGGCACGCCAGCGTGGGGGTGGATGCCAACCACACAGCCGCCACAGAGGCACAGACAAACAGTAGGTGAGGCGGGCAGGCGTCATGGAGGCTAGGGACTGCATGCCAAAGGGACACACGCTTGGAGGCAGTCATACTGCCACCGCTTAGGAGTCCTTTAACTGCTTGTGGCAGTTGAAAGATCCCCCTGGCCTCATGCAGCAACGTGGATGGACCTAGAGATTGCCATACTAAGTGAAGTAACTCAGACAGAGAAAGACACGCATCATATAATATCATTTACATATGGAATCTTGCAGGAAATGGCAACCCACTCCAGTATGCTTGCTTGGAAAATTCCACGGGCAGAGGAGCCTGGGGGGCTATAGTCCACTGGGTCGCAAAACAGTTGGACATGACTGAGCTACTGAACAACAACGATCTGTGGAAGACACACAAAAAAATGATGCAAATAAACGTATTTACAAAGTAGAAACAGACTCACAGACATAGAAAATAGAGCTACCAAAAGGAAACCATGGAGATGGGAGAAATTAGGAGTTTGATATTAATAGATTCACACTACTATGTATCACTTAAAAGAGATAACCAACAAGGACCTAGTGTATAGCAGAGGGAACTATATGCAATATCTTGTAACAACATATAAAGGAAAAAATCTGAAAAAGAATATGTATATATACATATAATTGAATTACATTGCCATACACTTGAAATTAACACAATGTGGTAAATCAACTATACCTCAATTTAAAAAAAAAAAATACCCTGAGATCTGGAAGAGTACATGAAAACAAGCTGAGTTCATCAAGAGATGGCTTTCTTCACCTACTAAGTCTTCAATTTTTAGAAATTATCAAAGCATTGTGCACACTAAAATTGGCAAACATTTGACTGTTCCGCATCCAGTATTTCTGCCCTGGCCCCATTCCATGGGTCAGAGAGGGAGTATCTAGTAGGGTCTCCTTGGGTCATAGACAGAAGGCATATTTCTATTTAGGAGATCAGCCCTGGCCACAGAAATAGGTGTTAGAACCAGAATGACATGTTTGCCTTAATTAATCTTTTCTTTGGAATGTAACAAACTTTATGTAAGCTACTCTGTTCTTCCATACCCCAGACTGCCACTGCTAATTATCATTCTAATGTTTTAACAGCAATTTCCCCAGCAGAGAATTCAAAATTCCTTAGTACATTATCTCCTTTCTCTTCAAAATACCTTTATGAAATAACTGGAGGAAAGCTATTATTATTATCTCATTCTAACAAAATTTATTTGACTGAGGAGGCAAAAACCTAGGTATTTGAATAGAGCATGGGCAGAAACTAATCGAACTAATTTTTAGGTGAAGCTTGTGAAATCAGCTTCATTATGTCTGTAGTGATACCTGCTACCTCTCTCACCATCAAGTTTCTGATCATTTACCCAAGACTAACTGTCCTGGCCTGAACCACAGATGTGACTGAACAGAAACATCATCCATTCTAAGAATGGTTACCTGCCACCAAAAAGTACCTGTTAATAGGCAGATGGTGTGCCCCTTTAAAAAAGTCAGAACACATCTGAATTGTCTAATACAAGGTTAATTAACAGCACTACAGGTATTTTTCTGTTGGCCTCTTAGCATGTGGAATCTTAGTTCCCCACCAGGGATCGAATCCATGCCCCCTGTATTGGAGGCACGGAACCACTGGACTGCCAAGCAAGCCCCAGTACTGACACTTTTGATAATATTTTGACGTGGGGGGGGTGGGGTTTGTCCACTGCATTTTAGATGTCGAACAGCACCTCTGGTTCTACCTACTAGATACCAGTAGCATCTTCCCCAGTTGAGACAACTGAAAATATCTCCAGACATTCCCCAACTTTCCTTCCGGAGGGAAGAAGGGGAGACAAAACCATCCACCATTGAGAAATGCTGCCCTAATCAACCAAAAGCAAGTAACAATGGAGCACTACCCTCAGCCTGACATTATAGTAACCAGATGCTGGAGGCTAATAAATAACATGTTCTTGTTTTCATGAGACTGGAGGTAAAGACAGAGCTTCAGTTCAATTCAGTTCAGTCGCTCAGTCGTGTCCGACTCTTTGCGACCCCATGAATCGCAGCACGCCAGGCCTCCCTGTTCATCACCATCTCTCGGAGATCACTCAGACTCACATCCATCGAGTCCGTGATGCCATCCAGCCATCTCATCCTCGGTCGTTCCCTTCTCCTCCTGCCCCCAATCCCTCCCAGCGTCAGAATCTTTTCCAATGAGTCAACTCTTCGCATGAGGTGGCCAAAGTACTGGAGTTTCAGCTTTAGCATCATTCCTTCCAAAGAAATCCCAGGGCTGATCTCCTTCAGAATGGACTGCTTGGATCTCCTTGCAGTCCAAGGGACTCTCAAGAGTCTTCTTTTTATTGTGATCCACACAGTCAAAGGCTTTGGCATAGTCAATAAAGCAGAAGTAGATGTTTTTCTGGAACTCTCTTGCTTTTTCCATGATCCAGCGGATGTTGGCAATTTGATCTCTGGTTCCCCTGCCTTTTCTAAAGCCAGCTTGAACATCAGGGAGTTCCCGGTTCACGTATTGCTGAAGCCTGGCTTGGAGGATTTTGAGCATTACTTTACTAGCATGTGAGATGAGTGCTATTGTGCGGTAGTTGGAGCATTCTTTGGCATTGCCTTTCTTTGGAATTAGAATGAAAACTGATCTTTTCCAGTCCTGTGGCCACTGCTGAGTTTTCCAAATTTGCTGACAGATTGAGTGCAGCACTTTCACAGCATCATCTTTCAGGATTTGAAACAGCTCAACTGGGATTCCATCACCTCCACTAGCTTTGTTCGTAGTGATGCTTTCTAAGGCCCACTTGACTTCACATTCCAAGATGTCTGGCTCTAGATTAGTGATCACATCATCATGATTATCTGGGTCGTGAAGATCTTTACCTCCAGTATACTGGAGGTTAAGAATGAGAGTCTATGCAAAGGAGGGAAGGTGGGAGGGACAAATTAGGGGTATGGGATTAACAGGTACAGATTGCTGCTGCTGCTGCTGCTAAGTCGCTTCAGTCCTGTCCGACTCTGTGCGACCCCATAGACGGCAGCCCGCCAAACTCCCCCATCCCTGGGATTCTCCAGGCAAGAACACTGGAGTGGGTTGCCATTTCCTTCTCCAGCTACTATGTGTGAAATAGATAGGCAATGAGGATATACTGCAGAGCACAGGAATTATAGCCATTAACTTAAAACAACCTATAATAGAGTATAATCTGCAAAAATGCTGAATTACTATCCTGCTGCTACTGCTGCTGCTGCTAAGTCACTTCAGTCGTGTCCGACTCTGTGTGACCCCATAGACGGCAGCCCGCCAGGCTCCCCCGTCCCTGGGATTCTCCAGGCAAGAATACTGGAGTGGGTTGCCATTATGCTGTATACCTCAAACTAATATAATATTATAAATCAACTATATTTCAACAAATAAAATAATAGTAGTAAAAAGAGTCTATGCAAAGGGAATTCTGAGATAGGAAATCACAGTTGTTCAGAACAAACTTCATGCACAGTGTAGGCTATGAGTTGGACTTGAAAATGTGCAGACCTGAAACATTAAATGATGAAAGACTTTAGGCCATAACTGAAGGGAAAAGATTATAAACAAGGATCTGAATGCCGAAAGGAGCACAGGAAAGACAGACTGCCATCTGACAGGTGCTCGGGACTGGTCTCCTTCTGCTGGATCAATGTCAAATGGAAGGGGAGTGTTAAACACTGGTCAGATCTCTGCCCTGTCTTATTAGTTGTACTTGCTTAGAAGATATAGAGGGCAGGCTTTCAAACTGGCTGACAAAAGGAACCTAGAAGTAATTGTCAGTACAGTGGATGGCAAGATCAGTCTTCAAAAAGATCTTCAGCACCTGAAGCAATGGGTTGAATTTCATAAAATGTTATTTAACTGTGCCAAATGTAAGATCCATGCTTGCATCCAAAAAGAAAAAAACTGATTGGATAAATAGGGTATGGAGGTAACAAAGTGTAGCAAAACAAATGTAAAAAAAGAAAAAAGAGTACAGATTTTGTGAGCAGTGTCTTCAATGGAAGTCAACTATAAAATATTAATGCCTCCTTCCTGATACACTAAAAAAAAAATGTAATGAAATTCTAGTTTCCATTAATAGAAGTATAATATCTAGAATGTGGAGAAGGCAATGGCATCCCACTCCAGTACTCCTGCCTGGAAAATCCCATGGACGGAAAAGCCTGGTAAGCTACAGTCCATGGGGTCACGAAGAGTCGGACACGACTGAGTGACCTCACTTTCACTTTTCATTTTCATGCATTGGAGAAGGAAATGGCAACCCACTCCAGTATTCTTGCCTGGAGAATCCCAGGGACGGCGGAGCCTGGTGGGCTGTCGTCTGTGGGGTCGCACAGAGTCAGACACGACTGAAGCGACTTAGCAGCAGCAGCAATATCTAGAATGAGGGAGGTGATAGTCCTCTTTTGAATATGCATTTAGAAATCACAGGTGGATTACTATGTTCACCTTTTTTAAGGTTATAGACAAACTGGAACATATTCAAAGAATAGCAAGCCCAGTACGGAAGAAGCATGAAATCAGACCACATGAGGAATTTGAATTTTTAATCAGGAGACAAGATAAACCTGCAAACATGATAGCTATTTTTGCATATTTAGGGACAGAATTAGAATCAGTAGGCAGAAGTTATAGGGAATTAAATTTTGGATCAAATATAAAAAATAGCTTTCCTATGCTTGAGGTTGCCCAAAGATGTTTTCTCAAGAGGAAGTGGGTTACCACGTGAGAACGTTCACCAACATAAGCAAGATGACCACTGAACGTGAAACTTAGTATCTCTATAAACCTCCATTATCTGTCTATAATTAGAGGTAAGAACAAAGAGTTTTATGAGATAATGAATGGCAAGAGATTTACATCTAGAAAGTACCTTAATAAATTGCATCTATTACTTTTCATTTGTTTTGGACAATCAACTCCCCACCCTCATCTATCAGAGAGCAGCAGACAGACCAACTAATGAATGGAGTTTCCAGCACAATATCTTTAACTATCACTGGAAAGAGACAGGATCTAAAACATGTGGTTATAGAAATTATAAACCTAGAACTCCAGTTTCTTAATTGCAGAGGTTAGGAAACCGGTGACGTGGCATTTCTGCTTTCATGATATTGCAACCTTGCAGTATAACCAACTTCTCACATTTCCCAGTTTAATGTTTTTATTAAGGGCCTTTGTAACCATTTATCTTCATCCTCAGTGCAAGTGATCAAGCTACTCTCAGACTAGAGTAACTGAAAACAGGACGTCCCCTGCATCCCTGGGGTAACATTGCAATCCCACCAATGTTGCACCGCAAACCAAGGAGGGTTCCCCCCAGCTGACTCATGTGAGCATGCGCCCTGCAGCCCAGGGAGAATGCTGTCCTGTTGCCCCTCCCCCACTCTATCCTGGTTTTGTGTAGCTTTACAGCATCTGTCAGCTATGTTAACATCCTAGCAGATGTCCTGAATATTTCCTTACTCAATATCTGATATAGGTCTAATCATAAAAAGAGTTAAATGCTACTCAGAATCTCAGAATATCCATGGCAAAATAAATGTAATTTGTCTTTGGTGTACGGTCTACAAGAAATTACACTGCTGGTTAACAGCAGAATTCTTCCTTTGGTTGAAGGATTGCCAGGCTGCAATGTAGAACTGGCCTGCGATGCTAGGCTTTCTTCTTGACGTCTTAAGGAACACTCTTCGTTTCTTCACCTGACTTGGGTAAAGCCCCCATCCCGCCCTTGCTTGCTGCCTGCCTCCTTAATGTACATTCTATTCTAGTCCAGAACTGGGACTAGGGTTAGGGCAGCGAGACACCTAGGGCACAAAATTTCTGCACTCATATCTCAGGCTCTCCAGCTTGAATGTCCTACTTCCCTCTCACTCAATGAATTCATGCGTTACCCCCTTTTGAAAGTCTTCTGTGGTATACACTATCATATGTGAAATAGATAGTGGGAAGCTGCTAAAATAACGCAAGCAGCCCAGGCTAGTGCTCAGTGATATCCTAGAGGGGTGGGATGGATGGAGGGAAGGGACACGTGTCTAAGCGTGACTGATTCACATTATTGTAGAGCAGAAGCCAACACAAAATTGTAAAGCAATTGTCTACCAATTAAAAAATAATATAATTTTTTAAAGTTAAAAACAAAAATAGTCTTCCTTGGTCCATCTAGTTGGAGACTCCCTCCAATCTACCCCAACCCCACTCTGCCTGCCCAAATTCCCACTAAAATCTACTTGAAGATCACTCAAGGCACATAAAACTGTTTACCTTGATTTATAATTATTTAAATATTAAAGTTAGTTGTGACAGAGGCTGTTAATGTCCAACCTCTATATCCACATTCCCTTCACTTAGTAGCAGAACCTTGATAAACAGCTGGATACATCAATCCAGCCTCTCCTGAAGCTTGTGAACTTTCTTTGAAGCTCATTGTAACCATCAGTTATCTTGTAGTATAGAGTATATAATGTAGTATAGAATGCCCAGAAAAATCTCAAGGAAAGAGAATGGCTACATTCTTCTCCTTTTCCTGTATCTTTGTGTAAGGAAAACAAACGTGATGTCTGGAATTCCAGCAGCCAACTTGAACCACATGGTGAATGGTCTCATTCTAGGCAGTTGATGAGGAAAGTTCAAAGATCCTGAAACACTAGTATCCTGCAGAGTCTGTATATCAGCTCTAGACTGCCTCCCTCAAAACTTTTTTTACAAGGAAGAGAGATAAACTTACACATCCTTTACACCACTGACACATGCAGCAAATTTAATTTTAACTAATAAAGATTTTTATACCAAAAGGGGACTGCTGCTTTACCTAAACTATAGGATTAATTTAAAGGACATGGTTGGATGACATGTAATGACAAAACCGTTGCAGACTGGAAAGTTGGCAATCCTGGTGAAACAGTAGCCAGCAGAACCCCGGAAGGGACAAACAAAGGGTTGTGACGTTCATGAAAATAATAGAACATTTTTAGAGTGTTAGTGTGTGTTGGCTAATTCTAAACACTGCCAGTAATATTCCACAAAAAAGACGACCCCGGATTAGAGCTAGCCAATTTGCCATCAGGGTGGGAAGGAAGACAACTTTGTTAAGAGCCTATAGCCAGCAGACTAAGTCTTACTTGGAGTCTTTTCAGACTGAAGAAGCCGTGGACTTCTTACTTCAAAGTGAAGCTATTATAAGCCATGGCCAGAAGCAGAAGCAAAAGTAGCCTTCAGGGGAGATAAACCCATGGCCTCTTGCTTTTGTCAGGTGCAATGTACTTCTTCCTTTAGGAGTTTTCTGTCAAATGTGGAAGCAGTTAATTAGCAAGACTCTTCATGCCTTTGATTCCAAATAGTCTCAGTTTGGGAGAGGGGTAGTTGGCAAAAAACAGAGGGCTGTATGTAATAAAAGAGAGTCTTCAGGCTCAAAAACCTTATTAAGACAAGGTATCTGATTCTGGGTTACCCACACACAGAACAGAAGAGCAGCAAGTAAATTGGAAGCCCCTTGGGTTTGTAGGATTTGTATTGTCCATAAAACCCTAGGCTAGCCAGCGGTATCATGATATTAATCTCTTAAATAATCCCTGAGTCCTCAAGCTTATCCCCCAAAAGAGGTGAAATAGGAATGCAGCCTCTAAGAAAAAGCCCACTCTCGAATGCCCACCTTAGAAAGACCATATAGAAGGGTCGACCAGTAAGAGTATCCCAGAGAGAAAGCCCGTGGCATTGAGGACAATGACCATGGAAATCACTCAACTGCCTGGGCTGGGCTCATCACTATTCTCAACCAACGTGATTTAGAAATTGCTCTGGGGAATTCCCTGGTGGTCCAGTGCAGGGTGCCCAGATTCAATCTTGGTCTGGGTAACTAAGATCCCACAAGTCATGCATGTGGCAAAAAAAAAAGGGGGGGGGGCGGAATTGCTATAGCCCAGAGTCTTTGATTTTCTCCACGTAAGTTATACTGCAGTCTTTATGTTTCTAATCTACTGTTGAATATTGGGCATGGCAGATGGGTAGTAACTTTTTGTCAGACCATGATGATCCCCTCTGATATCTAAGGGAGCTGACTACACAGGCAGAAATCCTTAACCTTGAACTGGAGGCTCTAAGTGCATTGCATTTCAGAGTATCTCCCTTGAGGAAGAATGGAAAGGAGTGATGCATACTTCAGGAGTCAGTGGGGTAGATTGGCAGACACTGACAGTTTCCTATTCACCCTTTCTTCTTGTAACAGAACCCTGGGCTTTATTTAGGTAGACATGTTGCCTATTGAACAGACTGTAGAAAAACACTCAAAGTTTTTTATTAGAATTATGCTTTGGGAAGATTATGACCAACCTAGACGGCATATTAAAAAGTAGAGACATTACTTTGCCAACAAAGGTCTGTCTAGTCAAGGCTATGGTTTTTCCAATAGTCATGTATGGTTGTGAGAGTTGGACTATAAAGAAAGCTGAGTGCAGAAGAATTGATGCTTTTGAACTGTGGTGTTGGGAGAAGACTCTTGAGAGTCCCTTGGACTGCAAGGAAATTCAACCAGTCCACCCTAAAGGAAATCAGTCCTGGGTATTCATTGGAAGGACTGATGTTGAGGCTGAAACTCCAATACTTTGGCCATCTGATGCAAAGAGCTGACTCACTGGAAAAGACCCTGATGCTGGGAAAGATTGGGGGCAGGAGGAGAAGAAGACGAAAGAGGATGAGATGATTGGATGGCATCATCAACTCGATGGACATGGGTTTGGGTGGACTCTGGGAGTTGGTGATGGACAGGGAGGCCTGGCGTGCTGCGGTTCATGGGAACACAAAGAGTTGGACACGACTGAGTGACTGAACTGAACTGAACTTGGGAAGATTTATCTAGCAACAGGAGATAGTATTCATTAAAGGAGAGAAAGACTGAAAGAATGGATTTTTGCTAGAAGACTATTGCAATATTCAAAGAAGAATTAATGAAACCTACATAAAGCTGGATGCAAGGGAAATAGAAGAGAAAGGGACAAAGAAATACAAAGGTAGTTATGTTTCAACTTGGTGATGAGACATGGGGAGCAGAGCAAGGTAAAATGTTAAATATGGCTTCATGGTCCCATTTTAGTGTCAAGGAAATGGTCATACCAGGAACAGAAACACAGAAGGCAGGAGGAAGAGCAGGTCAGTAACAAACAAGATAAGCTCCGATCTGAATACATAAATGTGCATTGCTGGCAAGATACTCGCATTGGTGTCATTACCAAATTAGATGTGAGGCCCCCTCTTCGGGGTCCTAGCTGAACCAAATCCTCCTGGCTTAATCAGGGAGTTCTTTCCCCCTTTAGATCCTTGGGTCAAGAAATCCCCTGGAAAAGGAAATGGCAACCCACTCTAGCATTCATGCTTGGAGAATCCCATGGACAGAGAAGCCTGGTGGGCCACAGTCCATGGGGTCACAAAGAGTCGGACAGGACTGAGAGACTAACACTTCAGCCTGCTTTGCTGGCCACCTTGAATCTAGCCGGGTCAGTCCAGTTTTGGCCTTGTGGCATATATCCTGTAGCTTGTATGGTTAACGACAGTTTCTGTGCCTGGGGCTGGGCTGCATGGCATAGGTAACAGTATCTGACACTTGAAGCATCAGATTTGAAGTCAGTGAGGATGGAGAGAGGTAAATTACAAACTGGAAAATCCTCTGCCAAGGATAATAAATGAAACAGAGAAGAAGGAAAGATCATTGGGAGAAAGTTAGTTGGTAGAAAGAATAGGAAACCAAGAATTGTCTTACTTGATTGGAAAATGGCTTTTCAAAAGTCATTTGAATAGAATTTGTATCTTACTGTTGTATGAAAATTATATAAATCTTCATCATGTTGAATTGGTTCATAATGCTTTTCAGGTCTACTATCTTCTTCTACTTCTCTATACATTCATTCTATTCATTTCTGAGAGTCCGATATTAAAGCTCCAACAAAAAATCTTAATTTATCTACTTAAAACAAACAATTGCAATATATAGTGGAACCATATGTATCCTTGTTCTGTATTTTCCAAGTCTCCCGTTAAGTGTGTTATCATATTTTCATGATTTAAAAAATGAAAAAAAAGATTAAAAAAAGAGAGATGATTAATTTAAAATGAGGCAGTTAGGGTGGGCCCTAATTTAGTCTGACTCATGTCCTTATAAGAAAAGGAAATTGGAACACGAGGAGACACCAAGGCAGCACAGGCATAGAGGAAAGAGCGTGAGAAGAGGCAGCAAGGGGGCAGCCACCTGCAAGCCAACAAGAGGCCGCTGAGAACTCAGCCCTTGGTCTTCATCTTCTAGCTTCCAGGACGGTGAGGGAAATGAGCTTCTTTTGTTCAGGGTACCCAGTCTGTTGTATTTTGTGACATCTACCCTAGAAGACAAATGCATTTGGAAACTTATAAGAAAAGAAAGCTCTTAAGGTCCACCCTAGACCTGCAGAACCAGAAACACTGGGGATGAGGGCCAGCAATCTGTGTTTTAACAGATTCAGAATCTCCAGGTGATTCTGATGCACAGCTAAACTTGAGTACCACTGGTCTAGAATATTCTAAACTCAAGAAGAGAGGAGGCGAAAATTAATGATATTTTTCTCTTTTATTCTGAGGTATTACATTCTTTATAAAGAATTATTTGGAACAAGAGATTATCATACCAAGGGAAGTAAGTCAGACAGAAAGATAAAGATCATATGATATCACTTATTTATGTCATCTAAAAAAAAAAAATGATACAAATGAACTGATCCTCAAAACTGAAACAGATTCACAAACTGAAAATGAACTAAGGGTTATCAAAGGGGGAAATAGGGGAGAGATAAATTAAGACCTTGGGATTAACAGTTACACTCTACTATATGTAAAACAGATAAACACGGTCTTAACTGTATAGCACAGGGAACTCTATTCAATATCTTATTATAACCTATAATGGAAAACAATCTGAAAAATTATATATATATATATATATATATTTGAAGATCCCCTGGAGAAGGGAATGGCAACCCACTCCAGTATTCTTGCCTGGAGAATTCCAAGGGCAGAGGTGCCTGAGGCCTGGCGGGCTACAGTCCATGGGATCACAAAGTCAGAATTGGACACGACTGAGCATCTAACATATGTATACACTTTGCTCTATACCTGAAAATATTACAACATTGTAAATCAGCTATACTTCAGTTTTTAAAAAGAAGGAATTATTTAAATAAGCAAAAACAGGTAGTAACAATGTCAAATACTCAGCCTTAGTTTTCATTAAAACTAATTCAGCTAGTAATATCAGTAGCAACTAAAGTATTCATTATATGTGTGGTTATTGGTTTCTATACAAGAGACCAGTGGTTTCCAAATTTTAGGATGCCCAAAAAACAAGGAGCTTAACAAAAATACAGCTTCCAAAACTTGGATCCTTCTAGTCAGTGTGGAATTTAGAACTTTATCTTAAGGAACATCAGGTAATCTTGATACAGGCATCAAGAAACCACCAGTTGTGTTTCTTTTATTCAGTCAAGAAGTAGAAAGACTAGAAATGAGTTGAGGTGGCTAAAGAGATCAAAGAAATGTGAATGGTTTAGAAGAAATCCTCAAAATGTTATTTTAGTTAATTCTTGGTCTTCTCAAACAAACCTTTTCTCAGATAATCATAATTGCAGAGATTCTGTGAGATCAGACATTTACCCTGGGAATAGTGACTTCAGTGGCTGCAATTTCAGGTAACAGGTTCTGACTAATGTTCCTCAAACTCTCCCACCATTTTTGGATGTCACAATTTTCAGTTCCAGTTACATCTGAAGAAGCCACATCAAGGCAGGTCTCTACTGGTAACATCAAACAAATTTGATGTTTTTGGATTTCGATCCTAGGCCACTTCCTGTTCTCCAAATAAGGAGAGTTAGTCAAGTTTCTTAGCCTTCTAATGGAATAAAACACAAAATTTTACTCTTCTGTCCAACTGCCACCCTGTCAGTTAACACAAAGGAGAAATGCTCCTTTTTACCACAAACCAAGTTTTAAACATGTGCTCACATATATAAGTAAGGTATGCAATACTTTTAAGTAAAAGAAAATCATTTATATTGAAAATGTTTTAAAACAATCATTTAACAAAAATTAAAGAAACAAAATAATCATTTACTCCCCACATGGCTGTTTGTTGCTGTTCAGCCACTAAGTTGTCTCAGACTCTGCAACCCCATAGACTGCAGCATGCCAGGTCTCTTTGTCCTCCACCATCTCTCAGAGTCAGTCTGCTCAAATTCGTGTCCCTTGAGTCAGTGATGCCATCTAACCATCTCATCTTCTGCCACCCTCCTCTCCTTCTGCCTTCAATCTTTCCCAGCATCAAGGTCTTTTCCAATGAGTTGGCTGTTCGCATCAGGTGGCCGAAGTATTGGCGCTTCAGCTTCAGCATCAGTCCTTCCAATGAATATTCAGGGTTAATTTCCCTTAGGATTGACTGGTTTAATTGACCCATATGGCAATAAGTAAGTTCAGTTCAGTTCAGTCGCTCAGTCGTGTCCGACTCTTTGCGACCCCATGAACTGCAGCACACCAGGCCTCCCTGTTCATTACCATCTCTCGGAGTTCACTCAGACTCACGTCCATCGAGTCAGTGATGCCATCCAGCCATCTCATCCTCGGTCGTCCCCTTCTCCTCCTGCCCCCAATCCCTCCGAGCATCAGAGCCTTTTCCAATGAGTCAACTCTTCGCATGAGGTGGCCAAAGTACTGGAGTTTCAGCTTTAGCATCATTCCTTCCAAAGAAATCCCAGGGCTGATCTCCTTCAGAATGGACTGCTTGGATCTCCTTGCAGTCCAAGGGACTCTCAAGAGTCTTCTCCAACAGCACAGTTCAAAAGCATCAATTCTTTGGTGCTCAGCCTTCTTCACAGTCCAACTCTCACATCCATACATGACCACTGGAAAAACCACAGTAGGTAAATAAGTTAAAAAACAAGTAAGTGGATTAGGACATTTTACTGGTAATAGTTCTATCCTATTTTTTATCCTAAACCGTGAACTCCAGTTAGCAGTCCTTACTTCAATTTTTCAGCTCTTACAGTAAAAATATTTTAGTTGAAGCATTTAATCATTTAAGGGTTTCCTTTTATAACCACTTTCTTGCAGACAATTTTTCTATTCAAAAATTCCAGTGTGACAATGGAGCCACTAGGAGAGAAGAATCAGCCACAGACCTCCAGGAAACACTACCCACAAGCTCTCCAATAGCTCACACAGTCTGCCATATAGTTGCTGTTATTTGTGACCTGCATGTGTCTAATACAGAAACCTGACAGGAAATATTACATAGTAACAAAAACTAACTTGATGTTATTAAGAGGTTTGAGTTAATTTGGACAAGTAGATAAAACTAATGACATTAGCTCATAAACAAACAAGAGAATTAAAATTACATAAGAAGAAGAAAAGAGAGGTTGAGGAAGGCTATGATTCAACCTATCATGGCTTTATTAAAAAGCTCTTTGCTAAAAACCAGGGCTGGTCCTTTCTGTCACACAAGTTCATGTTTAACCATTCTCTGCAGGTAAAGGGAGAATCACATAAGACGCTGTTATGGGGCCGCATCCCACACTGGGTGAGGTGGCTGTGAAACCAAGCCTCTCAACTGACGGCTGAGCCTCCTGTAACTAAGCTGACTAAGCCACACAAGGCTGACTCTTCTCCAGCCTCTGTGCCCCTGCAGCCCTCTCTACCAGCCCCCCTAGTCCCTCCTGAAGGGCGTGTCACTCCCCCAAGGACCTGGTCCCCTTCCTTTCAGCCCATTCCTTCAGCTCAACCAGACGCCAGTGGACTTCTGACTGATTTTTCTGAGGGAACCAGTAGGTCAAGATCCCACCAAAGGGGAAGGAGGTTGGTGAACTCAACACCTGTTCACTGGGATGGCTAAAGCTGAAGTCACTTCCAATCCTGTTTCCCTGATGAACACTTATTCTGCCTGCTAAAAAATGGCTTTGACTTATCTCCTTGAGAAATGTATCCATGGCATTATCATGCCCTCACTTTTTTCCTGGCCAGGTTTTTTCACTAAAGAGGGTCTCACAGCTTCTCAAGACCGCACTTCTGCCTGAGCCATCCTGGTGGTCACACAGTGTCTTTCTACTGTGAAATAGAAAGCTAATTAATTAATTAACTGTTAATTATTAATCTGTTAATTGCAGATGTGGGGAGATACTTGCTAAAAAACAAGAATTCCAGAGGGAGAGGGATAAATTAGGGACTTAGAGGGATAAATTAAGAATTTGGGATTAACAGATACACATTACGATATATAAAATAGATAAACAACAATGTCCTACTGTATAGCACAAGGAACTATATTAATATCTTGTAATAACCTACAATGGAAAAGAATCTGAAAAAAGAAAATATGTGTGTATATATATATATATATATATATATATATATATATATAGCTCTACACCTGTAATGTGGAAGACCTTTCGATGCCTGGGTTGGGAAGATGCCCTGGAAGGAGGCATGGCAATCCACTCCAGTATACTTACCTGGAGAATCCCCATGGATAGAAGAGATTGGCTGGCTACAGTATAGGATAGAGGGTGATTACAAGAGAGGATAGAGTATGGCTGGCTACAGTCCATGGGGTCCCAAAGAGTCAGACATCACTGAGCAACACAGCATATGTTTATGTAATATATGTATGTATATATATAATGTATGTTATAAAACACCAAGTCACTTTGCTATACACCTGAAATTCTGTTAATTAACTATACTTCAATTAAAAATTAAATTAAAATTAAAATAATTTTTAAACATTTTAAAATAAGCTATGGGGATATATCAGGCAACACAGGGAACACAGCCAATACTTTATAATAACTGCAAATGTAATGTAACCTTTAAAATTGTGAATCACTATATTGTACAACCATAAGTTATATAATATTGTACAGCAACTATACTTCACTGAAAGAATATAAAAGATAATAAAAATAAAATCCAAAACCCAAGAATTCCAGTTCAGTTCAGTTCAGTTGCTCAGTCGTGTCCAACTCTTTGCGACCCCATGAATCGCAGCATGCCAGGCCTCTCTGTCCATCACCAACTCCCGGAGTTCACTCAGACTCACGTCCATCGAGTCAGTGATGCCATCCAGTCATCTCATCCTTGGTCGTTCCCTTCTCCTCCTGCCCCCAAACCCTCCCAGCATCAGAGTCTTTTCCAATGAGTCAACTCTTCACATGAGATGGCCAAACTACTGGAGTTTCAGCTTCAGCATCATTCCCTCCAAAGAAATCCCAGGGTTGATCTCCTTCAGAATGGACTGGTTGGATCTCCTTGCAGTCCAAGGGACTCTCAAGAGTCTTCTTCAACACCACAGTTCAAAAGCATCAATTCTTTGGTGCTCAGCTTTCTTCATAGACCAACTCTCACATCCATACATGACCCCTGGAAAAACCATAGCCTTGACTAGACGGACCTTAGTCGGCAAAGTAATGTCTCTGCTTTTAAATATGCTATCTAAGTTGGTCATAACTTTTCTTCCAAGGAGTAAGTGTCTTTTAATTTCATGGCTGCAGTCACCATCTGCAGTGATTTTGGAGCCCCAAAAAATAAAGTTTGAAACTATTTCCACTGTTTCCCCATCTATTTCCCATGAAGTGATGGGACCGGATGCCATGATCTTCATTTTCTGAACGTTGAGCTTTAAGCCAACTTTTTCACTCTCCACTTTCACTTTCATCAAGAGGCTTTTAGTTCCTCTTCACTTTCTGCCGTAAGGGTGGTATCATCTGCATATCTGAGGATATTTCTCCTGGCAATCTTGATTCCAGCTTGTGCTTCTTCCAGAGGGAGTCACATTTCTTACCATTTAAAAGTCATCAGTCTCTTCTGAAATGAGTACTATGTAGTTGTACATAGAGAAATGGCCCAGACTCAGTGGATGACCCTGCTCCCAAAGCAGGGAAGAAACGGAATGATAGAGCTGTTGCCTCTCATGGACAGAAATGGCCCTGAGAACGAACCCCAACACAGGACATTATCATTGTGGAAGAAAATGGATGGAGGAAAACTTCTGGACAAGGCCAAGGAAGAAAAAGTATAGTAAATTAAAAATAAAGCTGTTAAAGGAAAAGAGCAGAAAGAATAAGGTTGAATGGGTGTGTTTACAAAAGGTCTATCAATGAATAATGAGTTAACTAAAAAAGCAAGTCTAATTGGGTTTTGATTAAGCTATTTATTTAACTCATTACATCAGTCAGTAGATATGTATTAAGCTACTACAATCAGGTTCTGTGAGAGATAGTGCATAAGATAGACACAGACCAGGCCCTCAGGGGGCTTATAGTTTCGAGAGAAAAGCACATTAGAAAATAAACATCCAAGTGTGCATCTAATGTTATTGAAGAAAAGTACAAGATTCAATGAGAGCTCACAGTAGAGTAATGGATCGGGAGTGAGCAAGGAAGAGCTCCCCGAGGAAGTGACATTTAGACAAACCAGAAACGTGAAGAGGCAGTCATCGGGTATGGAGAGGGCAGGGGAGGGACCCGCGGACAGGCTCTAAGAAGGAGCAGCTTGGTGTGTTCTAGAAATTACATCAAGGTCCAAGTGTCTATGAAGGAGTGAGCAAGAGAGAAGCATTTGGGAGCAAGAAAAGCAGGAGAGGCAGACGGTCAGGGCCTGTAGGATTCAAGGCGAGTTGGGGTTTTGCCTTGGAGATATTGGGAAGGCATTCCAGGTTTGAGCAGGAAGAATGACTTCAGATATGAACAGCAGAGCTGCTGTGCGAAGATAAGATTGCGAAGGACACGGGGAGATGGGGAAAACCCATTAAATGAAATTCAGGGGAGAGGTTAAGTTTATTTGGACAGGGAAAATAACTCTGAACCAGTTCAAGAAACAGCAGATAAAAGTGTAATTCCAATCATGTGCTCCCTTACTTTAAAACCATTCAGTGGTTTTCCATCACACTAGAATAAAAATCCTAACTCCTTACCATGGGCTACAGGACCTCAAATGATCTGGCCTCTACATCTCTCCAACTTTACCGTGGCTATTCACCCCTCGGCTCACCATGCTGTAGCCCACCAATATGTTTATTTTATCAAACTTTCCAAGTTCTTTCATTTTTATCTGCTGCTTTCTTTAATTAAAGCATCCCATTCTCCCCATACAGCCTTAAGACTAGTTCCTCACTATTCACATCTCAGCTTACATCTCTGTTTACAAAATTATCACTGTGTCCCTTGTCTAAAATTCATCCTAATCATCTCTTGAGGGCAGGAGAAGGGGGCGACAGAGAATGAGATGGTTGGATGGCATTATTGACTCAATGGACATGAGTTTGGGCAAACTCCAGGAGACGGTGAGAACAGGGAAGCCTGACGTGCTGCTGTCCATGGGGTCACAAAAAGTCAGACACGACTGAGTGACTGAATAACAACAAATCATCTCCAGTATTTTCTATTTCCTTCACTCATTCAAAAATATTTTTCAAACATCCTCTATGTATGAAGTACTGGAAGATACATCAGTGAACAAAACAGGAAAGCGAAAATCCCTGCCTTTAGCAGGGATTCCAGTGGAGGGGAATGGTGAAAACAAAATACGCAAATTCAATATGTAAATCGTGGACTTCCCAGGTGGCTCAGTGGTTAAAAAAATAAAATTAAAAATTCTGCCTGCCAATGCAGGAGACACTCCAATAGTTTTGCATGGACTGAGGGGCTTGGCAGGCTATAGTCTACAGGATTGCAGAGTCAGACACAACTTAACGATTGAACATGCATGCAATATGTAAGTCATAAGTGAATATAGAGCATGTCAGAAGGTCAGCGATTATGTTAGAAGGTCAAAGAAGCTATATAAAGAAAAGGAAGAGGAATGAGAAGTGAACAGGGCAGGATGGAGTGGGTTGTAAGTTTTTAAAAGAGAGTCAAGGTGGGACCTCATTATTTAGAAGATAGTGAGAAAAGATGAAGAAAATGAGAGTTAATCCATGAAGACTTTAAAGTTCATTTTTTTATAGCTTTTATTACAATTTTTATCATATTTGCTTCCTTGCTTTGTCCCATCAGGGCAAAGACCATTGTCTGTCCTGTTCATTCTTATATCCCTAGACCTTGGTACACATATTTTATGTAATGAGTCAATACATGAAAGGAAGCAAATGTCTAAAGTGCCCTCCCATCCACCTGCATTCCGATCAAGCAAAATCAAGATGGCTGATCAGAGCCAGTGGTGACAGGTTTCCAGGATGTCCAGTACTTCTTTGTCAGTTAATCGTGTTGGCTAAGGTTTCTGTCAGCCCACTAAACATTGTTCCCATTTTTCTGGTAACAGATTCTTGTTTCTTGTGAGACTCTTTCCTCTCCCACACCCGGCGAGCACTTCCCCAGGGGAAACAAATTTCCACACCTTTCTTGGCTGCACAATGGATCCTGGGATGGAGATTTGACCTAAGATCAAATCCAGGCTGTTATGGGTTGTTGAGCTATACCAACAATGTAAGATGGGGCCAGCTTTACCCTCAAGCAGTAAGATCCTGCCTAAGAATAAGTCTATGCAGGGACTATTATTATTTAGTCTCTAAGTCATGTCCAACTCTTTTGTGACCCCATAGAGAGCTTGCCAGGCTCCTCTATCCATAGGATTTCCCAGGCAAAAATACTGGAATGGGTTGCCAGTCCCTTCTTCAGGGGATCTTCCCAAGCCAGGGACTGAACCCATGTCTCCTCCTTGCAGGTGAATTCTTTACCACTGAGCCCCCATAGAAGCCCGAAAAATAAGTCTACACAGAGAAAGCAGTGATAAAAGAGGAGAAAGAAAAGTGGCTTTATAATTGCGGGATAAGAACTCCTAGATCCGTTCATTCCCAAAGCCAAATACACTCTGTGAACC
The DNA here is from genome assembly GCA_006410635.1 of Cephalophus harveyi. NCBI lineage: Eukaryota > Metazoa > Chordata > Mammalia > Artiodactyla > Bovidae > Cephalophus > Cephalophus harveyi. The sequence continues at coordinate 451,790 of SJYT01019999.1, read as the reverse complement.
TCCCAGTTAAGTGGGACCCCAAAAAAGAAGTCTTAATTTTAAGATATTTTGTTGTTACCTACAACTTCCTGAAGCTGAAGCTCCAATACTTTGGCCACCTGATGCGAAGAGCTGATTCATTAGAAAACATTCTGACACTGGGAAAGATCGAAGGCAGGAGGAGAAGGCGACGACAGAGGATGAGATGGTCGGATGGCATCATTTACTCAATGGACATGAGTTTGAGCAAGTTCTGGGAGTTGGTGGAGGGCAGTTGCTGCAGTCCATGGGGTCACAAAGAGTAGGACAAAACTGAGCAAAAGAACAACAACTTCCTTCGAGTCTATAATAGTATATCCATCAGACAAAAGTTTAGGAGGTACAATTAGAAAACTGAGAGGGAAATTTGTTTCTTCTTTAAACCCTCCATCTTCCAGTTGAACAAGTGTTGAGTTCATATCTAATAGCCTGGTGATAATGGAACTGTGAGAATGAAGATCTGTTCATTCAATTCATAAAATATTGACTGAGCATACACTATACCCCAGGTTCTGTGCCAGGAGGTGAATATAGAATGTTGGCCTGGCAGCCAGATCCTTGTCCTTGTTTGGGGAATATAAATAGTAACAAATTTTATGCGAGGTAATACAAATGGGGAAGCTCAGGGTGAAATGCATGTTCAAAGCAGGGACTCCAGCCTGGTCACCAGGGGTGAATAACATGGGGTACACAGGGCAACGCTCTGAGCAAGGGCCGTTTAAGGCTTGACCTAAACTATGACTAGGATTATGTCAGAAGAAAAGGAATCTTAGAGAGAAATGAATCTCAAAGACGTAAAGCCAAGAATATCTTGTGTCAGAAGTGTTCTTGTGTAATAATATCAGAAGTCTTGGAAATGTCTTCATGGAATCACCTGTCACATGAGCTTATCAAGGTCACACATCCAAGCTTCAGCATTCACACTTCAGGGCCCCTTCCCTCACAATTTTATCCTACATTCTATCTTTTGCCATTTCTTTATTAAACAGATACAGTGAGGATGGATCATAATTATTGATAACATTATTTAATATTATAAGACAATACATATGATCACATTTCTATCAGATAGCTGTAAATATCTTAACATTCAACTGTGTTTAGAACTTCACTGAAGTAATTTCGATCTAATCCTGCCAAAGATGAGGTTTCAGCTGCACGGCATGTAGTTTAAACTTGATAAAGATTGTGCCTTATACCCTCCATAGAACATGATAACCATAAATTCTTATAATAAGTTTCTGTAGAGATGAGGTGGTTGTTTTTGTATAACAAGATCATATATCTTCCAGCTGGAATAAAATGAGATTCTGAAAACAAAGTTATTGTGTTGTTAAATGGAACATAGAAAAGACATTTCTCCTCCTCAGAACATTTGTTATGAATTTAAACAGAAAATATTTTTATGGGAACAGCAATAATAACTTATGAACAATTCTATTCCGTGAAGTCTTTTTTTTTTTTTAATGAATCAATATTATGGATTACGAAGAACAGTCTTCTCACTTGATATGTTAATATTCCATAAAATACTTTTGACTTGAAATATTGCATCACAACTTTCATTTTGCTGGGTGAACTTCAAATCATGTTAATTTTGTGCAAACCATGTATCTATTTTGTAATGGAAGATCATTATTTCTCACTTGCTAAAAATATATATTCAAGAACAAAAAAGAAAAGCTTCCCAAAGGCTACACTGGCACACATTTAGCCCTACTACAAACATTCTGTGGTCCTTAAAGCGAGCAAATCACCAACCAAATTGGCAAACATTAATATTGCTGTCTGCTTTTCATAGAGAGAAGTGTTTTGTTTCTGTTGGACACATTTTCAGGAAATGAGGTAATGCTCAATTTTCCCCTAGGAAAGTGAGCCTGGGGCATGCTCAGAACTAGCTTGATGGGTCCATTGTTTGAAGGTAGAGGGAGGTAGTGGGTGGTATGATGAAACCAAGATAAGATTGAACTCAAAGGCAATGAGTATGAATGTTCAAAGTCAGTGACGTCAATTAGATTTTACAGAAGAAATGACTGTTGCTTGTGGCTTCAGGATTAATAAATCATTATGGATCCTACAGGTCTTCCTTCTCTTCTCTTTATCTGACTCTTCCTATAAAAGGTAACCTCCCCTGGGTAATCTGCACTCCAGTATTCTTGCCTGAAAAATCCCATGGACAGAGAAGCCTGGAGGGCTATAGTCCATGGCGTTGCAGAAAGTCGGACACGACTGAGCTACTGAGCATGCATGGGTAACCTGGAGTTGCTCTCCTCTCCAAAAATGACAGGCAGGGAGTGAGAGGCTTTCAGATACAATATTCTCTACACTGGTTATAAAACATGAACTGAATGTCCTTCAGTATCTACTGCTTGAAGGCAGTCAAAAAAACATATTAAGTGAATTGACAGATTGTCTCCATTTATGCCCATATATCATATTATATGTTTACGATCACAAGCAATTTCACCTGAGACTAAAGCTCTCCTTCCTTCCCTGAAGTTGTAATTCTTAAAGTGTAAGGGGAAGGAATTACATTCCTTGAAAGTCCTACCCTTTTTCTATATATCAAGTAAAAGACTTAGAAGTTACTAAAAATCTGGGCTTTGAGAACTTCCTGAACTTTCCCCTCATACCTGACAGAAAGAATAGCCCCCAAAGAGACTAATTCACGTGCAGGAAGAGTTTAAGCCCTGGGAGAAATTTGACTTAATGAAATCACTCCAGCATGCCAGAAATGCTTTGGAAAATATTTTATTATTTTTATTGCTTGCATAGCGGCCAATTATTTTGTAATTACTAATTAGTTCGCTCTCCCTCAGCTTCATCTCCCTGCTCTGCCTTGATTGATGAGATGCATTTTATCCACTTTCCATAGAGAAACCACCTTCTAGAAGATTTTGCAGAAGTGCTCACTTATCTCTGTGACAATGGGCTGATTTTTACAAATTGAAACACCTTAGGGGCTTTCCTCGTGACTCAGAGGTGAAGAATCCATCTGCTAATTCATTCTTTCAATCATTCATTCAATCCTCTCAGATTTGGAGGAGGAAAATGAGACATTAAGGAAAAGCCTTGTAAGAACCCAGATCTAGTTTCAACTCGAGAGACGTGAAGCAGTGATTTCTATAGCAGGTGGTCTCAACAATACCACCCTCCAAAAGAGAATTCAAATTCATTCAGTGTTTGACATAACCTTGGGCATCCCTGGTGGCTCAGATGGTAAAGAACCCGTCTGCAATGCAGAAGACTTGGATTTGATCCCTGGGTTGGGAAGATCCCCTGGAGAAGAGAATAGCTAACCAACTCCAGTGTTCCTAGCTGGAGAATTCCATGGACAGAGGCGCCTTGGGGGAGCCACAGTCTATGGGGTCACAAAGAGTTGAACATGACTGAGCAACCAACACTTCACTTTGGCCCAAGTTATGGCCAAATCATTATCATCTTTTACTTAGACTCTGCAATTCTGGCTGAATGTTTCTCCCTGCCTCTCTCTTCCCTTTCAGCACGTACTGCCACTGTGATCTTTTTATGTCATTTATCAGATCATTTCACTTCCTTACTGGGAACCCTTCACTAGCTTCTCCTACTGCACATACGATTAATCTAAATTCCTCACTGTGGCTGCCAAAGCCCTCCGAGATCCATCTCCCTAAGATCTCTTTAACGGCAGGTGGTGCCAGCTGTGTGGGTCCTCTCTATTCAGGAGACACCAAGCTCATCCCACCTGAGAGCCTTTGCACATGCTCTTCTGTTTGCCTAGACCATTGGTCTCCAAGTCACATGTCACTTTCTGGGCCTTCCTTAATCAAAATAGCCTCTCCAGATGCAGACATAGAGAACAGACTTGTGAACACAGCAGGGGAAGGAGAGGGTGGGATGAATTGAGAGGGTAGCATTGAAGCATGTACATTACCATAAGTAAAACAGAGAGACAATGGGAATTTGCTATATGATGCAGGGATCTCAACCCGGAGCTCTATGACAACCTAGAGGGGTAGCATGGAGTGGAAGATGGGAGGGAGGTTCAAGAGGGAGGGAACACGTGTGTACCTATGGCTGATTCATGTTGATGTATGGCAGAAACCAACACAATATAGTAAAGCAATCATCCTCCAATTAAAAATAAAATTTTTAAAACTATGTAGTTGTGGACTCAAAGCTGCCTCAAAAACAAACAAACAAACAAATAGCCTCTCCAGTCACTCCCTATTACTGCATCTCCTGGCTCTATTTCTTGATAGCTTAACTATTTGAAATCAAGTGTTTTCGTCTCTCTTTTCTCTCTCCACATGCTGGCTTGAGGATAGCTGTGGCCTTGACTCTCTTCATCCCTCCCATCCTTTATCCCTAACATCTTGACTAGTATTCAGTTAACTCTCAAGAAAATATTTTGACTGAACTAATGAATACGTGATAGGCACTTTTTATATCTATGCTATAGATCTAGCTAGTTAGTTGTATGGATAGAAATAATGTAACTTATTACCTCCCTATTGATAGACAAATAGGGGTGCCATTTTGTGTTGTTATAAACCACATAGAAGCAAACAACTTTGTTCTCATACCCTTGTGTATTTGTGCAAATGTTTCTGTACGATCAAGTGGGGCTTCCCCAGGGGCTCAGAGGTAAAGAATCCACCTGCAATGCAGGAGTCACAGGAGACAGAGGTTCCATACTTGAGTCAGGAAGATTCCCTGGAAGAGGGCATGGCAACCCACTCCAGTATTCTTGCCTGGAGAATCCCATGGACAGAGGAGCCTGGTAGGCTACAGCCCATAGCGTCACAGAGTCGGACATGACTGCAGTGACTTAGCGTGCACAAAGAAGGATGCGGATTTTGAATTTCAATAGCTACCAAGTTAGTCATAGGGTTATTCTTTTAATTTTTCTTTGGTATATCAGGGCCAATCATATGGAGGGGTTTTTTGTTGTTGTTTTTTCTAGATTTGTCATTTCCCCCACTACCTTCTTTTTTATAAAACCTCCTGTTAATACCTACAATGAACAAAACAGGGTTCTATCAAAATGAAAGATATTTCAACTTTTTATTTCATCTTGTGTCCAAAATTCCACAGTGACAATTGAGAATTTTGCAACATGATTCCATATCATGCTCAAGGGTAGCACATACTTATTAAATCCTGTGCAAAACTTAACTTATAAACACTTTTTTTATGAGAAATCTGTAAGAAAATTCAGGCATTTATTAAGTCTGCTGTGGCTCTAAATCTTGGGCTTCATTAAGCTGCACAGTCAACACTTAACAGTACATATTTAAATTACTTGGAAAGACATAGAGTTGTAAATCTGATTTTTCTTGCTTTTATAATTATCCCCCCCAAAACTGACTGAAGGAGAAAAGAAACTGAACTACTTGAAGAATTAACAAAATTGACTCCATTATCTTGCCAATTTCCCTCTTGTTTCTGCAGCTGAGGAGATCACCTCAAGGGCCTTGTCAATCAGTTTTAAATCTCTCAGGTAAATCCAGATTCTCATTTAAAGTAGTCAAAAGAAAATTAAGCTTCCATATGGCTTCTGCTTGTCCTGCTGAGAGAGCTGACTTGCTCAGATTTCAATTTCTCCATCTCTTTTCATGAGAAGTGTTTTTAAATCTCAGAGTAGTGGAATCTTTTTGTGACTAGATTGATCTCAGTTTGGAAGAAAGTTCTCTGTAACTTGACTGAGGTTGCCTGTTGGAGCCAAAACAACAATCACAACACCTTAACTCTTCTTTGCCTTAGTGTATTCCCTCATGATCATGTGTTTGGAGCACAATGGGTGAGCAACACTATTCTGAGTTGGCATTTGTGATATAAACATTATTGCTCACACCACAAACTTGAAGTTAACCAAAATTCTAATCAACTGTTTGCTCCTTTCTAAAGAAGATAGAAATAAAGATTTCAGTACTCAATATTTGATTTTTTTTAATTTCTCAAAAAAGTTTTACTCACAAGTGATTTAGTTGTAAATACATATTCTTAATAAATAAATAATCTAATTATTCTTTAATCTTCTTTTGCACTGAAAGTGAAGTCGCTCAGTCGTGTCCGACTCTTTGTGACCCCATGGACTGTAGCCCACCAGGCTCCTTCATCCTTGGGATTCTCCAGGCAAGAACACTGGAGTGGGTTGCCATTTCCTTCTCCAGGGGATCTTCCCAACCCAGGGATCGAAACCAGATCTCCCACATTGTAGGTAGATGCTTTACCATCTGAGCCATCTACCTGAGCCAAAAATGTGGTTGGTTGTTTATTTGTTGTTTTTCTAAATGTGTATATTCTGCACCAGCAGTCATCACCAAATTAACCAGTTCAAAATTGGTTGGGCCTTACATGGCCACATGTCTTAAATTTTATTTTCTACTGTTGAGTGAAAACAAAAATACAAGTAAATCCCAAGTCACTCCAAGACTGCCCCATTGACAGAAAGAGTCACACTGGAGAAATCCCAACATCCCAAAACTATCTTGTGTTTAAAGACTTCCCTGTAGGATGTTGAGAATTTGACACAACTGGGAAAGATGTGAGCTGAATTTCCTGTTGTAATTAAGATTAGCTGTTTATTCCATAACAATACAAAAAAAAAAATCAAAGAATGAGCCTTTGAATATAAAAATGCCATCCTCCATTTATGAGAAAAGCCCAGAAATTGAATTTTTCTCTATTATTAAAGTTCTGACTGATATGAGAAAATGATCCTTCCCATGAGCTGCAGCTGCTGCTGTTGCTAAGTCGCTTCAGTCGTGTCTGACTCTGTGCGACCCCATAGACGGCAACCCACCAGGCTCCTCCATCCCTGGGATTCTCCAGGCAAGAATACTGGAGTGGGTTGCCATTTCCTTCTCCAATGCATGCATGCATGCTAAGTCGGTTCAGTCAGGTCTGACTCTATGCGACTCTATGGATAGCAGCCCACCAGGCTCCTCTGTCCACAGGATTCTCTAGACAAGAATACTGGGGTGGGTTGCCATTTCCTTCTCCCTCTCATGAGCTAGAAAAGTCTCTTTCTCATGAGCTAGAACTGTTTTGTTCATCTTGAGGGTAGACCAGATGCCTCTAAGATTCTTCATTTATTTGTCCATCTATAATGTGAGTTTGTGTTACCCAATAGGCATTTGCTAAGCATTTATTGTGTACAAACTACATACAAGATGTCTTGAGGTATTTAAAAAGAGAAGGTCTTTGAGAAACTTACTCTACCTATTTTGGGGACAATTTTACTCATATACACACAGTGTGAGTGCATGCTGCTTAAATTTCCCCAGCCTTATCAGCTGTCCATGTTTCACCTAAAAGTTGTCAAACACCTTTCTTTTTTCTTTTGACCCAAAGCCCTGATATCACTGAGTCCCAAGTCCTTACTGCTGCTGCTGCTGCTAAGTCGCTTCAGTCGTGTCCGACTCTGTGCAACCCCAGAGACGGCAGCCCACCAGGCTCCCCCGTCCCTGGGATTCTCCAGGCAAGAACACGGGAGTGGGTTGCCATTTCCTTCTCCAATACATGAAAGTGAAAAGTGAAAGTGAAGGCGCTCAGTCGTGTCCGACCCCTAGCCACCCCATGGACTGCAGCCTACCAGGCTCCTCCATCCATGGGATTTTCCAGGCAAGAGTACTGGAGTGGGGTGCCATTGCCTTCTCCACAAGTCCTTACTAACTGCCAGTATTATAACAGAGACTCAACTTTTTCACTATTCTTGAGACCAGGTTGATTTTTTAGATAGGAAAATTATTGAGATCTTACCATTTGATCCTTACAACAGTACAGTGAGCCTAGGGACATTAATCTAATTATTTATTCATCTTCAGGAGAGTGTAGGAGACCCGGGTTCGATCCCTGGGTTGGGAAGATCCCCTGGAGAAGGAAATGGCAACCCACTCCAGTACTCTTGCCTGGAGAATCCCATGGACGGAGGAGCCTGGTGGGCTACAGTCCATGGGGTCGCAAAGAGTCGGACACGGCTGAGCGACTTCACTTCACTTCACTTCACTTCATAGTACTCACAGGGCTGAGAGTCTAATGAGAGACTGGCAGTTCTAACAAAGTGGGAACAACAGGAGCTTTAAGAACCATAGAAGGCCTCTCTATCTCAGGGAAAGGGTCATGAGCAGGGAGGCTTTGGGTGACACTGGCCCCAGGTACTGGAGTGGCTTGCCATTTCCTTCTCCAGAGGTGGGAACAGGAGCATGCAATGATTGACTCCATGGAGAAGGGGGAGGAGAAAGAGTGAAAGTGCGATTCAGACAAAAGAAACAACAATTACTCAACAAATATTTGTGTTAGGCACTAGAAACCCAGTGGTGCCAATATAATGCATTAATGATGCTGGTGTCCAGGACTGCAAAGGCAAAGAACAGATTATAGCATAGCAACAGCTACTTCTGAACCCCATTCTGTGCCAGGTGATGTTCTAAGCACTTATTATACTACTTAATTTTCAGAACAAAGATGAGGAAACAGAGAGGACAAGTTGCTTGCTGTGACCACGTACCAGTTAAAGAACAGAACTACTTCAAAAAATTTTTTAAAGAACAAAAACTGAAAAAAAAAAAAAAGTATCTGACCAGTGACCTGAGCATTAAGTCCCATGTGTGTTTAGTTTTTCAGTACTATCTTTTCTCATATTTGATAGGTTTATTTAAAACCTAATTTGTTGACAAGGGGGCTAAGACAATTCAATATGGGATAAGGTATCTTTTCAACAAACGGCACTGGGAAGAATGAACACCAACATGCAGAAAAATGAAGTTGGACCCCTATCTCATGCCGTATACTAAAATTAACTCAAGAATATACCTAAATGTAATAGCTAAAACAATAAAAATTCTGGAGGAAACCAAAAGAATAGAGCCACTTCCAATTCAGGCCAACTCTTAACCATGAAAAGATAGTAGGAGCCTCTTCTCTCAAACCAGACAGAAACCAGGAGTGTGTGCTCACGGTGACAGGGAAGGAGTGGATAGATCAGGGAAAGTTTTTATTAAATAATTAGTAAGATTTAACCAGAAAAGGAGAGGGGGCAAATGTGTGCCAAGGAAAGTAACTCAGCTTCTCAGACCACTGCGCACACCATCAAGTCTATATAAAAGTGCAACCCTGAACTCTTTTAGAAATGAAGCTGCAGAATATTTCAACTCTCATTCTAAGAACGAAGACAGTCTAAAGGAAAGTTTTAAGAAAAATAGAATTAAATTTGTACCTTTAAGAGATTATTTTAGCTGTTGAATAGAGGATCACTTGATGGAGACAAGAGTGAATACAAGAAAACTACAGCTGACTTTTGAAAAACATGGTATTAAGGGTGCACAGTAGAAGTTTCCTATATAACTTATACTTATCTTTCCACAGATGCAGTTACTTTGTATCTGTATCTATGGGCTTCCCTGGTCGCTCAGCTTGTAAAGAAACTGCCTGCAATGCAGGAGACCTGGGTTCAATCCCTGGGTTGGAAAGATCCCCTGGAGAAGGGAAAGTCTACCCTCTCCAGTATTCTGGCCCAGAGAATTCCACGGACTGTATAGTCCATGGAATCACAGAGTCAGACACAATTGAACGATTGAATGGCAGCAACAACAGCAAAACAGAAAACCTAGGAGGTCACCCTGATAAAGGAAGCATAGGAACAGAAGCAGGTTTTCAAAGACAGCATGTCATGATCACATGGTTCCACTTTGTTGTTCAGTCGCTCAGTCGTGTCCAACTCTTTTCAACCTAATGGATTGCAGCACGCCAGGCTCCCTGTCCTTCACCAACTCCCAGAGCTTGTTCAAACTCATGTCGATTGAGTTGATGTCATCCAACCATCTCGTCCTCTGTTGTCCCCTTTTCCTCTTGCCTTCAATCTTTCTCAGCATCACGGTCTTTTCCGTGGTTCCATTCAGCTATAGTAAAGGGGGTGTGATGTGTAGGTAGGTTTATGGGGGATGGGACTAGTGAGAAAAAGGCAGGTCCCAATACATGAAACGACTTATCTGTTAAGATAAAAAGTATAAAGTCCCTCTGAAAGCTGTCCCAACTCTGTGACCCCATGAATTGCAGCACGCCAGGCCTCCCTGTCCATCACCAACTCCCTGAGTCCACCCAAACCCATGTCCATCGAGTCGGAGATACCATCCAACCATCTCATCCTCTGTCATCCCCTTCTCCTCCTGCCCTCAATCTTTCCCAGAATAAGGGTCTTTTCAAATGAGTCAGCTCTTCGCACCAGGTGGCCAAAGTATTGGAGTTTCAGCTTCAACATCAGTCCTTCCAATGAACCCCCAGGNAGTGATGCCATCTGACCATCTCATCCTCTGTCATCCCCTTCTCCTCCTGCCTTCAATCTTTCCCAGAATAAGGGTCTTTTCAAATGAGTCAGCTCTTCGCACCAGGTGGCCAAAGTATTGGAGTTTCAGCTTCAACATCAGTCCTTCCAATGAACCCCCAGGACTGATCTCCTTTAAGATGGACTGGCTGGATCTCCTTGCAGTCCAAGGGACTCTCAAGAGTCTTCTCCAACACCACAGTCAAAAAGCATTCATTGTTCAGTGCTCAGCTTTCTTTATAGTCCAAGTCTCACATACATACATGACCACTGGAAAAACCATAGCCTTGACTAGATGGACCTTTGTTGACAAAGTGATGTCTCTGCTTTTTAATATGCTGTCTAGGTTGGTCATAACTTTCCTTCCAAGGAGTAAGCGTCTTTTAATTACATGGCTGCAGTCACCATCTGCAGTGATTTTGGAGCCCCCCAAAATAAAGTCAGCCACTGTTTCCACTGTTTCCTCATCTATTTCCCATGAAGTGATAGGACCAGATGCCATGATCTTCGTTTCCTGAATGTTGAGCTTTAAGCCAACTTTTTCACTCTCCTCTTTCACTTTCAAGAGGCCCTTTAGTTCTTCTTCACTTTCTGCCTTAAGGGTGGTGTCATCTGCATATCTGAGGTTAGTGATATTTCTCCTGCCAATCTTGATTCCAGCTTGTGCTTCTTCCAGTCCAGCATTTCTCATGATGTACTCTGCATATAAGTTAAATAAGCAGGGTGACGGTATACAGCCTTGACATACTCCTTTTCCTATTTGGAACCAGTCTGTTGTTCCATGTCCAGTTCTAACTGTTGCTTCCTGACCTACATACAGGTTTCTCAAGAAGCAGGTCTGAAAACTGAGATGATACTAAAGGTTTTCTCTTTGTATAGCTTGTATTTTTGTGTAATTTTTTACAACTTTAACATAATTTCAGATTTATAGAAAAGTTACAAAGGTAGGAGACAGAGCCATTATATATCTCTCATCCAGTTTCCCCTAATAGTAGCATCTAACATACTCATGGCACCTGGGTCAAAACTAAGAAACCAACATTTACACATGACTACCCACTAAAGTTCAGGCTTCCCTTCAGATGGTAAAGAAATCACCTGCCATGCAGAAGACCCAGGTTCAACCCCTGGGTCAGGAAGATCCCCTGGAGAAAGGAAATGCTACCCACTCCAGTATTTTTGCCTGGAGAACTCCATGGACAAGTGCCTGGTGGGCTATATGGTCCATAAGTTCACAGAGAGTTGGACACAACTGAGCAACATCAACTAAACTCAACATCTGCTAAACTCCAGATTTTATTCAGATTTCACCTCTTTCTGCACTAATGTCCTTTTCCTGTCCCATAATCTCCTCCAGGATAACACATTATACTTTCATCATCAGTCTCCTTAGGCACCTCTTGGCTGAAGCATTTTCCCCATCTTTCTTGTTTTGCATGACCTTGACAGTTTTGAGGAGGACTGGTCTGATGTTTTGTACACTGTATCTCAATTTGGTGTGCCTGAAATTTTTCTCATGATTAGATTAAGATGTTACAAGATTTTAAGAATGGGAATGCAGCTGATTTTGTTTTCATTTAGGAAGTTCATTCTGGATATTGAGAGAGAACTAGAATGTTGGTTTCTAACTCAGTGATGATGATTTCTGCAACATGAGGCTTGAGGTGATTTCTAAACTTTCATCTCTGTAATTCTTTCATCTTGTCTCAATCCTTTATATGGAATGCAGGTCATTTTATTTTTGAAAAACAAAAGAGTGATTTTTCTTTCAAAAGAAAAACTGGCAGCAAATAAATAATATGTCAACAGTGATTAATTCTGAGTGATTAGAATATGGATGATGGTTATTCTCTTTTCTTGGATTTTTCTCTATCTTTAAAAATGCCAAAAAATTTCAGAAAAAAAAAAAAGGAAAGAAAAAAAATGATCCTTGAAAATGGGGAAGAAATGGAGAAGATGAGGAGTAGAGGACCAGATAAGAGACTATGGCAAGAAACAGTTCAGGTGAGAGAGATGCTGGAGGCCTGAACTCGATAGTGAAAAGATGGAAGAGATAGTAAATGGAGTCCAGAGGCATGGTGACTGATTGGATAGGGGGCTCAGGAAGAGGGAAGAATCTCTGGTTTCTGGCGTTCCAGTTCATGGTGGTAATGCCATTCACATAGCCAGGAAACTTCAAAGGAATAGCTGATTGGTGAGCAAGGAGTGACTTCTGTTTTAGACATGCAGGCAGTGGAATGTCACATCTGACACTGTTGACTTCTCTTCATGTCTTTCTGACTCTATGTTTTTAGACGACATTCTTTATATTTTTTTTCCATCAGATACTTACTCAGTATCTTTTTCTAAAATTCTCATTTATGCTTCTTGAGAACCTGTTCGAACATGCTAAGTTGCTTCTGTCATGTCCAACTCTTTGTGATCCTATGGACCATAGTCTGCCAGGCTCCTGTGTCGATGGGATTCTCCAGGCAAGAATACTGGAAGTGTGTTGCCATGCCCTCCTCCAGGGGATCTTCCCAACCCAGGGATCAAACCCATGTCTCTTACACCTCCTGCATTGGCAAGCAGGTCTTCACCACTAGCACCACCTGGGGAGCCCAAGTATTCCTAAAATAGTCATTGTTCAGATTATACCCCTTATGTTTCCAGATTCATGACTGTTAATCCTAGATTCATTTAACAATTTTAGATTGTTAAAACTAAGAACTAAGAGAGGTACTACATCACCACTGACTAAACTACAGATTTTATTCAGATTTTCCCAATTTTTAAATGAACATCATACTTTTTTCCACTCCAGGATCCTGTAGTTTTCTCTTTTTCTCGTGGAAAAAAGCAGAATGCACAGATTTCATTCTTTGCCATTTCTCAGAAATATGAGCTTAGGACTAAATCAAACACTTTGAAGAGGTTTCTTCATGAAATGAGAACGGTGATAACACCAGCTCTGCCTTATTCAGAGTGTTTTTGTGAGAATCACAAATGTGGAGCATGGACCCTTAGTCTGTTTGAGCTACTAAAACAAAATACCAAATTAAGTGACTGATAAATAATAGGTATTTCTTTCTCACAGCTTGGGAAACTGAAAATCCAAGATCTGGGTGCCCACGTGGTCAGGTGAGGGCCCTTTTCTAGGTCAGATTTCTCACTGTATCCCTCAGGAGGGCAGCAAGGGGTGAGGGAGTTCTCTTGGAACTCCTTATAAGGGCACTAACTCCATTGGTAAGGGTTCCATCCTTGTTGTTGCTGTTGTTCAGTTGCCCAGTCATGTCTGACTCTTTGCAACCCCATGGACTGCAGCATGCCAGGCCTTCCTGTCCCTCACCATCTCCTGGAGTTTGCCCAAGTTCATCTTCATTGCATTGGTGATGTCATCCAACCATCTCATCCTCTGTTATCCCTTTCTCTTCCTGCCTTCAATCTTTCCCAGCATTAAGGACTTTTCCAATGAGTCATCTGTTCACATCAGTTCAGTTCAGTTCAGTCGCTCAGTCGTGTCCGACTCTTTGCGACCCCATGAATTGCAGCACGCCAGGCCTCCCTGTTCATCACCATCTCCCGGAGTTCACTCAGACTCATGTCCATCGAGTCCATGATGCCATCCAGCCATCTCATCCTTGGTCATCCCCTTCTCCTGCCCCCAATCCCTCCCAGCATCAGAGTCTTTTCCAATGAGTCAACTCTTCGCATGAGGTGGCCAAAGTACTGGAGTTTCAGCTTTAGCATCATACCTTCCAAAGAAATCCCAGGGCTGATCTCCTTCAGAATGGACTGCTTGGATCTCCTTGCAGTCCAAGGGACTCTCAAGAGTCTTCTCCAACACCACAGTTCAAAAGCATCAATTCTTCGGCACTCAGCCTTCTTCACAGTCCAACTCTCACATCCATACATGACCACAGGAAAAACCAGAGCCTTGACTAGACGAACCTTATTCGGCAAAGTAATGTCTCTGCTTTTGAAAATGCTATCTAGGTTGGACGTAACTTTTCTTCCAAGGAGTAAGCATCTTCTAATTTCATGGCTGCAGTCACCATCTGCAGTGATTTTGGAGCCTAAGAAAATAAAGTCTGACACTGTTTCCACTGTTTCCCCATCTATTTCCCATGAAGTGATGGGACCATCACCTTAGCGGGTTAGATTTCAACACATAGATTTGAGGCAGACACATTCAGACCATAGCAGGTAACCTGAAATGCTTTAAAATGTTTAAAGCTGCACAGACATGGGCATACAATCTTTCAAGTTAACGCTGGCTCTCATTCACTGCTAACAGGAATAGAACTAATATGTGGGTGACTGACAAGATCAGATAATCAAAACATTATGTATACTTGGCTTAGAAATGTATTATTGAAGCATGTTTATATTTAAAATATGGATGTGTCTGATATTCTGGCAATTTAGTTCAAACAAAATAATGATGCCCAGCTGAAGATCCAGAAGGTGTTAAGATGGCCAGTCTCCTCTTTCTGACCCCTGCTTCACTTTTCTGGGAACAAGCAACCCAATTGCTATGGTCCTTTGCCACCAAGGACACTTAGCTTTTCTTTCATACTCCCTCTAATGGCTTCAATATACGGGTTTCAAAAAATAAATAAATAAAACACTCAGCGAGGTACAAAATAATAGAGGAACTACATGGAAGTTCACAGGTACCATCTTTACCTGTTTAAACTTGCTCCTGAAAACCAAATTAAGCCAAGTTTTACATAAGCTTCTAACAGATGGACAGCAGAATGTGCTTGCAACAATAAAGTGAATATCCATCAGAAGAAAACCATTTAATATCTGTAGTTAACCACCACGTCAGCCTCCTCACTCACTTCCCTCTCTCAGCCTTTGATCAGCAGGATAGTTCCTCTTAAACGACTCTGTATCAAACAGAACAATATCTAAGATTTCAAGCTGAACTTACAGCCTGTCTCAAGCAAAGGTATGAAATTTACAGCAATAGACTTTTATTCTAAACCAACCCGAGGCTTCTTCTCTGGTTTATTGTCATATTTTTCCCTTTGTCTCATTTTTCTTAAACCTAATTTTTACTTATTTTGATCTTATACTATATGTGCCTTCACAAACTATCCTTAGAAAGTATTCTTTTATGATATGCATCTTTGCAAACTATCTTCATACAGCCTTTTAAGAACAGACAAAATAAAATAAATAAATGATTAAAACCAAATAAATGAATAAATCTGTCTTTATGTTCACTTTTCTTTTTAAAAATTCATCTTTCCCAGAGAATTCCCTGGTGGTCCAGTGATTAGACTTTGCACTTTCCTTGCAGAGTTCACTGGGTTCAATCTTGGTCAAGGAACAAAGATTCTCACGAGTGGTGCATCCAAAAAAAAACGTTCACCTCTCCAAAGCATGAACCCTACATAGAGTTTTCAGCATACTTCTGTGCCTGCCCCACCCCTCCAAATACATACACATACCAAATACATACATACATGTATATAATGTATGTGTATATACATATATGTATGTATACATGTGTGTTACTATATGTACACATGTGCATATGTGTGTGCTCAGTCACTAAGTCATATTAGACTCTTTGTGACCCTATGGACTGTGGTCCACCAGGATCCTCTGTCCATGGGATTTCCCAAGCAAGAATACTAAAGTGGGTTGCCATTTCCTGCTCCAGGCAATCTTCCCCACATGGGGATCAAACCCATGGGGATCCTGCATCTCCTGCATTGGCAGGAAAATTATTTAACACTGAGCCATTTGGGAAGCCTTACATATATATATACACATTGCACATACACATATGTACTTACATATATATGTAATACCCTGTCTGAGTACTACGTACTGTTCATCTTCACAAATGTTATCTCATTTAATCTGCTCAGAAAAATTAAATAACTCACTTAATTACATTGAAGGAGTAATTCATAGCCTGGTTTGAACCCTAATCTATCTGATACAAAATCATATGGAATTGCCACCATTTTCACCATCTTTCTGATCTCTGTAGATTCAGCATCTAGCAGAACTGCAGCACTGTTGAGCTTCTTGTCATCCTGGATGCCCACTGCCACACCAGCTGCTATCAGCCCGGGCAATACTTCTTCAGCATGTCTCCTGGTCTTCATAAATCCTCTGTCTTCAGTTTTCAACTTTGTCCCATTATAAGCAGAGCAAAACACTTTGCTGAATAAAACTTACCTTTGATATCCTGTGGAGTATTCCATTCCTAATCGACATTATTTTCTAACTTACCACTATCAGTTTAAATTTAAGGAATAATTATCAAATGTTTTACTCTAGACTTCAACTCTTGATTTTTTCCTGAATTTTCATATCTCTGTGAGATATCTCTACTTACTAATTTCACTCTTACTCTAAACTTCAAGTCTTACTTCCTAAAATTATTCTTCCTTCAATTATTCTATCAGTGAGGTACTATCTCCATTCACCCAGAATAACCATCTTAGATTCTTCTCTTATGTAAACAAAATGGAATTATAGAGTTTAACCGTCACTCCTCGCTTCAAAACACATTTTAGGTTAACCCTGTACACCACTCTACTCCACATTAGTCAGAAAGACACTTTCAGAATATTGCTTAGCCATGAAAAGGAATGAAGTACTGACACAGGCAACAAGGTCGATGCACCTTGGAAACATTCTGCTAAGTGAAACAAGCCAGACACAAAATGTTACAAATCACGTGATTCTATTTTATGAACTATTCAGAACTGACAAATCTGTAGAGACAAAATACAGCCTGATGGTAGCCAAAGGCTGAAAAATGGGGGAAAACGTCTTCTAAAAGGTAAGGACTTTCACTTAGAAATAAGGGAAATGTTTTGGAAATTCCGTGCCTGTCCAGTGGTTAGAACTCTATGTTTTCACTGCCAAAGGCACAGGTTTGATCTCTGTTTGGGGAACTAGGATCCCTTGAGCCACTCAGAGTGGCCAAAAAAAAAAAAAGAAAAATGAAAATGTTTTGGAG
Organism: Cephalophus harveyi; assembly: GCA_006410635.1. Classification (NCBI taxonomy): domain Eukaryota; kingdom Metazoa; phylum Chordata; class Mammalia; order Artiodactyla; family Bovidae; genus Cephalophus; species Cephalophus harveyi. The sequence continues at coordinate 434,493 of SJYT01019999.1, read as the reverse complement.
CTAGATAGAGGTGATAGTTGTACAACATTATGAATGCACTGAGTGTCTCTGAATTGTTCATTTTAAAATGGTTAATGTTATGCTATGTGCCATTCACCTCGATAAGCTTTTTTTTTTTAACAGATTCCTAGCAAATCATCAGCCTCCAATATCCCTTACTATTCCATTCTGTTCTGATCCCCTGCTGACAGTTTCACCTTCCTGGAACAGCTCTTTCATTAGGAACCCACTAGGTTTCCCTTTCGATCAAGGATATACTCATCTACTTTCAAAAATCAGGGTCCCCAAACTAATTTTCCATAAACATCACTACACACCATGCATGTCTCCGCGACAGGTTTCAAGTGCAACCACTCATTTCTCAGACCAGCAGTCTCAATGTCCACCTAAATTCTCCACTGACCATCTTTAAGCTTCCTTTATCTTATCCCAGCTTCTCCATGGATCACTCATATCTCCCTTCTCTGAACTCCTCGTGCATTCAGAGAGTTCTATAGAATGCAGTGCTTTCACTTGATATGTAAAATATGTATTACCCAACTAGAGGCTAAGTTCCTTTTAAGGCTAAATATCATGTCAGAGACTTCATTGATTCTCATGCTGCCTACGTCACTTTTGGGAATCTAGGAAGTACTGAAGAAATTCTTCATTGATTACTCATTAACTACTGCTCGGGAAAGTTAATCATCCATTTCTCCCACTCCTTCTGCTAAGCTATAGTTTATCTTTTGTTTAAAATCACCCCCAATCTGCTCTATGAAGCCTTCTCTTTCCATTCCTTATTTAGCAAGGAATAATCCCATAGATGGAGGAGCCTGGTGAGCTGCCGTCCATGGGGTCGCTAAGAGTTGGACATGACTGAGTGACTTCACTTTCACTTTTCACTTTCATGCTTTGGAGAAGGAAATGGCAACCCACTCCAGTGTTCTTGCCTGGAGAATCCCAGGGACAGTGAAGCCTGGTGGGCTGCCATCTATGGTATCACATAGAGTCGGACACGACTGAAGCAATTTAGCAGCAGCAGCAGCTTCTCCAATTTAGGGAAAATTGACTACATGTCTCTAACAAAGAAACACAATGAAGACACAGGCCCGGGATCTATGAGATAAGATAAAAATTGCAATTTACTTTAACCATCTTTCCTTTATAGGAAATTTCTGAAGTCACATCCCTTACATTCGCTGACCTCTATGGAAGGAACAGATATTCATAAGAGGGAAGATTGATCCATGTCTATAGAAGATTTAGGAAAAACACTTCAAAATATATGACCCTCTCAACTAAAAATAAATAAATAAATAAGTCATTAATTGAAAATACTAAATCTTTTTCCAAGCACCTAGTCTTTTACAGCCCTGTTCACCCTCCTTTGTCCCACATATTTATCATGCAGCATAAGGTGGAAATCATTACTGCGCCAAAGCTTCTATAAGAGGTTATGGTTGGGTAAGAGGGGGGACGTATGGAAATCAGTTAGAGTTCAGAGAGTGAAGCTGGAATAAGGGGAGGATTTTACCTCTAGACTTGGGACATTCCAACACTTAAATTTTTTATAACCTCAACTAAGAATAGCTTCCTTTCTGAAAAGCAAGAGTGCTACACTCTATGACAAAGGCAGAGGTAAATTTGGGGTAGGAGCAAGATATAAATATATCAACACCCAATAGACATAGATCCAAACACAGTGGGAATCTGATAAGGGTTAAAATCAGCATAAGAAAAAGATTCCAATTATTTCTAATATCAAGGAGTTGCCATTTTTATAACATTATATCATCATGTTTATTTAATACATGCTGGTAAAGTCCATAAGCCTTCTTGTTTTATACATTTTTATATGTATTTTTTCTCCCATGATTGAGGTTCTTTCTTAACGTATTTTTTATGTTATATTTTCATGAGCAATTCCACTCTGGCTTCAGAACAACATTTTTCCACCCACATAGGAAACCCTGCCAAGCCTTCAAGGTTTTGCAATATTCTTTTGTAGTATTCCTTTTATCAGGGAATCAAGCAAATATTATTTTTTTTTTCTGAAGAGAGAAGTATGCTTCCCTGGCAAGCACCTAAGTTACAGTGTGATATAATATGAATTATCAACACATTCTGTATGTTCACCAAAGACTTCAATCAAGATACCATGGTAGCTGTTAGCTTCAATGAAAGGCGTTTGTGTGGAATTAAGAGCTGTATGTGGCTCAGAGCCCTTAAGCCTTTTCATGAACAAATACATAATTTAAGACTCTTGCTGTCTTTTTTTCCTGGCCGGTTCATAAGATCAATCACTTCATTTTTCACAAGCCCAGGACTCCTAAGAGTCAATGGTTCTTAGATATCCTGCAGTGGGACCTTTATTCAACACAGAATACCTTTGCCATAGAAAACCAGACAGGTGTGAAAGCAGAGATGACCTGGTCTCAAGTCACTGACAAGATATTAACCCTAGGATCTAAAAAGTGCCTTTATTTCTTGAGGTTTAGATTCATTTAAAAGCCACCATGGCAGTGGTTTGAAAGGGAAAAAAGAAGACCATGGAAGAAATAGAAGGAAAAAAATCAAAGAAGGAATGCCAAGGAATTCAGTCTCTAGGACACACCTGAGGCTTGATATAGCACACCCAAGTTTGATTTCTCTCCAAAATCCTAGATGGAATTGCACTTGTGGAAATCCTGGCTCAGATGTGTCCTCCTGGAATGTCAATGTACCTTAAAATTTAGGACTGTTTAAGTTTTAAATACTACCAACATCAAACTTATACCAATTAGAAACTAGAAAAAAAGGAAATGAGATTTATTGGAGAAAATCACAAGCAACACCAAGGGCTAATGCAGCTCAAGGCTCACTAAGAAAAGGATTATTCCCCATGATTTAGATTAACAGATCCACACTCTAAAAGCTTCCCAGTCCTTTAATTAAAAGAAGCACATTTGGAGGATAGAAGTATGCCTATGCATAATGAGTCATCCTAGAGCATATAATTTTAAGCCTATAACTCATTATCAATTTAAATCATATAGGCTCTGGAATGCAATGAAAGATGCTAACGCTGGCAAAGGAATGAAGCCTCACACTAGTAATTCTGTGTGTGTATGTGTGTGTGTGTGTGTGTGTGGTGTGTTTGTCCCACCCATGTATATAAAGGTATTGACAAATGGGGCCATATGGAGCATTCATTTCTGAGGTTCCTTGTTTGATCATGCCACATTGGCTATTTGATCGAGCTATTATAGGTATCCCTCTTTGCCAATGAGGAAATCTTTATGAATAATGAAAAATTTCTCAAGACCATACATAGAAACGTGTAGTTCTCCTGCAGAAATTGAGCTCAGTTTTGGAAAGAAAGTCACCTGCATTCATCAGATCCATTTACCCATTCATTACAAAATAGTACTCACATCCCACCAGAGAATCAAACAAGTATTGGTCACATAGTCATTAAGTAACCTGGCTCTGAGTGAGTGAGTGAGTGAAGTCGCTCAGTCGTGTCCGACTCTTTGCGACCCCATGGACTATAACCTACCAGGCTCCTCCCTCCATGGGATTCTCCAGGCAAGAGTACTGGAGTGGGTTGCCTGCTCATAAGGAAACCTCTCTCCAGAAATGGAAGAGTTGAAGAGTTAGGAAGTTACTGAGCACACAACATCAGTGCTCTTGACTGGTGGCAGCAGCCATGAAACCCCTTGTAAAAGAATTAATGGGAATATCTGAGAGTAACACCATTCATTCCCTTCACGGCAACCAGTATCAATGGTCATTGTTTCCCAGAGTTACATGTCCTTCCAGGAAAGGAAAGGGAAGCAGACTGGCATCCTACTCTACGTGAAGATGATGTCTACCTGATACTATTTTAGATTTGTTTGAACATAGGAAATTTGTATAATATAATACTTCTCAGTAGTCAGCAAGTTCATGCCATAACACTCTGTGCTCATTTGCTTAGTTTTTTCTGTCTCTTGTGACCCTAGGGACTGGAACCCACCAGGCTCCCCTATCCATGGGATTTTTTAGGCAAGAATACTGGATTGGGTTGACATTTCCTTCTCCAGGGATAAAACTCTGGAGAGATCATAAATTCTACTTAGCAGATCGGGGGTGGGGAATTTTTTTGATTTGTCTTTGGTCAGTCATAATGTGAATCAAAAGCAAACTCTAGGAAAATTTTAAAAATATCAATAAGGTTTTCATTCTTCTCTTTTCAGTGTAAGAGAAAGTCAAAGCATGTTCGTAATCTCTTGCACAATAGGATCAAATATATTGCTATAATGGTTGTTTCTCTGTAAGGTCGGTTTTCCATAGTTCAGATTTTTGTAAGGTATAGCATGACTATCACACGAAGGTAAGAAGATAGACAATATGTAAAGAATCTACTTGCCTCCACTATATAGGCATTTAGTGGGGCAGTTGGATAATCATTTAACAAATTAATACTCCAATAAATATAATTTACTGGATTTGAATTCAACCTGCTGGATTGATAACACTCTAGTAAAATGTTGCTAAACACAAGTACAAATTTTAGCCCAAAATAACAAAGAGATTGGGAGGGCTAAGAATGGGGAAAATATCAGTGAATAGGAGATAAGTTCTGGAGCTCACAAAGGTAACTAATGAAACCAACTAGTTTTTCTCAGAGAAGTTCAAAATATATTAAAATCATAAACAGCAGGATACCATGGAAAATGATAACTAAGAAAATATGATAAGATCTAAACAACTAAAGTATAATTATTGAACACATGACCCTGTAATCCCACTCATAAATATATATCCAAGAAAAATGAAAGCAGGGTCACACTAAAATTTGCACTTGAAACTTCACAGTGTTACTATTTTTATTTAAAAAATAGTTGGAAAAGACTAAATGTCCATCATCTGATAAACAAATAAACAAAATGTTTTGTGTCCATGTAAGAGAATATTATACAACCATAAATGGAAACTGGAGGAGGAAATGGCAACTCACTCCAGTGTTCTTGCCTGAAGAATTCCATGGACAGAGGAGCCTGGCAGGTTATAGTCCATAGGGTCGCAAAGAGTTGCACATGACTGAAGTGACATAACATAAACAGAAATGAAATACTGACACAGGCTAAAACATAGTTGAGCCTTGAAAACATTATGCTAGGTGAAAGAAGCCAGATACAAAAGGCCTCATATCATATGATTCCATTTATATGAAATACCCAGAGTAGGCAAATCCATAGAGAAAAAGCAGACTAATGTGTGCCAACATCAGTCCTTCCGATGACTGATGCTGAAGCTGAAGCTCCCCCATACTTTGGCCACCTGATGTGAAGAGCCACCTCATTGAAAAAAGATCCTGATGCTGGAAAAGATTGAGGGCAGGAGGAGAAGGGGGCAACAGAGGATGAGATGGTTGGATGGCATCACTGACTCAATGGACATGAGTCTGAGCAAACTTAGGGAGATAGTAGTGGACAGGGAGTCTGGTGTGCTGAAATTCATGGACTCACAAAGAGTCAGACACAACTGAGAGACAGAATAACAAGTGTGTACCAGGAGCTGGGGAACAGGGAAGAGGAGAGTGATTGTCAGGGAGTATAAAGTTTCTTTTTGTGGTGATGTAAATATTCTAAATTTTCAAAGTCCAGAATTGTGATAGTTGCTCAATCCTGTGAATGTACCAAAACCATTGAATTGTACGGTTTAATGGATGAATAGTAGAGTATGTGAATTACACCTCAATAAAGACATAAATTCAGAGAAGGTGATGGTACCCCACTCCAGTACTCTTGCCTGGAAAATCCCATGGATGGAGGAGCCTGGTAGGCTGCAGTCCGTGGGGTCGTGTAGAGTCGGACATGAATGAACGATTTCACTTTCACTTTTCACTTTCATGCATTGGAGAAGGAAATGGCAACACACTCCAGTGTTCTTGCCTGGAGACTCCCAGGGATGGGGGAGCCTGATGGGCTGCCATCTATGGGGTCGCACAGAGTCGGACACGACTGAAGCGACTTAGCAGCAGCAGCAGCAAAGACATAGATAGATATAAAATCATCAAGCAAATAGTCAAGACTATCCCAGAGCTGAAGAGTCAAAACATGTCCTCACTTCACTGGGAAATTTCCAAAACCCAAAGATAAAGAGAAGATTCTCAAATCTTAGAGATTCTCATCTACAAATGAGTGACACTCCATCTGGTATTGGATGTCTCAGCAGCAGCAGTGGACACCAGAAGACAGTATTCTCAATGCTTGGAGGAAAAATGATTTTCAATACAGAATCCTTTATACAATCAAGCTCTAAATCAAAGAAAACTCAAGGAGAACTAAGAAAATTTCCCTCCTAAACGTCCCTCATTAAGGTTTGCTAAGGATGCACTCCACAAAATATGGATGGAAAACCAATAAGAAAGAAAATAAGAGATTTAGAAATCAGAAAATTCAACCAAGATAGAACAAAAATAAAGAAGTCCCCAAATGGCAGTTGTGAACCAGCATTGCGAGGAGCAACCATGCCGATTACAGTGAGAAGACAGAGGCCCCTGGAAGGTATCTAAGAATATTCCCTCTATTTTGGGGACTGGATACCATCTTTGAGAAAGAAAAGCAACTTAAACATGAGAGAAAGATAGATAAAAATGTAAGTTTAAAAAAGTCTTCATCTCCCATAAGTCATTTCCATAACAGAAAATCAATAGAAAATCTAAAAAAAAAAAAAAATAGAGAACTAAGTATATTATTTAGTGAAATGATGGTAACCATGAGAAGAACTTAAAAAAAGATTAAAAATTAAATGTAGTTCCCTTGATAATCAGGGCTTCCCTGGTGGCTCAGACAGTAAAGAATACACTTGCAATGGAGGAGACCTGGATTCAATCCCTGGGTCAGCAATATCCCCTGGAGAAGGAAATGACAACTCACTCCCATATTCTTGCCTGGAGAATCCCGTGGACAGAGGAGCCTGGAGGGTTATAGTTCACAAGAATCAGACAGACTTAGTGACTAAACCACCACCACACTGATAATCAGGATTTGTGGTAGTGACAGGTGAGGAAAGGGGACTATTGTTTTCTCCTTATAAACCCTTCTATAGTATTTTTTAACCATAATTATGTATTATTTTGATTAAACTGCTTTAATATTTAAAAATAAAATATATTCACTTATCACTTACCACATGTAAAGTACTATGTTAAGGTATAAAGGGAGATATAAAACTGAATAATTTATAATTTCCATGGGGTGAAACCAAATATATATACCAACTATGGAACTTCTTTGTAAATTGAAATGAATATTGTAAGAAATGTTACCCCTCTTCCACAAAAAAAGGTGCAAAAGATGATTAATTCTGCCTTCAGATAAAGCAAAGTTGTATAAAAGAGGCAACATTTGAGCTACACCCTAAGGTATTGGTAGGATTTTGATGGATGGAGAAAGGAAAAAGTATATTCTAGTTTGTCCTAAAATGCATTCCACAAAAGGACAATCATTTTTAGACATTCCTAACCAAAAGCCAATTACACCTTCCAGGAAGGAGCTGTTATTTTTGAAATACTCATCTGAAGAGGAGAAGAAATATTCAGAATATTTCTTGCTAAGCTCTGACTTACCTGTACCAGAAAATATTTTCTGAGCTTATGAGTCACTTAGTTACTTAAAGACGAAAATCCTGAGAGAAACGAGATTATATTGTGTGTCAGTGACCATAAAGATTAAATTCATTTACCTAGAACAGTTTCTGTTGACTTAAACATGCATTAAGTTGACTTCTCTAATTCTGTAATAAGAATAGCAGCGCTTATTTCATGGAAAATGTTTGCACTGAACCATAGTTTGAGTGCTTTTTCCTTTTTTATTTTTTATTGATGCTTACTTTGGTATCCAAACAGATATTTATTGAAGACTTAGATTCAGAACTAAATCATTATTAGTTACACCAACAAACTTGCTCTAAATATTTTATTTATTTTTCATTGACTTTTTTTTCAAAGAAATAAGATTTTTTTCAAAGCCAATTTAGAGGCAGAAAAAGTGATTTACACTTCACTAAGATTTATTGACTTTTGCTATGAAATAATATGAAAAACCGAAAAACTTTTTGATTAAAACAAGTTTATTTTTGTTGTCAATTTTAAAAAATTATTGTTCTAATTTTTAGCAACTCTGTGCCTTAAAATATACGAAATTGCTCTGAGGATGAGACAGGGAATCTAAATATTTTTAAAGCTTTAAAAGTAGATTTAATAGTTAATGATTTTTTTTAACATCATGAAGTTTCATTAAAATCTCCTTTGTCTCCTGTTTACTCTTCCACTTTACATGCTTAATCTCAGCTGCTTTCACATATCAACTTCATTTACTCAGGCAAAGATAAGACTAGCAGGAAGGGGAAAAATGGACTTTAGTTTTTTAAGTTGATAGATATTTACTGAGTGCCTATTTTGTACATAGAAGTATGCTAGGTGCTCTGGAGAATATCAAAGTAGTATGAAATCTGATCTCTGTTCTCAATCTTACATCAGGAGATTAAATGAACACAATGAAATTGCAAAGCAATGCAAAATGGGAATAAATGCCAATGGGAGGAAGGGGCATGGGCAGCAACTGGTAGAGTTTTAGAGAATGAGGGACTCAAATGGAACTGTAATGGAGTTAACTGATGATCTCCAAGGAAGATGTGAGCTTTAAGAGCTGAGTTTAAAGGGTCAGATGGGTAGAGGGAAGAAGCAAGCTCAGGCCATGCAAAAGGCTATGATGTCAGCATAGTTGCAAAGAGAAGAGTATATTGTGTTTGAAGTTCTAGTTTGGCAAACTGAGGCAAATTCTCAGTAAAGGCAGAGTAGGATAAGGTTGGAGTAGTTTGGAGTCAAACTGTAAGGAATTGGGGAAGTATTCTTAAAGTATTCTTAAAGTATTCTTAAAGTATTCTTGGCAATAGGAAAGCATTGAGATGCTGTGAGATAGAGGATGACACAGCAAAACCAGCTTTTGAGTAGATTAATACTGCAGCCCTATACAAGTACTAGGAGAAACAGAAGATAGAAGACTATTCAACTTTCTAGATATGAGGTGATTGTAATTCCAATTATGGTGGTAGAAGAAAAAGACAAAAAAGAAAGAACAGATATGGAGAAAAAAAAAACAGGATTTGTTGACTAATTTGGGATACTTCTTAGGTATGTATAGGAATATAAATACTTTCAATCTCAACGTGTTCAAAACTAAGCTCAGAACCTCTGCCCACCCAAAACTGATCTTCCTTCTGGTTTTATTCCATTTATTCAGTAAATGGTATCTTCATCCATCCAGATGCCCAAACCAGAAAGCTAGATGGAGAATCATGCCAGTTCTTCACTCTTCTGTTTTCTCATTCCCCTCTCCAATCATTCACCAAATCCTAATATTCCTCTACTATTTCTCACATCTACCCATTTCTCTCCAACTTTCTACTTTTCCCTGGTTCAGGCCATCAGCTCTTATCTGGGTCATCACATGACTCTTAACATATCTCCCTGCCGTTCATCCTACTTCTCCCCAATACATTCTTAAAACCAAAGTCTGAATGATCTTTTTAAAAGTAAATCTGATCTGATGGAAGAATATTGCAATTTAACCCACTCACACATGCAAACAAAATGCTGTTGTTCAGTCACTCAATCATGTCCAACTTTGTGACCCCATATACTGCAGCACACCAGGCTTCCCTGTCCTTCACAATTTCCTGAAGTTTGCTCAAACTCATGTCTATTGAATTGGTGATGCCATCCAACCCTCTCATCCTCTGTCACCCCCTTGTCCTCCTGCCCTCAATCTTTCCCAGCATCAGGGTCTTTTCCAATGAGTTGGCTCTTCACATCAGGAGAACAAAATATTGGAGCTTCAGCTTCAGCATCAGTCCCTCCAATGAATATTCAGGGTTGATTTCCTTTGAGATTTACATATTTGATCTCCTTGCAATCCAAGGCACTCTCCCAGAGTCTTCTCCAGCACCGCTGTTCAAAAGCATCAATTCTTCAGTGCTCAGGCTTCTTTATGGCCCAACTCTCACATCCATACATGACTACTGGAAAAACCATAATTTTGATTAGACAGACCTTTGTCAGTAAAGTGATGTCTATTTTCTAATACACTGTTTAGTTTTATTATAGCTTTTCTTCCAGGGAGCAAGTATCTTTTCATTTCATGGCTGTAGTCACTGTCTACAGTGATTTTGAAGCCCATGAAAATAAAGTCTGTCACTGTTTCCATTTTTTCCCTATCTGTTTGCCATGACGTGATTAGGACCAGGTGCCTTGATCTTCATTTTTTGGAGGTCGAGTTTTAAGCCAGTTTTTTCATGCTCCTCTTTCACCTTCATCAAGAGGCCTTTTAGTTCTTCTTCACTTTCTGCCATAAGGGTGATGCCACCTGCATATCTGAGGTCATTGATATTTTTCCCAGCAATCTTGATTCCAGCTTGAGCTTCATCCAGCCAGGCATTTCACATGATGTACTCTGCATATAAGTTAAATAAGCAGAGTAACAATATACGGCCTTCACGTACTTCTTTCCCAACTTGGAACCAGTCTGTTGTTCCATGTCTGGTTCTAACTGTTGCTTCTTGACCTGCGTACAGGTTTCTCAGGAGGTAGATAAGGTGGTCTGATATTCCCATCTCTTTAAGAATTTTCCACAGTTTCTTGTGATCCACACAGTCAAATGCTTTAGCGTAGTCAATGAAGAAGAAGCAGATATTTTTCTGGAATTCTCCTGTTTTTTCTATGATCCAACAGATGTTGGCAACTTAATCTCTGATTCCCCAGCCTTTTCTAAATCTAGCTTGTACATCTGGAAGTTCTCTGTTCATGTACTGATGCAGCCCAGCTTGAAGGATTTTGAGCATAACCTTGCTAGCATGTGAAATGGGTGCAATTGTGCTATAGTTTGAGCATTCTTTGGCATCACCTTTCTTTGGGATTGGAATGAAAACTGACCTTTTCTAGTCCTGTGGCCACTGCTGAGTTTTCCAAATTTGCTGGCATATTGAGTGCTGTAATTTAACAGCATCATTTTTTAGGACTTGAAATAGCTCAGTTAGAATGCCATCACCTCCACTAGCTTTGTTTGTAGTAATGCTTCCTAAGGCCCACTTGACTTCACACTCCAGGATGTCTGGCTATATGTAAGTGATCACACCATCATGGTATCCAAGTCATTAAGACCTATTTTGTATGGTTCTTTTCTGTATTCTTGCCACCTCTTCTTAATATCTTCTGCTTCTGTTAGGTCCATGCCATTTTTGTCCTTTATTGTCCTCATCTTTACATGAAATTTTCTTTATTTTCTTACATTTTCTTCATGGTCCTCAGAGTAGTGAACAGAATGAGAAGGACTTAAGCTTGCCAATGGAAAGCACATTCATTTCTTCTTTTTTTAAAGTCACTTTCAAGTAGCTCAAACTTCCCTGAAGTTTGGTTCTAACTCACTGACTCTTTCTGTCTCAAATTTTCAACAACACTATCAGTCTTAAAACTTCTGGGAGTCTTCCTGCCACCCAGCAAAAAGACAGGATTTCCCTGGTAATTGTTCCTCCACAGTAGTTCCCTCTTTATTCATCAGTCCACTAAGTCCACACATCCTTTACCTTGCGTGAGACTTGACTTACTTAGAAATATCTAAATCAAGATTACTTCTTGTTCAGGTGCAAGTTATGTAACTGATGTTGCTAACTTGTGACCTCGCCTCTTTATAGGCTCTAAAATGAAGGCAGCAGTGAAGCGTTCTCCAAGAATTTTGAACAAGAACATTAAGATTATCCTGTGAATACTACGTATTTTTTTGTCATATATTTTTTTTTTTACTTTTTTATTGAAAAAAGTAATAAATTTTTGTAAAACAGAATTCTATATTTAAGAATGAACACAAACAGAGGCACAGTAGCTCTTATCTAATCATCTCTCTTTCTTCTTTCTCCTTATATTAAGAGACTCTATCAACTTTACTAAAGGGTTTTGCAGAACTCAGTTTGCAGTCTTCCTGGACATAGCAATTGGTCCAGGGATGGACACATGAGCCATACAGAACTGCTGAGAGTCTTCCCAGGATTTCTTTGCTGGGAATGCCAAATAAAGAATCACTTGTTTCTCAAATCACTGAGTCAAAGATTGCCTCAATCTCTCCCCAAGCCCCTCCATCACGGAGCAAGCCAGGCTCCCATGCAAGGAAATGGAGCCTTCTCCAGAGGTACGCCTGCAATGCCAGAGACCTGAGTTTGATCCCTGGGTTGGGAAGATCCCCTGGAAAAGGGAACAGCTACCCACTCCAGTATTCTGGCCTGGAGAATCCATGGAGTATTCCATGGCGTTGCAAAGAGTTGGACACGACTGAGCAACTTTCACTCACTCCCTCACTCACTCAGAGGGAAGCAGAGACAAAGCAGATAAATAGTGAGCCATCTAGGTCTCCAGTCTTACTCACTGCTTGAGGTCAGCAGAACCCCTGCTCTTTCAATTTGGTTATATTTTTCAGTACTTTTCCTTTTGTTGTTTAAGCTGAAGTGTGCTTCTACCAGTGTGGCCAAGAGTCTTAGCAACTCAAGATGAAAACAAGATATACCAATTCAGAATCCTAGAAATAATCATGGGCTTTAAAATCAGACAGACTGGATTCACATTCTGACTAGTTCACTTGTTATCATGTGACCTTGAATAAATCACTTAACCCTCATTTTCCATAAGTTTTACATTAGAAGTAGCACTTATTTTGCATATTTTGTGGGAATTCCTTGATATAATGCATGTGCCTGTGATGGCATGAATAAATGTTCAGTAAACATTTGTTGCTGCAGTTGTTATTATTGTTAATCATTAGTGTCAGGATCTACCAGAATAAAACTACTCTCAGGAACAAGACTTGAACATAAGCTGAAATATTAACATAACTAAAGAAATACTGTATTCATCGGCAGGGAGTTTAGACTGAGAGCTATACTTTGGCCAGTCCCTGGCAAGACAACATAAATATGGAGTCCTCTTGGAAGATAAATGCATTTGAACTGCTTTCAAGGAGTGCCTTGTTCTTCTGGTTTATATGAACTACTCCCTTGCTGTGAGTCCATGTTCACCAAAATGCCTCTTGATAGGGTCCCCTGGACAACTCCACTAGAAGAGATTAAGTGGAGGCTAACAAGGCTGGGATCTGTTTTGGGGCTGCCTTAGCAGCTGGTTTTCAGTGTTGTCCTCTGACTGCTTGCCTCAAGGAAGATCAAGTCCAGTGTTCCAATTCTCTAAGGCCGGATTGCCTACAAGGGCCAGGCAGGTAATATAAATAAGAAGCAGGCTGTGTGGGAGAGAAAAGGAGTGGAGGGGACTTGTTGAAATATGAAAGGCACATCTCATCTTCTCCATGCAAGCCAGTTTTTGCTTATGGAAATGTAGACCAATATTGATAGATCACCTAATTCTGAAAAGTATAGGATGGAAGTATAGGCTTATAAAATACATAAATATGGACGCTGTAAAAGCAATGCTAAGGGGAAGGTTCATAGCAACACAAGCATACCTCAAGAAACAAGAAAAAAGTCAAATAAATAACCTAACTCTACACCTAAAGCAACTAGAAAAGGAAGAAATGAAGAACCCTAGGGTTAGTAGAAGAAAAGAAATCTTAAAAATTAGGGCAGAAATAAATGCAATAGAAAGAAAAGAGACCATAGCAAAAATCAACAAGGCCAAAAACTGGTTCTTTGAGAGGATAAATAAATTGACAAACCACTAGCCAGACTCATCAAGAAACAAAGGAAGAAAAATCAAATCAATAAAATTAGAAATGAAAATAGAGAGATCACAACAGACAACCACAGAAATACAAAGGATCATAAGAGACTACTATCAGCAATTATGCCAATCAAATGGACAACGTGGAAGAAATGGACAAATTCTTAGAAAAGTACAACTTTCCAAAACTGAACCAGGAAGAAATAGAAAATCTTAACAGACCCATCACAAGCACGGAAATTGAAACTGTAATCAGAAACCTTCCAGCAAGCAAAAGCACAGGTCCAGACAGCTTCACAGCTGAATTCTACCAAAAATTTAGAGAAGAGTTAACACCTATCCTATTCAAACTCTTCCAGAAAATTGAGGAGGAAGGTAAACTTCCAAACTTATTCTATGAGGCCATCATCACCTTAATACCAAAACCTGACAAAGATGCCACAAAAAAAGAAAACTACAGGCCAATATCACTGATGAACATAGATGCAAAAATCCTTAACAAAATTCTAGCAATCAGAATCCAACAACACATTAAAAAGATCATACACCATGACCAAGTGGGCTTTATCCCAGGGATGCAAGGATTCTTCAATATCCACAAATCAATCAATGTAATACACCACATTAGCAAATTGAAAAATAAAAGCCATATGATTATCTCAATAGATGCAGAGAAAGCCTTTGACAAAATTCAACATCCATTTATGATAAAAAAAAAAAAAAACCCAACCCTCCAGAAAGCAGGAATAGAAGGAAAATACCTCAACATAATAAAAGCTATATATGACAAACCCGCAGTAAACATTATCCTCAACGGTGAAAAATATAAAGCATTTCCCCTAAAGTCAGGAACAAGACAAGGGAGCCCACTCTCACCACTACTATTCAACATAATTTTGGAACTTTTGGCCACAGCAATCAGAACAGAAAAAGAAATAAAAGGAATCCAAATTGGAAGAGAAGAAGTAAAACTCTTCTTTGGAAAAGAAGTAAAAAGAAAAACTGTTTACAGATGACATGATCCTCTACATAGAAAACCCTAAAGACTGCACCAGAAAATTACTAGAGCTAATCAATGAATATCAAATGCAGCACTTTCACAGAATCATCTTTCAGGATTTGAAATAGCTCAACAGGAATGCCATCACCTCCACTAACTTTGTTTGCAGTGATGCTTTCTAAGGCACACTTGACTTCACATTCCAAGATGTCTGGCTCTAGGTGAGTGATCACACCATCGTGATTATCTAGGTCTTGAAGATCTTTTTTGTACAGTTCTTCTGTGTATTGTTGCCACCTCTTCTTAATATCTACTGCTTCTGTTAGGTCTATACCATTTCTGTCCTTTATTGAGCCCATCTTTGCATGAAATGTTCCTTTGGTATCTCTAATTTTCTTGAAGAGATCTCTAGTCTTTCCCATTCTGTTGTTTTCCTCTGTTTCTTTGTATTGATTGCTGAGGAAGCCTTTCTTAACTCTCCTTGCTATTCTTTGGAACTCTGCATTCAGATGCTTATACCTTTTCTTTTCTCCTTTGCTTTTTGCTTATTTTCTTTTCACAGCTATTTGTAAGGCTCCTCAGACAGCCATTTTGCTTTTTCGCATTTCTTTTTCATGAGGATGGTCTTCATCCCTGTCTCCTGTACAATCTCATGAACCATCATCCATAGTTCATCAGGCAATCTGTCTATCAGATCTAATCCTTTAATTCTATTTATTGCTTCCACTGTATAATCATAAGGGATTTGACTTAGGTCATACCTGAATGGTCTAGCAGTTTTCCCCACTTTCTTCAATTTCAGTCTGAATTTGGCAATAAGAAGTTCATGATCAGAACCACAGTCAGCTCCTGCTCTTGTTTTTGCTGACTGTATAGAGCTTCTCCATCTTTGGCTGCAAAGAATATAATCAATCTGATTTCGGTGTTGACCATCTGGTGATGTCCATGTGTAGTCTTCTCGTGTTGTTGGAAGAGGGTGTTTGCTATGACCAGTGTGTTCTCTTCGCAAAACTCTATTAGCTTTTGCTCTGCATCATTCTGTACTCCAAGGCAAAATTTGCCTGTTACTCCAGGTGTTTCTTGACTTCCCACATTTGCATTCCAGGCCCCTATAATGAAAAAGACATCTTTTTGGGGTGTTAGTTCTAAAAAGTCTTGTAGGTCTTTATAGAACCATTCAACTTCAGCTTCTTCAGCATTACTGGTTGGGGCACAGGCTTGGATTACCATGATATTAAATGGTTTGCCTTGGAAACAAATAGAAATCATTCTATCATTTTTGAGATTGCATTCAAGTGCTGCATTTCAGACTCTTTTGTTGACTATGATGGCTACTCCATTTCTTCTAAGGGATTCCTGCCCACAGTAGTAGATACAATGGTCATCTGAGTTAAATTCACCCATTCCAGTTACTTTAGTTTTCCGATTCCTAGAATGCTGACGTTCACTCTTGCCATCTCCTGTTTGATCACTTCCAATGTGCCTTGATTCATGGACCTAACATTCCAGTTTCCTATGCAATATTGCTCTTTACAGCAATGAACCTTGCTTCTATCACCAGTCTCATCCACAACTGGGTATTGTTTTTGCTTTAGCCCCATCCCTTCATTCTTTCTGGAGTTATTTCTCCACTGATCTCCAGTAGCATATTGGTCACATACCAACTTGGGGAGTTCCTCAGCAAATTTGAAAACTCAGCAGTGGCCACAGGACTGGAAAATGTCACTTTTCATTCCAATCCCAAAGAAAGGCAATGCCAAGGAATGCTCAAACTACCACACAATTGGACTCAACTCACATGCTAGTAAAGTAATGCTCAAAATTCTCCAACCCAGGCTTCAGCAATACATGAACTGTGAACTTGCAGATGTTCAAGCTGGTTTCAGAAAAGGCAGAAGAACCAGAGATCAAATTGCCAACATCTGCTGGATCATTGAAAAAGCAAGATAGTTCCAGAAAAACATCTATTTCTGCTTTATTGACTATGACAAAGTCTTTGACTGTGTGGATCACAATAAACTGTGGAAAATTCTGAAGGAGATGGGAATACCAGACCACCTGACCTGCCTCTTGAGAAACCTGTATGCAGGTCAGGAAACAACAGGTAGAACTGGACATGGAACAACAGACTGGTTCCAAATAGGAAAAGGAGTACAACAGGCTGTATATTATCACCCTGCATATTTAACTTATATGCAGAGTAAATCATGAGAAACACTGGGCTGGAAGAAGCACAAGCTGGAATAAAGATTGCCAGGAGAAGTATCAATAACTTCAGATATGCAGATGACACCACCCTTATGGCAGAAAGTGAAGAGGAACTAAAAAGCCTCTTGATGAAAGTGAAAGGGGAGAGTGAAAAAGTTGACTTAAAGCTCAACATTCAGAAAACTAAGATCACGACATTTGGTCCCATCACTTCATGGGAAATAGATGGAGAAACAGCGGAAACAGTGTCCGACTTTATTATTGGGGGCTCCAAAATCACTGCAGATGGTGACTGCAGCCATGAAATTGAAAGATGCTTACTCCTTGGAAGGAAAGTTATGACCAATCTAGATAGTATATTCAAAAGCAGACACATTACTTTGCCAACAAAGGTCCGTCTAGTCAAGGCTATAGTTTTTCCAGTGGTCATGTATGGATGTGAGAGTTGAACTGTGAAGAAAGCTGAGCACCGAAGAACTGATGCTTTTGAAGTGTGGTGTTGGAGAAGACTCTTGAGAGTCCCTTGGACTGCAAGGAGATCCAACCAGTCCATCCTAAAGGAGATCAATCCTGGGTGTTCATTGGAAGGACTGATACTAAAGCTGAAACTCCAATACTTTGGCCACCTCATGCGAAGAGTTGACTCATTGGAAAAGACCCTGATGCTGGGAGGGATTGGGGGCAGGAGGAAAAAGGGACGACAGAGGATGAGATAGCTGGATGGCATCACCAACTTGATGGACATGAGTTTGAGTAGACTCCATGAGTTGGTGATGGACAGGGAGGCCTGGCATGCTGCAATTCATGGGGTCGCAAAGAGTTGGACACGTGGAGCAACTGAACTGAACTGAATCAATGGATAAAGTAAAGTTGCAGGATATAAAATCAACACAGAGAAATCCCTTGCATTCCTATACACTAATAATGAGAAAATAGAAAGAGAAATTAAGGAAACAATTTCATTCACCATTGCAACGAAAAGAATAAAATACTTAGGAATATATCTACCTAAAGAAACAAAAGATCTATATATAGAAAACTATAAAACACTGGTGAAAGAAATCAAAGCGGACACTAATAGATGGAGAAGTATACGTGTTCATGGATCAGAAGAATCAATATAGTGAAAATGAGGATACTACCCAAGGCAATCTATAGATTCAATGCAGTCTTTATCAAGCTACCAATGATATTTTTCACAGAGCTAGAACAAATAATTTCACAATTTGTATGGAAATACAAAAAACCTCGAATAGCCAAAGCAATCTTGAGAAAGAAGAATGGAACTGGAGGAATCACTTCAGTAGTGCCTGACTTCAGGCTCTACTACAAAGCCACAGTCATCAAGACAGTATGGTACTGGCACAAAGACAGAAATATAGATCAATGGAACAAAATAGAAAGCCCAGAGATAAACCCACGCACCTATGGACACCTTATCTTTGACAAAGGAGGCAAGAATATACAATGGAGAAAAGACAATCTCTTTAATAAGTGGTGCTAGGAAAACTGGTCAACCACTTGTAAAAGAATGAAGCTAGAACACTTTCTAACACCATACACAAAAATAAACTCAAAATGGATTAAAGATCTAAATGTAAGACTAGAAACTATAAAACTCCTAGAGGAGAACATAGGCAAAACACTCTCAGATATAAATCACAGCAGGATCCTCCATGACCCATATCCAAGAATGTTGGAAATAAAAGCAAAAATAAACAAATGGGATCTAATTAAAATTAAAAGCTTCTGCACAACAAAGGAAACTATAAGCAAAGTGAAAGACAGCCTTCAGAATGGGAGAAAATAATAGCAAATGAAGCAACTGACAAAGAATTAATCTCAAAAATATACAAGCGACTCCTGCAGCTCAATTCCAGAAAAATAAGTGACCCAATCGAAAAATGGGCCAAAGAACTAAATAGACATTTCTCCAAAGAGGGCATACAGATGGCTAACAAACACATGAAAAGATGCTCAACATTACTCATTATCAGAGAACTACAAATCAAAACCACAATGAGGTACCATTTCACACCAGTCAGAATGGCCGCTATCCAAAAGTCTATAAGCAATAAATGCTGGAGAGGGTGTGGAGAAAAGGGAACCCTCTTACACTGTTGGTGGGAATGCAAACTAGCACAGCCACTATGGAGAACAGTGTGGAGATTCCTTTAAAAACTGGAAATAGAACTGCCATATGACCCAGCAATCCCACTTCTGAGCATACACACCAAGGAAATCAGAATTGAAAGAGACACGTGTACCCCAATGTTCATTGCAGCACTGTTTATAATAGCCAGGACATGGAAGCAACCTAGATGTCCATTAGCAGACGAATGGATAAGAAAGCTGTGGTACATGTACACAGTGGAATATTACTCAGCCATTAAAAAGAATACATTTGAATCAGTTCTAATGAGGTGGATGAAACTGGAGCCTATTATATAGAGTAAAGTAAGCCAGAAAGAAAAACACCAATACAGTATACTAACACATATATATGGAATTTAGAAAGATGGTAATGATAACCTTGTATGCTGCTGCTGCTAAGTCGCTTCAGTTGTGTCCGACTCTGTGCAACCCCATAGATGGCAGCTCACCAGGCTCCCCCATCCCTGGGATTCTCCAGGCAAGAACACTGGAGCGGGTTGCCATTTTCTTCTCCAATGCATGACAGTGAAAAGTGAAAGTGAAGTCGCTCAGTCGTGTCCAACTCTTAGCGACCCCATGGACTGCAGCACACCAGGCTTCTCCATCCATGGAATTTTCCAGGCAAGAATACTGGAGTGAGGTGCCATGCCCTGTTTGCAGGACAGCAAAAGAGACACAGATGTATAGAACAGTCTTTTGGACTCTGTGGGAGAGGGTGAGGGTGGGATGATTTGGGAGCATGGCATTGAAACAGGTATATTATCATATGTGAAATGAATCGCCAGTCCACGTTCAGTGCATGATACAGGATGCTCGGGGCTGGTGCACTGTGATGACCCAGAGGGATGATATGGGGAGGGAGATGGGAGGGGGATTTAAGATGGGGAACACATGTACACCCATGGCAGATTCATGTCAATGTATGGCAAAACCAATACAATATTGTAAAATAATTAGCCTCCACTTAAATAAATTTTTTAAATACATAAATATGAAAAAATATTTATAAATTAAGGCTCTTTAAGCAATGTTCAGTACTATGCTGACTAGATAATATCTACTATGTTTAGCCCACAGGTATCAGTTTGACTAGGATACCCCAAATATTAATAACCTCAGTTAATAACTTCACTGGTACATCTTCTTTCTATTGTCAGGGTACTTCTTTCTTGTACTGTTAGGGCCAGTGTATATTCCTTTGAGATTCTCTATGTAAAATTTCTTTATAGAGTGTCTAAGGAAGGACTCGGTATTTAACTAATAAAAGTTGTTAATAATTTCAAGTATCTATTTAGAGGTAGAGATAAGCCTCCACTACCTTGCAAAGTCCACCAAAATAGCAGTAAATGGACTTGTTAAGTCATAAACCCCAAAAAAAAAAAAAAGAAAATAGGAAATATGAATAGAGCTATTGAATTTTAGAAACTGAAGAGCAGAAAGATTAGTGGTTAATGACTTAGCATATTTCAGAAAGCAAAGAATAAGGAAAGCCAAGAATTAATCAGATTGTACCACAGAACTCCCAAAACCTTGGAAATTGGCAATATTGAGTAATCTTAAGCCAGGGATGAAAGTAGAGCTAAAAACTAAGAGGATTGGTTAGAAGTGTGATTAAGAAGCAATTAAGGGATTTCCCTGGTGGCCCAGGGGACCTGGGTTCGATCCCTGGTCAGGAGACTAGATCCCAAATGCCACAATTAAGAGTTTGTAAGCCACAACTTAAAGATCCCACATGCCACAACTAAGACCCAGGACAGCTAAATAAATAAATAAATATTTTTAAATGATTTTTTAAAAAGAAGAAACAATTAAAATTTACATATCCCAGCCTATTCTAGGAGAAAACTGAGGGCTTCCTCTCTGGACAAGATAAAGAGAAGGTCTGTGGATCAAAGCAGGCCTTCCCTGGTGGCTCAGTGTATAAGACTCTGTTCTCCCAATACAGGGGTCCTGGGTTCAATCCCTGGTCAGGAAACTAGATTTCACAAGCCACAACTAAGAGTTCAGCTCAGTGGGTAAGGAATCTGCCTGCAATTCAGGAGACCTGGATTTGATCCTTGGGTCATGAAGATCCCCTGGAGGAATCCCAGTAATCTGGCATGGGAAATCCCATGGACAGAGGAGCCTGGAGGGCTACAGTCAATGGGATCACAAAGAGTCGAACACAACTGAGCAACTAAACCACCCCACCATAGATCAGAGGACACCAAGCTAAGTCAAAGGCATTGGGACCATTCTGAAGAGAAAAGGATTATAAGAAAGTACAAAATGAATGTTCAGACCTTGAACCTTTTCCAGCTCCGAAAGCACTGACAGCCAAATTATACTCTTCAGAAAAGAGCTTTGTGGTGACCTCTCTGGGTGAACATAGCCAGGCTTAGGTAAAAGAATTAAAGATGTTAACACTATGGATTCACCAATAAATTCTGATGAAGCAGACAGTTGGCAACACAAGCCTCCTGCCAAGAGATTCCAAATAGCTTTTAGGGCCCACTCTTAACTACAAACAGACAACCAAGGATCACCAAACAATTAACAGGCATTTAATGTAAAAGACATTGTGTGGAAAGAAACAATGCAAAGGAAACAGAGATAATGCAATGAGAAGAAACCTGATCAAAGAGTATCTCTCACATCTTCAGAGGCAAAGTAACAGCAACATAAACTCAGATAACAAAGTGGCTTTGGAAATTTTTTTAAATACATAATACTTTTGTATATCAGAGGAAAAAGAAAAAAAAACTCATGCTGAGATCATGTTGAGAAAATATCCCTGAAAAAAAAGCAAAAGACAGTAATGGAAAATTGGGAGGTTCGGTCCAAATTCATTCAGCACATTTGTTTTCTAAATAATAAAATCTTATAATGAAAGAACAGAGAAAATGGATGAAATAATGAAATCATCAATAAAATAATTACAGAAAAATATCCAGAACTAAAAGGCATGAGTTTTCCTAATTGTCCAATCTAGTGAGCAAAAACAGGTGTACAATCATATACATCATGGTGAAATTATAGAAAACTGGGGCCAGAAAAAAAGATTATCCTACAATTTTCCAGAGAGGACAAAAGAGGTTTCATATCAAGGATCGAAGATGAGAATGACACCAGACTTTCCAGTAAAAATATTGGAGAAAGTAATAAAGCAGTATATTCAAAATTATGAAGGAAAAAAATGATTCCCAATGTGGAGCTCCATTCGTAAGAAAACCATTAACCATAGTTGGGGTTAGGATAAAAACGTAGCCAGACGTTCAAAGGGTCAGACTATTTGTCTGCCTTGCATCAGTGTACAGAAAGCAAGTAGAAGAAATGCTTTGTCAAAATGAGGAAACATCAAATACCAATAAAAACTAGTGTCTACAAAAAAAGAAAAGACAAAAAAATCCCAAAAGGATGACAAAGGAAAGCAAAACTTACATAGTAAAGGAACTGAACTAATAATATACTATCTGGTTTATTTCATATACTTGTATGGAATGTATTATATTATGCACAGTATGTTATGTATTACATAATTACCTTATGTAAAGAGAGAAAGATGGGAAATATAGATGAATATAGAAGGGGATGGAAAGTGTGTGTGAAAAACTAAGTTCTCATTTTCCATAGTCAAGATCAAAACATGATTCTTAAAACTGAGAAGAAAGAAGAGAGAGAGAGAGGAATATAAGCATGTTATTTAGAAACAGGGAAGTAAATACCATGCCTCTCAAATCATTTAGTATAATTAAGGATAGTTGTCTGTGAAGATAGGGAAATGAAACATATTGGAGGAGGATGGGTGTGGAAGGGTAGAGAAGAAGGGGATGAAAACAGAAGAATGAAGATTTTCAAACAAATCTTGTAGCACAATTTGACTCTTTTGAGTTATATACATCTGCAATGTTAAATGTAAAAACCAAATTAAAAATAATTTTGAACAATATCATCTTTTTATTTTCCTTTATGGTTTATCATCAGATATTAAATATAGGTCCCTGTTCTCTACCATATAACCTTGCTTATCCATCCTAGTTTGCCTCTGCTAATCCCAAACTTCTATTCCTTCCTTCCCCTACCTCCTCTTCCCTTTGCCAACCACAAATCTGTTCTCTACATCTGTAAGCCTGCTTTTGTTTTATAGATACGTTGATTTGTATTTTATTTTATGCTCCACATATAAGTGATATCATATGATATTTCTCTTTCTCTAACTTACTTTGCTTAGTATGATAATCTTTTAGTCCATCCATGTTTCTGCAAATGACATTATTTCATTCTTTTTGATAGCTAAGCAATGTTATTTTAAACTGCTCCTAGTTAATGAGAGAATAAATGGAGAGAAAAATTAACACTCAGTAGATATTTAAGCAGGTACTTAGATTTTTTTATGGACAAACAAATCAATTAAAGATTATTAATATTAAATATAAGTGAATGCATTAAAATTTAATCAATAAATGAATTGATTAAATGTACACATAAATAAATAATGAATCAAAAATCAAAATGTTACAAGGGCTTCCTTGATGGTGCAGTGGTAAATAATCCACCTACCAATGCAGGAGACAAGGGTTCAACCCTGGTCCAGGAAGATCCCACATGCTGCAGAACAAATGAACCCATGCACCACGACAACTGAGTCTGTGCTCTAGAGCCCAGGAGCCCCAACTACTGAGCCCACACGCCCTAGAGCCCATGCTTTGCAACAGAGAAGCCATCACAATGGGAAGCGCACACACCACAGCTACAGAGTAGCCTCCGCTCTGCACCCCTACAGAAACGCCCATACAGCAGTGAAGATCCAGCACAGGCAAAGATAAATAAACAAAATTAGCTTAAAAAAAATTTTAATGTTACCTCCAAGTTCTTTTAACTTTCAACTTCTTTTACTTGCTTCTATGCAAATTCTTATCATCAATTCAGTCACTCATCATTGCTGGCATAGAGTAGATACTAAGCAATGTTTGTGGTTTTTTTTTTAATTAAACATGTGATGCATAAATGTAAAAGAATTTATTCTCATCACTGACAAAACTTCGAGTAAGAAGATACTTGCACTTTCCTATAACAGAGGCCTATCATTCGGTGTCATTACCTGGCACCCGTGTTGCTTTCCGTTTCTTTCCTCTTATAATTACATAGTCAAGAAATCTGACTTTAAAATTTCCATAGTACATTTTAGTGCCTTGTGTTAAAAATAAAACTTCAAGAAATTAATAACAATTTTTGATCCAAGATACTGGTTTCTCCCATATCCATGAGAAAGAAGAGACGAATGTCTGTAATGGAACTTAGACAAGACAGATTTACGTGGGCTGGTTCAGTGAATCAGTCAGGAGATGAGGCCCTGATCTCAGCAGGGCAAGGTGGGTAGAGCAGGTGGGCTGGAATCAAGAGAGACAAACGAGGTGCCCTGGGTCTCCCTTGCATAGTTTCTCCACTTGGACTGGAATGCTGTAAATTTCCAGAACACCAGACACGCCCGAGTTCCAATGCAAGTACAAAAACATAGTTAATCGCCAAATCCAAATTACTTTTATATCATCTACCATTTGAGATTATGTCCTGTTCTCTTGTCCCTCAGTGCCGATAAGCAGAGTCAACTCTGTAGTCATTAACTAAGAACAAGAAAATAGGATTAATGGATTGACCAGAAATGCTGCAGGGTCAGGGTGGACGGGTGAATAGAAGAAGGCTGTTTGCTATCACATCCCCAGCTCAATCAGTGACTTATGCAAGAGAGTGAGTAACTGCTTACCTCAATTTCACTGTGAGGTGAGAACAACATGTCCTTCCCTCTTCCTAGCATGCTGTGAAAATGAAAAAGATAACATCTTAAAATACCAAAATACTCAGAAAAAAATGGTACCATAGAAACATGATCTTATCAGCACACTCCAGTGTAGCATATATTTTCCTCATACACAGCACAAGAAAAATTCTTTCATAACAGACACAGAAATCTGAAAAGGCAGGAATTGCAGTCTGCTTTGTGAATAAATCTTTTATCAAGAGCTCTAGGGAATATAAATGTCTCCCCTCAGTCAGAAGCATTTATTTGATTTCAATAAATGTTACATATATTCAACAGAGAGGAAAACTTAGTCAATACCTTTAACTAAAGTTTAGATTTAAGTCCTGATCAATGAGGTTTAAATGTTCCCTGAGGTCTGGAGGAAATAAAGAAGTAATATTTTAGGCTACTTTTATTATAATTCCATTCTGAAATTTCAAAGTCATTGATACTTTCAGAAGACAATACTTTTGTAAAAATTTACCTCAAGGGCAAGTATGACAACGTGGTCTTTATTTTATAAGATAAAGGACATTACTGGACTGAGCGACTTCACTTTCACTTTTCACTTTCATGCATTGGAGAAGGAAATGGCAACCCACTCCAGTGTTCTTGCCTAGAGAATCCCAGGGACGGGAGCCTGGTGGGCTGCCGTCTATGGGGTCCCACAGAGTTGGACATGACTGAAGTGACTTAGCAGCAGCAGAAGAAGAATACATGAAAGATTGACATTTTTGCTTCCAAACTATAAGTTCAGATCTATTGATCCCAATGGCAAAATTCCAGGAAGAATTCCATGCATATGTTATAGAGAGCTAAATAGGCCTTAGGTCAGAATATAAAATGTTTCAAGTTCTGTGCCAACTCTAATTGCTTGTATTTCTAGACACTGGGTTGAGAAAATTCTGAGGCCACATCTGGTTTCAGTGATAGAGTTCTGCGATCAACTGACAAAGTACCGCAGTCATAGGAATGGGGAGTGGTGACACACAATATTTGTTCCAACTCTGGGAAGAAACGCAAATGTCCCCTTACAAAGTGACACTTTCCTGATTAGCTATTATTGTTTAACTGAGATGGCATTAATATTGACTTGCTATTGAGAATTTGCTAATTATCAGAACCCATGCTTTTGATATTTTCTAAACAGAATCATCTCACTGTTTTTCACAATAATCCTCTGATGAATGTATTAGCATCCACTGTTCCCAGATAAGCAAAGAGGGCAAAGAGCTTAAGCAACTTTCCCAAGGCCAACAGCTCATACGTTGGGACAGATGCAAACCCTAGTCTGTTGACCCAGTTCTTTATTGCATCTCTTAACTCAGAGTTCAGGAACGTGTAGCTGAAAGGACTCTGAAGGAGCTGATTCAATGGTACTTGGTATGAGATGGCTCCAAGGTTTATCTAACTATTGATACTATGTATAAAATAGATAACTAATGAGAACCTAATATATAGCACAGAGAACTCTACTTAATGCTCTATGGTGGCCTAAATAGGAAGGAAATCCAAAAATGAGGGGATATATGTATATGTATAGCTGATTCATTTTGCTGTACAGTAGATACTAACACAGCCTTGTAAAACAACTATATGCTAAGAAAAATGTTTAAAGAACTAGCTCACGGATAACACAAAACAGACTGGAGATTGTCAGAAGTAGGGTTAGAGGGGTAGAAGAAATGAGTGAATTGTTTTGCTTTTGCTTTACTGTCAGTAAAATGAATTTAAGAACATAAAAAAGAAGTCTGTCTAAAAAAATGTTGGCTTGATGTTTCCCCAACCTCAATGTTTCAAATAGTCCTTCTCTAGAGAACCTCTCCAAAAGGTCCTTCTGAAATTGCCTTCCCCAGCCCTCCCACCTCCCATCCCCACCAACAAATATGTGAAGATCTCTATTCTGTGGTAAACTACACAGATATTTCTCTACTAAATCTTATTGTATCCACCCAATTTCTTACGTTCTGCCTCTGCGCCCTCACCTCCAGCTCTCCTTCTACTCCTTGCCTTCCATAGGATTCAAACTAACAAGTGATGTGAAACTGCAAAGCCCATGTCCTCTGTTCAGTTGTGTTTCTGTCTGCTCTTGGTACCCCTTGGCAGTGTTGACACTCCCTACTTCTCAAGACAGCCCCTCTTGCCTTCCTTTGGCTTCCGTGAGGCTCCTGTGCATTCCCACTCCTCTCATGATTCACTTTCTGTTTCTTTTCAACACAATCACTTGCACTCTTGGCATCCCACATACTCAGAATGTCTCCCTCCATCCTCCACACCAGGGCTCAGCAAACTTTCTGTAAAGGGCCAGATAGTAAATATTCTAGATTTTGTGAACCATAGGTTTCAAACACAGTATTCAACTTCATTGTTTCTCAAAAGCAGTGCAGACGGGATGTAAAGGAGCAAGTTTGACTGTGCTCCAATAAAACATCTATGAATATTGAAATTTAAATTTCATATGATTTAATGTGTCACAACATGCTATTTTTTTTCAATTTTTTTCAGCCATTTAAACACCCTTCTTAGTCACAGGTCCATGCTAAAACAGGCAGTGGGCAGGGCAGACAATTACCAACCCCCCGAGCCACACTACAAAATCCAATCTATTTTATGGGATTTTAGTTTTTTATGGATGCATAGTTGATTTACAATGTTGCGTTAGTTTCAGGTGTACAGCAAAGTGATTCAGATATAACACACACATACACATACACACACATATTATTTTTCAGATTCTTTTCCCTTATAGGTTACTACAAAATATTGACTGTAGTTCCCTTTGCTATATAGTAGATTCTTGGTGGTCACCTATTTTATTTATATAATAGTGTGTATCTATTCATTCTAATTTCCTAATTTATCCCTGCCTTCATTCCCCCAATCTAACTTTAAAATGCAGCTCCGATCCAACTTCTTCCTCAGAGCCCTCTTTAAGAACCTCAGACTAAAGGGATGTCTTCTTCCTCTAGAAAGTGAAAGTAAAGTCGCTCAGTTGTGTCCAACTCTTTGCGACCCGTGGACTGTAGCCCACCAAGCTCTTCCGTCCATGGGATTCTCCAGGCAAGAATACTGGAGTGGGTTGCCATTTCCTTCTCCAGGGAATCTTCCCAACCCAGGGATCGAACCCAGGTCTCCCACATTGCAGGCAGACGCTTTTAACCTCTGCATCACCAGGGAAGCCCTCTAAGAACATCTAATTAAACAACTGACAATTGTTATTATCAGTATCTTGCCTCATGTTCCCTCTTGTTGCCTGAACCTTCAAAAAGATTTAAACACTTTACTGGTTCTATGTTTTTCACATATATAAATTTTGTTTTCCTAAACAAGCTACAAAATTCTTGAGAACAGAAACAATGTGTTACATTTACTTATCCTCCTTGATGCCTTGTAGATTCTAGGTTTTCAATAAATGTGGGTTTGTGATATGTTAACATTAGCAACATATTTTAAAACACCATGTCCTTAAATGAATGACTGGAGAGCTAAGGGTCAGTTCTATATTAGATACTGGCTAAAAGCTTTCATATACATTAATACATTAATCATTTTTTTCCATTTATGCACACAGAGTTATAGGTAGTATTATCCCCATTTTACCAAAGAGGAAACAGACTCAAAGGCAATTGACTTGCCCAGATCATCCAGATCTGCTGACTTCATATCCCTGCTTCTACATTTGTTTCTGTTCAGAAGGAATAATGTAAGTCTCTTTTCTACAATTATGGTAATCATCATCCCTTTTAGAACCCTAGAGCCATGGATGAAGAGAGTGGAACCAAGGGTAAAGTCTGCAAGTGCTCGATGAGCTTGCTTCATCCTAGTTCTCCAACCAGACATCATGTCCATCCTTAACTTCTCTCTGTTCTTAACCCTCTAATTTTAAACTATCACCCACTGTTGCTCATTCAATCTTTAGTCCTGCCCACTTAACTCTTCTTTGCTAAACCACTTTAAAATATTCTTAGTTGGTCTCCCCACCTCAAGGCTGGCCTCCTTCCAATTCATTCTTCCCTCCATCAGAGATCTTTCTAAAGCATCAATTTGCTCATATTACTCTCTTGCTTAGCCCTTCAAAGATGTACCTTCACCTTTAGGGGGCATCTACCCCCCCTTAAAATGGTGGGTAAGACCCTCCACCAGCTAGACCCTGTCTGAGCCCTCGGCCTCCCCTCACCCCACATGTGCCCCCAAGTTCCATGCACCAACTTTTTGTAGTGCTTCTATCCCACCATGGTCTCTGTACTCAGCCTTGCTGGCTCACCCTCTAGGGAGTTTTCTATTATTCTCTTCAGCAAAGGGAACAAAAATGGAAGATCTGGATCATCAAGGGCCATGACAGAGATCCAGGGTCCTGTGCCACCCAACCCTCTGTATAGAATTCTCCTCTTTTCCTCTTTACCTACCTAGTCAGCAGTCACCCTTCAAGGCTCACCTTTTGAATAAATGAATGAAGGGCATCCTCTTCTCTTTTGGCCATAACACCACCCTACAGTGGACATTTCTTCATCTAGATTGTTTTATCCATCCACACCACTCTATTACCTTGTTTTGCAAAGAGATCTTCTGTCTCTACACATTTAGTCGCCTGGTTACTAATCAGATCCCCCAGTGTATATGCTGACTGCTGAAGGGGCTGCTCTGTGCTTTCTCCATCTGTCCACTACCTACAGTCCAAGATAATCGATGGTGCACATCAAAAACTAGAAGGAAAACTCTGTATTTACATCTTCTAGATAGAGCTTAGCCAGTGTACCTACCAATCAACTGTATTACCCACTCAGAGGCTTAACTGGGTCTCTATTATAACTTGATCTCTTCCTATGCCCATTCCTGCTTTCCCCTACTTCCCTTTCTCAAATATTAATTCCTAATAAACATCTCACACTCTAACCTTCATGCCAGAGTCTGTTTCTGGAAACCCCAAAATGCAACACCACCTCATCAAAATACATCATCATGTGTGATGAGTATGGCAGTTGGTTCTAGGGCCCAGGGGGAGAAAAAGCATTCGTTGAAATGGAAATGACCATTTGGCTCTCTTTCTAATATATGCACACTATTCATCCCTGCCCAAAGTGAAAGGATGTCTTCAGGTGACAGAGATGATCAACCAGTGAATCTTTTCTCTTCAGTCAGTTCTCAGCATAATATGCAGTTTTATCACTCCTAACACCATCTTGTAGCCAAGACCTTTGCAACAATCCCCACCCCATCCCCAAGTACTCTCACCTCCACCACCGACCTTATAGCATCAAATGAAAGTTGGTCCACTGGGAGAGTGATAGGCCAGCACAGTGGTCAGAGTGATCGACTTCCCCCTTCGAAGGTGTGTAGGAGTGTGTTAGTCATGTCCATCATGCAAACACAGAGAATTCAAAGCTGGTTCCACATAGGGAAGGAGCTGGAAAGGTCACATTGAACAGACCCAGCCTATCCCAACAGTCTCAGAGTGCTTAAAATACTAGCATGAATTAACACTTTAGGATTCATTCAGAGAGCTTCTTATTTTCCTATTTTACTATTTTGACCCACAATACCAACCTGGAACATGATACTTTTATTTCTGTCTTAGGCCGCTATTTTCAAAGTATCATGAACTGGGTGGCTGAAAACAACAGAAATGTATTCTTTCCCAGTTCTTCAGGCTGAAGGTCCAAAATCAGGGTGTCAGCAGGGCCGTTCTCCCCTGAATGCTTTAGGGGACATGACTTACTTGCATCTTTTTGGCTTTTGGTGGCTGCCAGCTGTCCTCGGTGTTTCTGGGCTTGCAGCTGCATCACTGCCATCTCTGTCTCCACTGCCACATGACCTTCTTCCGTGTGTGTGTGTGTGTGTGTGTGTGTGTGTGTGTCTTTATGTGCCATTCTCTTCTCTGTGTATCTTTCCCTCTTCTTATAAAGACACCAGTCACATTGAATCAAGGCCCCACCTTAGTCCAGTATGACCTCATCTCAACTTGATTACATCTGCAAAAAAACTTATCTCCAAACAAGACCATAGTCACAGGTACCAGGGGTTGGGCTTCCCAGGTGGCTCAGCTGTAAAGAATCCAGCTGCAATGCAGGAGACACAGGTTCGTTCCCTGGGTCGGGAAGATCCCCTGAAGGAGGAAATGGCAACCCTCTCCAGTATTCTTGCCTGAAAAATCCCATTTACAAAAGAGACTGGGCTACAGTCCACGGGGTTGCAAAGAATTGGACATGACTTAGTGACTTAGACTGTGTGTTCTAACACACCAGGAGTTAGAACTTGAACATATCTTTAGGGGAAACACAATTCAACTCATAAGAATACTATATCAGCAAAACCTACCATTCTTTGTTGGATACAATTCACATATTCTCTGTTTGCTAATACTATTGATGAGAGACTATAAGAAACACTCATACACACACACACACACATACGTATATATATATATATACACATATATACATACACATATCATACATATACATACATATAATTACACAATACACATGCATGTACATGCGTGTACATGCATACACATACAATACACATACACAAACATTTTGGCCTCTACTTGAAAGATGACCAGTTAGGCCTAGAATGAGGGAAGAGCTAAGTTTAGAAATATTTTAACCATAGTTCATCAATATTAATAACCATGTAGCTAGTATAATAATCTGAAGTAAGAATCACACCATGACATTTTATGGAAATTCTTGATGCCTCGAGTTACAATTCATTAAATCTACCTGCCTGACCTTGGTATAGCGAAGCCAAGGAATCTACTTGAAATATATTAAAAAGGCTTTTTTTTTTCTTTTTTTTACAAACCACATAATCATTAAAAATTTCTAAGCTTTCTGGAACAATCTTCCATATACAATAAGCCCCCTACATACAAACCTTCAAGTTGTGAACGTTCAAAGATATGAAACAAATGTGTGTGAGGTTATGCCATCACCATGAATGGGGTTTGGAAGAAACTTTGCCTCAAGCTTATTCACAATTTTCATGGATTTGAGAAGATGGATAAGGAATCTAAAGAGGTCTTCAGCAACTTAGTGACCCTCAGCAAGACATTGGAGTTAGATCTGCAAGAGGACAGCTTCACTGAACTCCTTGCTGTGCAACACGAGAAGCTGACTAATGAAGTCTTGATGGAATTGGAGGCACAGAGAAAGGACAGAGAGAGACAAGAGGAAGATGTAGCTGAATAGATTCACAACACAGGAAATGGCAAAGGGATTTTCTCCATCTGGGGAGGCACTGTTAGTTTTTGAAGCCCAAGACCCAAACACAAAATGGTACACAACGGTTTCAGCAGCCATACAGAATCCAATCCAGCTCTACAGTGTTATCTATGATGAAAAAAAAAAAAAAAAGACCTACTGCTTAAAAATCACTGGATCATTTTTTAAAGAAGGTAGATAGAATTGAATCCAGCAAGAAAACAGAACCTGTGCCATCAGCATCTGGTGTGAGTGAAATTGCAGCTTGCCCTCCTTCTCCTGGTAGCTCAGTCAGTGAAGAGTATGTCTGCAATGCAGGAAATCTGGGTTGGATCCCTGGGTCAGGAAAATTCCCTGGAGAAGGAAATGGCAACCCACTCCAGTATTCTTGCCTGGAAAATCCCAAGAACAGAGGAGCCTGGTGGGCTACAGTGCATGGGGTCGCAGAGTCAGACACAACTGAGTGACTACACTTACCTCCATCTCCTATTGCTGATGATCTTTCAGCTCTACCATCTCCCACCTCCTCTCCTTCCTCTAGTCAGTAACTCTTCTTACCTTTTCCCTCAGTGCCACCCCTGTAGCCAACTGTTGTACTGTCAGTTCAGTTCAGTTCAGTCGCTCAGTTGTGTCTGACTCTTTGCGACCCCATGAATCGCAGCACGCCAGGCCTCCCTGTCCATCACCATCTCCCGGAGTTCATTCAGACTCATGTTCATCGAGTCCGTGATGCCATCCAGCCATCTCATCCTCGGTCGTCCCCTTCTCCTCCTGCCCCCAATCCCTCCCAGCATCAGAGTCTTTTCCAATGAGTCAACTCTTCACATGAGGTGGCCAAAGTACTGGAGTTTCAGCTTTAGCATCATTCCTTCCAAAGAAATCCCAGGCCTGATCGCCTTCAGAATGGACTGGTTGGATCTCCTTGCAGTCCAAGGGACTCTCAAGAGTCTTCTCCAACACCACAGTTCAAAAGCATCAATTCTTCGGCGCTCAGCCTTCTTCACAGTCCAACTCTGACATCCATACATAACCACCGGAAAAACTATAGCCTTGACTAGATGGACCTTAGTCGGCAAAGTAATGTCTCTGCTTTTGAATATGCTATCTAGGTTGTACTGTAGCACTGTACTTTCAAGGTACTGTACAGTAAGATTTTAAATGTTTTATTTTTTGTGTTTGTTTTTTATACATTATTTGTGTGAAAAATATTATAAACCTATTTCAGTACAGTACTCTATAGCTGATTGTGTTAGTTGGGTACCTAAGTTAACTTCGTTGGACTTACGAACAAATTGGACTTACAAATGCTCTCTCAGAACAGAACCCATTCTCTGTAGAGGACTTCCTGTACAAAGATGAAGTTTGGCTTATAGCTACGACTTGGATTTGAGCTGTTTCCTAGTAGTGTGCTGGATTTCCACAGGTCCTTTGAGCTCTGTCCTGATCGGCTGCTCAGGGGTGTGGTCTCAAGTCTAAGGTTGAGCTGACTGTCTTGTGGGTGACCTCAGCTAGTCCCTGCTCTGAATGCCTGAGTTATTCAGGCCTGGATTAAGTTTTAGTTTTCTTAAGCTAACATGTGAAACTCATTCTCATTTGAAAGCACTTTGGGTGTATAGAACAGATGACATATTTCTTTCAAAGCACATCAGTGTGAATATTATTATCAAGAGTTATTATTTGAAGCATTCTCTAGTGATAAGTCAGATTGCTAGATTTCTACATGCTGATCAGTCAAGTTCAGTCAAGCTGTGACATGTCTTGCTTTACTTTGATAAAACTTATCCAGAGAGCACAGGCATTCTACATGATATAGTGACAAAATAACATGCTTGTTATAGGCTGGATGTAAACACTATCATTCCACTTGGTGTTTTCTAGAGATTTTATTCTATTTTCCTGAGTTTGAGTAGGCTCTGGGAGTTGGTGATGGACAGGGAAGTCTGTCGTGCTGCAGTCCATGGTGTCACAAAGAATCAGACATGAACTGAACTGAACTGAACCTAAAATAAGAGGTGTTTCTAAGATCAAGAGTATCTGATAGACTCCGTTCGTTATTTTGATATTTGCAACAAAGCTGATCAACAAGTGCCATAGACTAATATCAGTGCTCATTGTAATGCCCAGGATTTCAGTTTTCTTCAAAATCAGTGGCAACTTGGGATATAGGTTACAGCTGGAAACCACCCATGAGTGATCTTCTAGGGAAAATACTTCTCAAAGTCACTAGTTAAGTGAACCATTGATTTTGTTCCCATTGTCCATATTTTCATATCTTGACTTTATCTCTGGAACAGACCACTTGTATATGAAACCTGACTCTCCCACTAACTACCCAGATGGACCCTGGGTGATGTTCTTAATATCTCTGAGTCTCAGTTTTCTCATCTATGAAATGAGATAGCAATAGTATTTCAGAGGGCTAACTGAAGATTTTAAAAGTTCATCGAGGGGACTTCCCTCGTGGTCCAATGGCTAAAACTCAGAGCTCCCAGTGCAGGGGCTCTGAGTTCAACATCTAGTCTGGTAAGTAGATCCCACATGCCACAACTAAGAGTCACATGTTCCAGTTAACAATCCTGCAGGGGCAACAAAGATCAAAGATCCTGAGGGCCACAGCTAAGACCATGTGCAGCCAAAAGAATTAACATTTTTTTTAAAGTTCATCATATGTTAAAAGCTCAAATCAGTGCCTGAGAAATAGTAAGCAATCTATGTATTAGCCATCCCCAGTAAAAGCAGAACTTTTCTGTTTTGCTCCCAGCTCTGTAGGGAGCATGGAGAATATTGTCTTGTACACAATAAGTATGCTTCAATTTGTTTTTTGAAACTTAATGGACACTTGATCTTTATTAAATTTACTAGCACTTTACACTGGATACTAATGTTCCAAGAGCATAAATACATAAAATATTCAACCTTCCACACCGCAGAAGCAACTTGGTTTTCACTAACTCTTGGGTACCAGATCATAACCTAACACATTGTTTTATCCATCACAGTAGATGTATGACCAAGACTGTACGCCAGGGATTGTCATATTTTCTTCTCTTATGCTTACTTATATGTGTATGACTACATTTCTTTGGAAAAGATTTCAGACAACTTCATAAACACATGCCAGTCAACGTGCCTTTGACTTTCAGTTCTAATAAGCACTCTTAAATGATATAGAGACATTCTCCTACTTCTTAGGGAGATGTAAAACTTGTGCATATCTTACCTTACCTATAGATTACTTGGACATATCTTACCTCTATCGACAGAGGAATGGATAAGGAAGATGTGGTACATATATACAATGGATATTACTCAACCATTAAAAATAATGAAATAATGCCATTTGCAACAACATGAATGGACCTAGAGATCGTCATACTGAATGAAGTCAGACAGAGAAGGAGAAATATCATACAACATCCCTTGTATGTGAAATCTAGAAAGAAATGATACAAATGAATTTACAAAACAGAAAGAGACTCACAAACTTAGAAAACAAACTTGTAGTTGCATGGGGAAGGGACAGTTAGGATGGACATGTAAACACTATTATATTTAAAATTAATAACCAATAAGAACCTACTTTATAGCACATGGAACTCTGCTCAATGCTATGTGGCACTCTGGATGGAAGGAGAGTTGGGGGGAGTATGAATACATGTATATGTATGGCTGAGTCTCTTCACTGTCCACTTGAAATAATCACAACATTGTTAATCAGTTATGCCCCAATACAAAATAAAAACTTTAAGCAAATCTAGAAAAACATGCATGTATTTTTCCTTTTTAGAGGCCTAAAATTTGTGAAGAATAGAGAGTGGAGATATTTAATACTTTAAGAACAGGATGAGTGGAATACCTACTGCCATTTGGTAACAAAGCATAAACGGATACTTGATGGAATGTCATCAACAAGTCATAAATTTCTGAATGATAGAACAGCCTTTCATAGAATGATGCTAACCCCATATGGAAAAAAAAGAAACATTTTTTTTTAGTTTTGCACTTGTCAAGACTTGAATGAGAAAACCCACAGATCACTGAATAACTGGTTGATATGGAAGATTCTTTCTTCATAGACGCATGAATTTTGGAAGAGACTGCATTCTGTCTACACTAAGTCATTTCGAGTGAAATGACCTAGAACGATATTACAAAGAATGAAGTCATTTCTACACAGTATCTGTAATGTAGGAAAATTCTGAGGTTTCTTCACACAGAGTCAGAAGTTACCAAAGAAATGGAAACTCACTATTACTTCAGTGATTGACTGGATTTCTCATCTTTCACCCCGTGTGGATCAGTCAAGCTGCACTGTACCACCCTTCTCCTAGTTCTCCGCAGCCCCTTCCTCAGTGGAGTGATGCCTGTCCAGATCTTCTTTCTCACCCTTCTCTTCTTCCTCCCTCCTGAGCTCTGAAGTGAAGAATTGAAATGTTCACTGAACTGCAGAACAACTTTATTTGGCAAATATTGAGCTAGATACAGCTGACAGAAGAAAATAACACACACACACAAGCCCACATTTTTAAGAAGCATTCCTTGCTTCAAATCTTCCTGCACATGATTGAGAAAATATGAGGAAGAATGCTTTAAAAAAAAAAACAAAACTATAGGCTATAAGGTGAAAATCTAAAGAGAGTTATGTTGATTCTCAGAGAATAAACACAAGATGCTAGTGTTATTTTTCTTCTCATGGATTCACATTCAGAAGCTCTTATTTCACTACCTTTGGAAATATTTTGTAATGACATGGTGCCTTCCCTTCAGTTATTTTTCTGACAGAACTTTTTCACCACCAAACCCTTCCAAAGTGTTTAAAATGTCCTTTTCAATGAAAAGAAAATGAAATTTGTTTGTTTCTTTAAACAGGAGACCATTTTCATGTTTTAAAGGTAATATTTTAGAAAAGTAGATAGCAACTGTGGAGGGGATATGTTGGAAAAGAGAAAAGTCAGGAGAAAAGACGATTCCAATGTTTCTAGTTTAGCAAACCTGGTTTAAGCACAGTATTGCCATGAGGTGAGACAGAGAACACAGGAGGGAAATTAGTGCTGATGGTAGAAAACCACGTTATACTTTGGGATATGTTAAGTTCAAGACACCTAGAAGATATTCTTGTAGACATTTCTAGGAGGCTGATGAGAATTCGGGTCTGGAGCTCATTATATAAATTATATAAATTTTTAAATATAATTCATTGTACATACTTATATGCTGCTGCTACTGCTAAGTCGCTTCAGTCGTGTCCGACTCTGTGCGACCCCATTATATAGATCTGGACATACAGATTTTGGAACCACCCAAATATAGGTTAAGTATGAGCTTGGTGGTGATGATGGTTTTAGTCACTAAGTCGTGTCTGACTCTTGCGACCCCATGTACCCTGCCAGGCTCCTCTGTCTGAGATTTCCCAGGCAAGAATACTGGAGTGATTTGCCATTTCCTTCCCCAGTAGATCTTCAGAACCCAAAGATCAAACCCAGGCCTCCTGCATTGCAGCTGACTCTTTACGACTAAGGAAGCCCAAGTACAAACTTACCCTTTGGCAAGAAGGTGTCAAAAGACAGCTCTTTAGAGAACAATGAAGAGCCCAGGCAGGATACTAAGAAGAGCTAGAGAAGGGAAAAGAAAAAACACCTGCCACAGAATCCAAGTTTAGAGGCTATTTCAAGAAGAAATTCAACCCCAGAGAACGCTGCAAACACCAGGGATAAGCAGCACTCACGAGAAGGCTTTCTGGCAGTTAAGAGCTCACTTATGACTACCAAAAATGCAGTTTCAGTAGATGATAAAGTAGCTTCAGTAGATGATATAATAAAGCCTGATTATACCTCTTTGAGAGGTAAACATAAGAAAGTAAAAACAATTCTATAGTAACATCTAAATCTTTGTCTCAGCTTTTTTTTTTTTCCCTATGATACTTATGTCAGTAAGTTTGTCTTACACTATAGAAATAGTCATTATAGGCTGATATTTAAAACACATTTATCCAGCTAACTGGTTAAATAAAAATATGGCAGGTACAAGAAATCAATATGATGGAAAAAACAAGACTGAGGACAGGAACCTTAGGAAAACTGAAATAATGTTAGCATAAGCATATAAATAAGAAAAGGGCTGTTAAAAAGTGGCATTTTAACCTCATTGTCATTTATCACGGGTTTACACTCAACTACATGATTTGGAACCACATTATGTTTAGGACTGCTGAAAAAATAAATGATTCTGACCTTTACTCTTATTCACAAGATTAGAATTATCACGGAAGACCGTGCCATTCAGATACTGCCTTGTTAGGTACATAATAAAATATAAGCAAATCTACACAAGAACATTTTTTTAAGTTTTTTTGAACTTTTTCTTTTGTATTGAGATAGAGCTGATTAGCAATACATATGAATATTTTTCTATTTGTCTTTTGACAAATTACTGAGCACAGAAGCATAACTTTAAAAAGGAAGGAGGGAAGAATAAAATTTTTAAAAAACAAAACTGTGGTGCAGACAGAGACTAGAATAAGATTCCTTGATGAAAACAGATGAGCTTTAAAGCCATGGGAAAACAGCTGAGCCACCAAGGAAGCTCAAGAATACTGGAGTGGGTAGGCTATCCCCTTTCCAGCAGATCTTCCCAACCCAGGAATCAAACCAAGGTCTCCTGCATTGCAGGTAGATTCTTTACCAGCTGAGCTACCTGGGAAGTCATCAATGAATCTTAAATGGACATTACTAAGTCAAAAAACGGAGAAGGCGATGGCACCCCACTCCAGTACTCTTGCCTGGAGAATCCCATAGACAGAGGAGCCTGGTAGGCTGCAGTCCATGGGGTCACTAAGAGTCAGACACGACTGAGCGACTTCACTTTCTCTTTTCACTTTCATTCATTGGAGAGGGAAATGGCAACCCACTTCAGTGTTCTTGCCTGGAGAATCCCAGGGATGGTGGAGCCCGAAGGGCTGCCGTCTATGGGGTTGCACAGAGTCGGACACGACTGAAGCGACTTAGCAACAGCAGCAGCAAGTCAAAGAAGCCTATCTGAAATGGCTACATACTGTATGATTCCAACCGTATGACACTTGGGAAAGAGTTATGGAGAAAATGAAACATTGGTCGCCAGGAGTTAGTGGAGGGAGGGCTGAGGAGGGGGAGCACAGAATTTTGTAGGGCAATGAAAGTACTTTGGATGATACTATGATGGCAGATACATGCTGTTATACGTTTGTCCAAACACGGAATATAAAACATCAAGAAGGAACCCAAATGAAAACTATGGGTTCTGGGTAATTGTGATGTGTCAGTGTGGGTCCATGTCACACCGGCAGGGGATATTGATAATGGAGGAGGCTATGCACTTATGAGGGCAAGAGATTTATGGGGAAACTTTGTCCTTTCTCTCAACTTTACCATGAACCTAAACATCACTGACTCGATGGACATGAGTCTGAGTGAACTCCAGGAGGTGATGATGGACAGGGAGGCCTGGTGTGCTGCGAATCATAAGGTCGCAAAGAGTCGGACACGACTGAGTGGCTGAACTGAACTGAACTGAAAAATGCTCAAAAGAAAAGTCTTAAAAAACAAAAAGAGGAGGGTGGCGCTTAGGAGTAAAAACCTAGAAAGATGGTTGAACTGTCATATCAAAATATATCCATTTGTTCAGCTGACTTGTTTATTAGCAAAGATGTTCTTCCACCCCCTATTCTGTTCCATCCACGGAGCTAATCACAGTGGAGGTGGGGACAGTGCAAAGCATAAGACAGTCTTTAACCTCAAGGTGCCAGGCACTTTTTAAAAGTTCTCTACATATATTAGCTCTTCAATTCTCATACAAACCCTATGAAGTTGGCAAAGGAGCAGACTAGGTTTAGTTGCCCTGAAGCTCACACAATTTGAGGAACATACTTTAAGAAAAAGAATACAGTCAACCCCTGCTATTAGTGTGTTCAAGGGATCATTTTCCCCAAAACAGTTCAAAGTCTGATATTAGAAGAAAATGAAAACACTAATTCAAAAAGATACATGTGCCCCAATGGTCATAGCAGCATTATCTATAATAGCCAAGAAATGGAAGCAACCTAAGTGCCCATCAACTGATGAATGGATAAGAAGATGTGGTAAATATAATATGATGGAATACTACTCAGCCATAAAAAAGAATGAAATATTGCCATTTGCAACAACATGGATAGACTTGGAAGGTATTATGCTTTTAGTGAAGTAAGTCAGATTGAAAATTAAATACTGTATGATATCACTTATGTGTGGAATCTAAAGAATAAAACATACTAGTAAATATAACAAGAAAGAAACACACTCACAGATATAGAGGACAAACTAGTGGATACCAGTGGGGAGCAGTAAGGGAGGAGAGTGGCTGCTTGCACATATTAGCACCCACTATGTGCAAGACAATGCTTTAGGTTGTAGGGTTAAACAAAGATCCTTGCCCTTGAGAGGTTTCCATTCTCAAATGGAAGACAAAAAATAAATATAGTGAATAAATAAATTATAGACTATATTAGAAGTCAATAAGCACTATTTTATACCAAAAAGAAAGGAGGGGGAGGAAGGAACAACATTATGAATCAACATATACTTCAATTAAAAAATATTTTTTAAAGAAATACCAAGGAAAAAAGGACTGAAAGATAAGAGGGTCAGATGTTGGCAGGCAGTACAAAACAACTCATAGTTTTAAGTTGCAAAATCAGGGTAA
Organism: Cephalophus harveyi; assembly: GCA_006410635.1. NCBI lineage: Eukaryota > Metazoa > Chordata > Mammalia > Artiodactyla > Bovidae > Cephalophus > Cephalophus harveyi. The sequence goes on along the minus strand of SJYT01019999.1, from coordinate 393,712 downwards.
GTCTTGTTGCAAGGTGTATTTATTCAAAGATTTGAAAGGGCCAGATGTAACCACACGGATACCTGGGAGAAGTGAGTTCTGGGCTGAAGGAACACATAGATGTGTCTTCTAAGCTTAAGAAACAGCAAATGGGAGGTAAGCCATTGAGTGAGTGAGCAGAGAGTAGCAGAAGACAAAGTATGAAGGATAAAGGGTTAGGGAGAAATTGTAGAACCACCAAAAAAAAAAATCTGGATTTTACTCTGAGATACAGACACATTGCAAGGATTTGAGCAAAGGAGTGACAAGATCTGACTTACAATTTTAAAATATCATCTTGGCCCCTGTGTTGAGTTTGGGGTAGCCCAGACCTGAATGGCAGCAATGCAGATGGTGAGAAATGTTCAGATCATAGATACACTTTGAAAGCAAAGCCAACAAGATTTGTTGGTGTGTGATGACTGGTGTGAGACAAAGTGGGGAGTGGAGGCTGACTTCAAGGGTTTTGACCTAAACTGCTGGAACCACTTTTGAATGGAACCACTTTTGAATGAGATGGGTAAAGATATAGAAGCAGGTTGGGCAGGGAGGAGGGAAATGGTTCATTTTGAGGTGTGTAAAGTTGGAGACATCTACAAGCTGTCCAAGTGGAGATAGCAACTAGACCCTTGAGTCCATGAGTCTGGAATTCAAAAAATGCCCCTACTGATGGAATATCTGGAAGAAATGAAAAGCTGCCTGCATTAGAGGACACTCAACCTGAAATTTTCACATAGAGATTTTCCAAATAGAGACCGGACAATCTGAACTTCCAAAGAGGTATTCCCTCAAATCCTAACCCTGGGAATTGTTGAGATTAGTCATTAGTAACAGGTTAATATGTCAAATACAAAATAATGTGTTACTCAGAAATGAAAGATGTGAGTGAACCAGGGGCAGAAAGAGTCCTGAGAGGTGGAAAAGTGAGCTGGCTGACTTCATCCTTTACTTTGTCATCACTTGGTCAGAAGGAGGATGGACATACACATCTTTGCCACATGGAACTCATCTCCCATCCCTGAACTCTCCCCACATCTCTCTTCATTCTTCACCAGCCAAATCTTTCACTGAAGAAGCTGAGGTTCCACAATTCAGGACTCAGGAAATCTGACCTGCTCCCTTGGGAGGAAGATACATAAATCCTCGGTTAAGATAAGATGCAGAGTCCAAAGACAAGAGATATCAAACTAATAATTTGCTCCAGTGAGACCTTTAAATAATCTCCAATATAAGGGAGATTCTTCTATATATTCTCTCTCAAACCGACACTTTCTGGTAAAGGATCTGACAATCAAGCCTTGTCACATTTGTCACTCTATTCATTTTTCCATATGTTTGCTGGAGGTGATCATACTGACATTTTTGGTTACTTTCACAATATTCAAGACACTCTCAAACAGAAGATGCATGCGTGCTCAGTCATGTCTGACTTTTTGCAATTTTATGGACTGTAACACATCAGGCTCCCCTGTCCATAGAATTCTCTAGGCAAGAATACTGGAGTGGGTTCCCATGCCTGCCCTCTTTCAGGGGATCTTCACAACGAAGGGATTGAACCTGCATCTCCTGCATGCAGGCAGATTCTTTAGCACAGAACCACCAGGGAAGACCTCTCAAATAGAACACAACAAGGCAAAAAGTGGGTACAGCTTCATGTAAATAGCTATTTGCCCCTATGATCTCTTCTCCAAGACTCTAAGCAAACACTCCATTTATTTAATACTCTCTAGTGACAGCACCCCACTCCAGTACTCTTGCCTGGAAAATCCCATGGACGGAGGAGCCTGGTAGGCTGCAGTCCATGGGGTCTCAAAGAGTGGGACACGACTGAGCGACTTCACTTTCACTTTTCACTTTCATGCATTGGAGAAGGAAATGGCAACCCACTCCAGCGTTCTTGCCTGGAGAATCCCAGGGATGGTGGAGCCTGGTGGGCTGCTGTCTATGGGGTTGCACAGAGTCGGACACGACTGAAGCGACCTAGCAGCAGCAGCAGCAGTGGTTGCATTGCATGGGCTTCACACTGTGGTGACTTCTCTTGTTGTGGAGCATGGACTTTAGGGCACATGGGCTTCGGTAGTTTCAGCTCACGGGCTCAGTAGTTACAGTTCCCGGGGTCTACAGCACAGACTCAGTAATTGTGGAACATAGGCTTAGTTGCTCTGAGGCATGTGGGATCCTCCCAAATCAAGGATCAAAGCCATGTCTCCTGCATTGGCAGGTGGATTCTTTACCACTGAGCCACCAGGGAAGCCCACTAGGTCATTCTATTCATAAAGCATAAGTCTCTAGTAGAGATGATTTTGTCCTTCCCCCATAACATTTGGCAATGTTAGGAAACACTTTTGGTTTTCCCAAATGGGGCAGTCAGTTGGAGGGGTGGGGTGCCATTGATATCTTATAAGTAGAGTCAGGAATGCTGCTAAACATTCTTTGTTACATGGGATGGTGCCTATTTCCCAAAGGAAAAAATTATCCAGCTCTAAATGTCAATAGCTCTCAGATTAATAAACCTACTATAGATGGTCTTTATTTGGACCATTTTGGTCTTATAATATATCTCCTTTATTGATTCATTTATTGTCTTAGCAACAACAGCAACAGTGCCTGTCATTAAGATGTGCAATGTGTGTGAAAGAAAAGATACCCTGAGGAATGGAATGGGGAGGGAGGTGGGAGGGGGGTTCAGGATGGGGAACACACATACACCCTTGGCTGAATCGTGTCAATGTATGGCAAAAACCACTACAATATTGTAAAGTAATTAGCCTCCAATTAAAACAAATAATTTTTTGAAAAAAGAAAGGATATATTTCTCTCCCATGTTTTGCTTTAGCCAGCTGGAGTTCTTGCACGAGTTTGCTTTCTTCTCTAACCAGATCTAGAAAACTCCTTCAAAAGAAAACAAATAATCTGGTCCAATAATTGTATGGCAACTATTATTTTTCATCTTTCCCAATATTCTTTGTCAGCCCCCCACTCATATTCAGTATTCATCCCTTCTTTGAGTTTTCTCTCATGTTCCACCTATTGCTTGGCAATTTCTCCTTCCTGCTCTTCTTCACTTCACCAAGTTCAACTGCTCCCTAAAGGCTTAACTCAAATGCTAATTCATTCTCTGCATCCAACTGCTCCCGGCAGCAGTGATCAACCAGCCCACTCCCACCAAAACATATTCCATCCATCTCATGGTAACCAAAGTGTTACTGCTTTTTATAATTCCCCAGCTAATGACTCAGTGGGTAAAGAGTCCACCTGCAATGCTGGAGACACAGGGTACATGGGTTCGACCCCTGGGTCAGGAAGTTCCCTGGGTCAGGAAGATCTCCTGAAGGCAGAGATGGCAACTAACTCCAGTATTCTCACCTGAAAACCCCATGGACAGAGGAGCCTGGAGGGCTACAGTCCATGGAATAGCAAAGAGTTGGACACGACTGAACACTTAAGGATGCCCAACTAAATTATAAGTCCCTTGAGATCCAGTTTCCATTTAGGAAGAGTATGAGGGTTTTTTTAAAATCTCATTTGACAGATAGTTATACAATCTTATAGCACAGATGAATGGAGCAGTGATACTACGTTTCAGAATAATAATTGCCATAAATATGTTAACTTTGGAGAATAAAGAACACTGATTTAGGAAGCTCCAAAGTCGCAAAGAGTCAGACACGACTGAGCGACTGAACTGAACTGAACTGAACTGAAAGTCAGTCAAGGAAACTTCATATATCAAGTTCTGAAAGAATCTTTTACCCCAAGTTGCTAGGTGAAGAAATTTGAAAAGTTTTATTTAAAATGTACATTTTAACAGATTTATTTAAGGTAAGTGTGGGTTGTGGGAAACAATAAATTTTTCTGCACAAAAGGAGGAAAACTTCAGCTGTGATTTTATTAAAAATAATGGCTCACCATTGCTCATGCTTAGAGAAATGCAAGATAAGTCTGTTTGCCCCACATTATTTCTTTTATCCAGATGCACAGAGAAGCTCTTCAGTTTGGCTTAGCCAACCAAGAATATCTAAATTTTCAGCATGACCAGCCATTCACTATCTTATCATTGAAAAGCCAGGCCAAATCCACAAAACACTTCTATTCTTCTGCCTGCGCAAGGTTAAAACTGATGGGAGCAGGGTTGTCAGAGACCACCATCGGTTACATCAAGGAGATGGCTTTGGGATGCAGACTGAGTTGGTGCAAAACCACACTAGGCCAGAACTAGACATCCAGCTAAGTGTACGATTCCAGCTAATTGTACATCAACTAATTGAACTTGAACAAGTCATTCATCTTTCTTAACCTACGGTCTTTATATTTCTCAGAGGCTCATCAAGGATTTAGTGAGATAATGTAGGTAAAGTGCTTAACAAAATGCCTGGTATCTCACAGGTGCTCAGAAAATGGCAGAGAGGAGTCTTTCTTCACTTTAAATGCACTTGCCCTCAAATCTATATGCCCTTCCCATAATTTGATAAATTTTCTCAAGATCTCTAGAAATAGAATTCCTCCTAGTTTGTTAAATATCTTCTGTCCCTCCTATGGAGGATACATTTGGCTTCCTTTTCATTGCCCATATCTTTCTTAAAATATACCTTGGAAGAGACAATGCTTAAAATGCAGTGAAGCAACCTGCTCGTAAACTCTGAGGTCTGAACATAGTGAGAACATGATGAAGGAACATGAATTATGTGCTGAATCGCACAAGAGTTCCGAAACAGGAAAATTGACTCTGCTGGGTGCGGTTCTACAATCATATAATGTGGTTTACAGTTTAAAATATCAACTATAAAACACTCTCTCGAAGTGAGTTTTGGTTTGGCTATAACCACAGCAAAAAGAAAGCCCACTCATACTGAGAATGACCTTTATACCTGTTTGGGTTTCTTAGTAACTTATTTTAACAGATTGTCTATACAAGATGGAGTTTTATGACTGGTAACAGTCCAAAGGTGGAGAAAATGTGAATGCAGTGTGTTTAGCCATATTTTTCTGTGCATTTTGTTCTCATGAAATGTAGCAACAGATGGATTCATGGAGCATGGAGTTTTCTTTCTTTTTTGGGTAAAATAAATACCCCATAAGCAGAACACCTTCCGTCAACGGCTGATGATGCTGGCTTTAGGAAAGTGAAATATTTTTCCTCCAACAGGTCTGTGGTATTCTATAAAATAAATGTAACTGTTCTTTCAAATGTCCCAACAGGGAAAATAGTCCTTAAAAAGTATTTTCTCCAGTTGTCAAAAACTAAGAGCTTCCATCAAAAATGTCTTTTTCTTTTTCTCCAAAAGTCCCATTTGCTCTGTCTGCTTATGGTTTGACTTGATGAGCCTTTTCATAGAAGCATACAAGACACAAACAGAGTACAGAAAACTGCAAATCAATAAACATGAAAAGATTCAAGAAATTAGGTTCTGTCAAAAAATTTTAAAAATCACATTGGGAGACTAGAAACAGTGACTATTTCACCCTCTTTGAAAAGGATGCATATAAATTAGCTCTGCATCAGGTAGGGACTATTTGGGGCCCTTGTACATTTCAGGAAATCAAAGATGGATTCAGTGAGACCTGCGAGTTGGGAGGAAGGGCTGGGGAGTGGGCAGATAAGACTGTCCACCCTCTGGGTAGGAGCCTTCAAAAGCAAAAAGCTCTCCCAGATCCACTGTTACCTGCTTGGAAAGAGTAAACCAAGATGAAGAAAATACCTTAACCGCTCAAAAGCATGGTTTCCTCACACTAGAACCTTTCCAGGGTGAAGGAAGGGAATGGTTGAGTCAGTTCTGCCAGTATCTTGTTTGATTTTTCTTGTGCATGCATCTGTACCCTCCTTTGTTTCCCTTGCAGTGGAAATTATCAAAATATCAAAAGAATGTCGAGTTTCGCAAAGTTCCTCTTCACCCCGAACCAGGAAATAGGAAGAATATCAAATCGGCACTTGTTTTGGAAAATTTGTAGAACAAAGAAAAGAAAGAAAAAAACAGAAAAGATCAGATAAATTCCAATTAAGCAAACAAGCTTTATATTTATCCAAATTAAATCTCCTCGAGTGGATGTTTACCCATCACTAATTCTCACGTAATCACACTGGGGGAAGAACACCTTCCATCAGTGGCTGATGATGCTGGCTTTAGGAAAGTGAAATATTTTTCCCATGGCAGGTCTGTGGTACTCTGAGACTTAAATTGGTTCTTGGAAAACTACTGATCAAATAGAGGCCAGAGGACAGACCTGACCAAGACTTGAGGACCAAAGAAGGGAAGAATCAGAATCTGAAAAGCTAGAGTGCCATCAAGTCTGTAAGATCCAGAGCAAGGGAAGATGACAATGACTGGAAAAGAAACCCGTGATTTCTTTTCTTTTGTTTTTTGAAGGGGACATTCCTTTCGGTGCGTATTGTCTGTGAAAATGTCACTTAGTTGATGTCCCCAGAATTGCAAGGTGAGCACTCCATGCAAACGGTTTCCTTTTGGTCTCCCATCATTTTATTAGGACTGTGCTCTGGCCGGACAGGAGGAAAGCAACCCCAGTATCGACATGAAAAGAAGACAACCTTGCCTCCCACTTTGCTTTAACGATTTCTATATCCAGTATGACAAGTTTTCCTGGGACAGGCCTGCAAACACAGGTACATGTCTCACCCTGTCAGACCCAAGAGCAGGTAAAGCAACCTGAACTCCCCATGGAAGTGCTGGGCGTGCAAACCTCCACCCACGCGCATGAGGAAAGGCAGCCAAAGTGGGCAAAACTTTCCACCCATGTGCCTCCGAAGCACATACGACTCCGGAGAAGGAGAGAAGGCGGTTCAGTATGCAGAGCCATGCTCAAACCTTCCCACGGACTTTCTCCTCTCCTGCTCCCCACATACCCACAGGAATTTGAACAGGATGAGAGTTTAAACCTATCACTTCAGAAGCTTTCAGGGACGAAAACTTACCTTCTCATTTTAAAAATTCCTACTTCCTTCTCAGTTTGGGTTTTGGGGTTTTTTTTTAAGCTAATCAGTGACATAGGCAATCCTTTCATCTCTTGCCACCCACACTGAAGGTTTCTCATCTCTTTCTGGTTGGTGAGGTTTGTTCTAGGACACGATCATTGTCTAGTTCTGCTTGTCACATTTTAACTCCACTTAGGTGGAGGAAGGGTCCTACACTCACTCATTCAGGCAACAAGCATAAAGTGTCATAGTTAACAATATGGACTTAGAATAAAGAAGAGAAATGGTTTGGAATCCCAGGTCCAACACTTCATTAGCTGTGTGTGACTGTGGACAAGTTAATGAACATCTCTAAACTTCAGTTTCCTCCTCAAACATGGATAGATTATATTGTTGCAAGAATTAAAGATGATATGGACCTAAAGATTATCGTACGAAGTGAAGCAAGCCAGATAGAGAAAGACAAATATCATACAACATGGCCTATATGTAAAATCTTAAAAAATGATACAAATGAACTTATTTACAAAAGAGAAATAGACTCACAGACCTAGAAAACAAATTTATTTTTACCAAAGGGGAAAGGGGTGGGGGAGATAAGTTAGGAGCTTGGGATTAAAATATGCACACAATTGTATATAAAATAGCTAGCCAACAGTAAGCTACTATATAGCACAGGGAACCATAATCAATATCCTATAAAAACTTATAATGGGAAATAATCTGAAATATATATATATATATATATATATATAGCTCTGCTATACACCTGAAACTAACACATTGTAAATCAACTACATTTCAATAAAAATTTAAAAAAATAAAAATTTTCAAGAAAAGGAATTCAATATGGCAATGTATACCAAGCAATTAGCATAGTGCCTGACTGGTGGTGAGCTGAGCAACGTTAGCCACGACTGCATCATCACAATCATCCTTGCAATTAAGCTACACAACTTGCCATGCCAAACAATGGGAAATAATGATGAATAAAGTTTTAACTTCAAGGAGCTCACAGACCACCCTGAGAGATAGACATGTGAACTAATAATCATATAACCAAATCTCAATCTGACCATCTGCCCCAATTTTCCTGAATTCTTTGTGTTCAAAAGGGTTGAATCAAACAATGAACTGAAGTTAAATAGTTTTTACTCAACATACTCGTCAAACCTCTATGAACTTGATCTACAAGGTTTTCTTGGTAATGCTTTGTCACTCTTTTACTCTTAATTCCCCTAAATGGTTAATTGCTTTGTTTTTCTCATGGATGGGTACTACCCATAAAAAAATGGAAAGCTTTAGAAATCCTAAGAAGTTCATTCTCCCGGTTCAAATAAAAACATTAAAAATCACAAGAGCAGATTCAAGACCTCCCTCTCCCCAAGTACAAACAAATACATTTGCAATGCTATTGAAACAGGCAGCTTCTTAAAATACAATATTAGTGGCCAACATTGCTGGCTCCCAGAATTGTTAATCATGTTAGCAAATGAATCATTCACTAAAGAGATCAGGGCTGGTATTCTGACTCTAATTCCTAAGATGCAGAGTACAAAGCTGAATCATGTCTGCCATTTTTAGGTGACTCTGACAGTTGGGCTGAAAGTACCAAGTTTTGACAAAATACTGAGTTTCCCTATTTTGTGCCTTAGGCTTTATAGCACAGCAACAAGGTTATGCTTTTGTTGAAATTTAGCTGGAAACAAACAAAAAAAAATCTTAACATTTTTTCCACATCTACATGCTCTAAATTTTATATAAGTCTTATGACTGTTACTTTGATGTATATGCCAAACAGGATAAACCATGAAAGGTAACACTGCTAATGAACACAAGGAACTTTATGTAATTGTAATAGCCAGTTTGGCTAGTTTTGTGGGTGTGTGTACATTTAATTTTGAGTTGAGCAATATCCAATTTGGCAATGAAATAGAATAATATGAGTCTTTCGACTTGTTTGTTTTAATTACTAACAACCAGAGAAAAACTATTCACAGCAGCCAAAAGAATTTAAATCAGAAATACACTCTACTATTTGCAGCCTGCCAGTAATATGCCTAAAATGGATGTCGCTTATTCAGGAGTTGCAAAAGTCAAGAAGGGCAAATCTGAAGCTGAAGCTGCAATGTTAGGAAAAGGTATACAGATATATGCTGAGTTTTTTGAAGCATGAAACAGCTTTTCCTCTAAGCTGTGAAAGAAGTCCCAATACTAATCATTCACTCAATGATACTTTTGTGTGTTCACAGGCCAGATCCTATTATAGGTGCTGGGGACACCATAATGAGCCAATAGGCAAAGTCCTCTCTACACAGACCTTACATCCTGATGAGCAATACCCGTAATAAATAAACAGACAAAGAATTAAAAGCGTAATTTCATGTCATGCAAAGTGCATAAAGATAGCTAGATAGTTAGTCAGAGAATGGCTGTCTGAGGAGATGACATTTAAATAGAAAACTGAATGGCATTCAAGGGAGGGGATGTGTGGCCATGCTGGAATCTAGAAGAAGAACATTCCAAGCAAAGGAAACAGCAGGAGTAAAGGAGTACACTACAACCAGACTGTTCAAGAAACAGCACGGGGTAAATGGGACTGGAGCACAGTGAACAATGGAGAGAGACGAGGGGAAGATCAGAGGTCTTGAGCAGGAAAGGGTATCCATACAAGGACTTGGGCAATGTGGAGAGATGTTTCAATTTTAATCACAGGAGCCACTGAAGTGTATTATGAAGCTGAGTGGCAAGATCTAATTTCTGCTTTTATGATATTACTCTAGTTTCAGTGTGTTTATAGAAACTCAAGAATAAAAGCCATGAGCCCCATTAAGAGGCTATGAAAGGAATTGGGCAAGAGATAATGGCAGCTCAGAACTGGGTGTTTTACAGGAGCAATAGAAAGGGCCCAAACCCAAAAATGTAAAGATGGAGCCAGTAAGACCGGCAGTGGGTTAAGTTTGAGGATGATCATTTTCCCTAAAACCGTGTTCAGTAATGGTTGTATCTACTGTACCTAAAATGATACTCAAAAATATCTGTCAAATGAACAAAGTGATCTAAGAGTCAGAAAACATAAATCCTAGTTCCACTCATTTATCATTTATTTGGTAATCGTTCTTTGCCCCAGTCTTACTTTCAGACACCTGTGGTGGTCAAAGAGACAATAATGGACATTGAAACACCATACCACAAGCTGAAGTGTTTACAACAACCAAGGCAAGGAAGCAATCCAAGTGTCCATCAACAGATGAATGGATAAAGAAGATGTAGTACATATGTACAATGGAATATTGAAAGTGTTAGTTGCATAGTCGTATCCAAATCTTTACAACTCCATGGACTGTAGCCTGCCAGGCTCCTCTATCCATGGAATTCAAGAATATCAGAGTGAATAGTCATTCCCTTCTCCAGGGGATCTTCCTGACTCAGGGATTGAACACTGTCTCCTGTATTGCAGGCAGATTCTTTACTGTCTGAGCCACAATACTCAATCATAAAGAAGAATGAAACAAAGCTATTCACAGCAACACTGATGGACCTAGAGATTACCATATTAAGTGAAATAAGGCAGATGGAGAAAGACAAATATCCTATGATATCACTTATATGTGGAATCTAAAAAAAATTATATAAATGAACTTGCAAAACACAGATAGAATCACAGACATAGAAAACAAGCTTAGAGTTGCCAAAGGGGATGGAGAAGAGGGATAAATTAGGAGTCTGGGATTAACAGATACACACTACTATATATAATGGAGATGAAAAACAAGGACCTACTGTGTAACAGGGAGCTATATTCAATATCTTGTTATAACCTATAATGAAAAAGAATCTGAAAAGGAACATGTGTTTGAATATAACATTTATATGTATAAAACTAAATCACTTTGGTGTACACTTGAAAAATAAGTAAATAAATACCCGATCACAGCCTCCAATCTGGAGTCACAGTCAGGCAGTGACTATAATAGCCCACGTTGGGCTTATACGTAAATGTAAATGAAGTAATAGTTGTCCTTCCTCCCAAAACCCCAATTTTTTCCCCCACATCATACAGCTTGCAGTATCTTAGTTCCCTGAACAGAGATTGAATCCATGCTTCCTGCAAAGGAAGCGCAGAGTCCTAACCACTTGACTGCCAGGGAATTCCCCAGGGCCCCTATTTTCACTTGAATTGTATTTATTAGGTCTCCCATTACCTACTGAATAGAATTTTTACTCCTTGGTCTGGCATTTCAAGTCCTCCATGATCCATCTTCCATTCTTCTTACTTCAAATACTCCCTTTCATATCCCCTATATTCCAGTGAAAATGAACTGCTCATGTGTAGGTCCTGCATTTTTCATGTTGGGAATTTCCTGCCCAACCTCCTTCTATTTATTCTTTACAAGATCCACCTCAACCTTCATTACTTTTTCCTTGACAAACTCTTCACTTCAAACCTTTCCATGAGGCTGGATTCCTAAAAACTGCCCCACATGAAACTGCAAGGCAAATCTTCTCATCTGTCAATCAGTTCACGATGTGGGCAAAGAAGAGCCTTGCACACGTCATTGGCTAATGTATGTTAAGAAAAGCCAAGACATGAGCTTTTCTTCTTTTACTATCTCTGTCTTAACACAAAGGGTTTAGATCAGTGCTTTGTGAAACTCCACTCTTCATGTAAAAGTTAGGATAAAACAATCTACAGGAATAATCGCAGACCAATTTTCTTAGCCTTTCTGAAGTCATGGGTCTTAGCCTAAGTTTAGACACAGCCTTAGACCTATCCACATTGTTTTTTTCAACACAACAGACATCTTTATGGTCTTTGTAAGTTACTTGACCTTAGTTTTCCCATCTGTAAAAATCTGGGTAATCATTACACCTATCTTACAGAGTTGTTTCATGGATTAAATTAGTTAACATAGATAATAGCGTCTAGCATATGTGTTTAACACTATCGTCTATATCAGGTCTTTTCTGAAAGGGGAGGGAGACATGGACCTCACAACTCATAGCCGTTGATAAAGATGTTTGTTGTTTTGTTGTTTTAGTCGCTAAGTTGTGTCTGACTTTTTGAGACCTCGTGGACTTTAACCCACCAGGCTCCTCTGTCCACGGGATTTCCCAAGCAAGAATACCGGATTGGGTTGCCATTTCATTCTCCAGGGGATCTTCTCAACTCGGGGATCAAACCTGCATCTCCTGCATTGACAGGTGGATTCTTTCACCACTGAGCCAGCAGGGAAGCCCTGATAAAGATACTGCTGCTGCTGCTGCTAAGTCACTTCAGTCATGTCCGATTCTGTGCAACCCCACAGACAGCAGCCCACCGGGCTCCCCCGTCCCTGGGATTCTCCAGACAAGAACGTTGGAGTGGGTTGCCATTTCCTTCTCCAATGCATGAAAGTCAAAGTGAAATCGCTCCGTTGTGTCTGACTCTTAGTGACGTCATGGACTGTAGCCTACTAGGCTCCTCCATCCAAGGGTTTTTCCAGGCAAGAGTACTGGAGTGGGGCACCATTGCTTTCTCTGTGATAAAGATGAATAGCCTTTTATTTGGTAGTCAAATGTTGTCCAGCCAAGAAAAGAGAGGATAACACGTGAACTGTGTTTGCAGGTCCACCTCATTTTAGATCCTAGACAGTAATGGACTTAAACACATCACATAGGTCTGTGAACCAAGTTATATTCCGATGAGCCCAAATGTCCACTCTACCTAGAGCTACTGCTGTATAAGTGGGCACAGCTAATGGGCATTCCCAATGACTCATAAAATACACACACAATTGATCAATAAATCAAAACAGAGCAAGAGAGATCAAAGGGAGAAGCTAATTCTCTGTGGCTTTTATCATGAAGGTTCTCATAGGCTGTGGCACCCTTGGCTGAAGACCCATAACCAGAAGGTTCCCACCCTACTCTCATTAGAACTCTGTTGCCAGCCTTTCTTCCCTCAGCCAGCCCTTTTCCATACTCTGGAATCCTATACAGTACACCACCTGTCAGGAGATATGTTTAAGCCACAAGAGATACACCCCCATGAATGAGTCACTCATACTATCTTGCAACAGGGAATCCTTTTAAAGGAGGCAGCACACCTCACTGCAGGGAATATGTATTATCTGATTTCATTCTCTTGCTTTTCCACTTAACCTCCTCTCATACCTCAAGCTATGATAATTCTTCAGCCTAGACACCAGTTCCTAACATCTATACTTCAAACCTCTTGTGTTTGATGATGATGATGGTGATGATATTGAATACTTACTATGAGCCAGAGACTATGCTCAGGGTCCTATAAATATACCTCCTCACAATAAACCAATGAATAAGGTATTATTATGTTCATTAATATCATGCAAAAACTGAGGCTTTAGAGAGGTTATGTAGTGTGGTAAAGTCACATAGTTAGGAAGTGGTCAAGCCAGAGCATAAGTCTAAAACAATGTAGCTTCAGAGCCTATAAATTTAACCACCTTGATCTACTTTCTCGCCTTTTAATGACCCCTTTGTACTCACATCTTGATCCCAGTCTGCGTGTGTGTGTGTGCATGCGCTAGACTTCCCTGGTGGCTCACATGGTAAAGCGTCTGTCTACAATGCAGGAGACCAGGTTCGATCCCTGGGTCGGGAAGATCCTCTGGAGAAGGAAATGGCAATCCACTCCAGTACTATTGCCTGGAAAATCCCATGGACAGAGGAGCTTGGTAAGCTACAGTCCATGGGGCTGCAAAGAGTCGGACACGACTGAGCAACTTCACTTCACTTCATGCATATATTTACCTCTGGGCTACATTACATTGAAGCTTGGCCAACTCAGCACATATTGAGTATATTTTTCTTGCCCACATCCACTATATAGGTTAAAAAAAGGCAGGGGGGAGCTATATAACTCCTTTTCAGTCCCTTTTCAAATAATAGTTAACATTTGACAGAGCTCTGACCAATGAGATGTAAGAAATTTACAGGTTGGAGGGTGGACAAGCTTCTAAAAAACATTTTCTTCAAAAGAAGGAAATAAGGTCACCAGTTCTGAGCCATTCCCCTCTTGCTGCTAGAAACAAGGCAGCTATCTTGAAACAATGATTAAGCAGGGTAATACAGAGAATGGTAGAGCAGAAGGTTAGAAATACTTGGATTTTGAAGACACAGATGAGTTTCTGCTCACCCACTTATCTTTATTGCTTAAGCCTATGAAACAGCATATTTGTAGCATAAAGCATTTCTTACTGGTACAGTAGTAACAATAAATGGATTACATATATGGATTCAGTCATTTCTTATAAATCCTTTGCTAGCTTCTAAACATACCAAGTTAGGACTTCCCTGGTGGTACAGTGCATAAGACTCCTCCTGCCAATTCAGGGGACACTGGTTCAATCCCTGGTCCAGGAAAATTCCACATGATGCAGAGCAACTAAGCCTGTGTGCCACAACTACTGGGCCCATGTTCTAGAGCCCGTATGCTGCATCTCTGGAAGCTCGTGCACCTAGAGCCTGTGCTCCCCAACAAGAGAAGCCACCACAATGAGAAGCCCGTGCACTGCAACAAAGAGGAGCCTCTGCTCACTGCACCTAGAAAAAGCTGGTGTGCAGCAACAAAAAACCCAGCACAACCAAAATGCTGCTGCTGCTGCTGCTACGTTGCTTCAGTCGTGTCTGACTCTGTGCGACCCCCATAGACAGCAGCCTACTTCTCCCCCGTTCCTGGGATTCTCCAGGCAAGAACACTGGAGTGGGTTGCCATTTCCTTCTCCAATGCATGAAAGTGAAAAGTATAACCAAAAAATATATATGTATATACACACATATATACATAGGGGCTTCCCTGGTAGCTCAGCTGGAGACACTGATTTGATTCCTGGGTCAGAAAGATCCAATGGAGAAGGGGCTACCCACTCCAGTATTCTTGGACTTCTCTGGTGGCTCAACTGGTAAAGAGTCCGCCTGCAACACAGGATACCTGGGTTTGATCCCTGGGTTGGGAAGATCCCCTGGAAAAGTGAATGGCTACCCACTCCAGTATTCTGGCCTGGAGAATTCCATGGACTGTATAGTCCATGGGGCCACAAAGAGTCGGACACAACTGAGCAACTTTCACTTTCACACGTATACATACTAAGTTAAACTAAACCCTCTAAAAATGGGCTAGGAGGAGCCTAACATTCTTACCATAAAGATTTCAGTAGCCATGAGAAGACAAATCCTGGTAATAAACCCACAGAGAAGGCAATCTGCTGAATTGTATATGATATATGATACCCAGAATATGGCATCTGGTCACATCACTACATGGGAAATAGATGGGGGAAAAGTGGAAATAGTGACAGATTTTATTTTCTTGGACTCCAAAATCACTGCAGACAGTGACTGAAGCCAAGAAACTAAAAGACACTTGCTCCTTGGAACAAAAGCTATGACAAGCCTAGACAGCATATTCAAAAACAGAGACATTACTTGACAACAAAGGTTCATATAGTCAAAGCTGTGGTTTTTCCAGTAATCGTGTATGGAAGTGAGAGTTGGAACGTAAAGAAATGCTGAGCACCAAAGAATTGATGCTTTCCATCTGTGGTGCTGGAGAAGATTCTTGAGAGTCCTTTGAACTGTAAGGAGGTCAAACCAGTCAATCCTAAAGGAAATCAACTCTGAATATTCACCAGAAGTACTGATGCTAAACCTGAAGCTCCAATAGCTTCAGCTACTGGAGTAATTTGGCCACCTGATACAAAGAACTGACCCGTTGGAAAAGACTCTGATGCTGGTAAAGAGTGAAGGCAAAAGGAAGAGGCGGCAGCAGAGGATGAGATGGTTCGACAGCATCACCGACTCA
This sequence comes from Cephalophus harveyi, assembly GCA_006410635.1. Classification (NCBI taxonomy): domain Eukaryota; kingdom Metazoa; phylum Chordata; class Mammalia; order Artiodactyla; family Bovidae; genus Cephalophus; species Cephalophus harveyi. The sequence goes on along the minus strand of SJYT01019999.1, from coordinate 377,942 downwards.
ATGGACATGAGTTTGAACAAACTCCAGGAGATATGAAGGACAAGGAAGCCTGGCCTGCTGCCATTCATGGGGTCTCAAAGAGTCAGACACAGTGACTGAAAAGCAACAGCAACCCCAAATAAAGCAAAATAGAAGAAAATGATCATTTCTATGAATTCAAGCCAGACAGTAGGGAAAAGTAGCAATACTATCCAGCACATAGAACCCTCAGCCTGGATTCTGATTCCAGTCTTGGGCATATCATTTAAGCTCTCAGGGTCTCAGTAGTCTCATTGATGAAATAAGAGAAGTAAGGTAATTCTTGGGGCCAAGGCAAGTCTAGAACAGCTCATTTCTTCGATGCTATATATTTTCCCACTCAAGGTGAGAGCCTATGACTTAAAATTTTTCCTCCTGACTATCAAGAGCATGAAATTACCACCTCATACCTCTACCTTCTAGATACACTGAGTACAAAGGTAAATATTCCTTAGCAAATTATATGGTAAGAATAGTGGCAGAAGGATCTGCTGACAATATACATCATTATCCAAAGTTCAACCTAATCAGAAGACAGAATGAGTGTGTACTTCATTTAATGTGTTTGGTGACATAGGGCAACAAACGACTTCAGTTGTTCCATATCAAGGTGTGTGCAGAGGTGAGCCACTTGAGTGAGAGGTTATATAACTAAAATCAAATCTGCCCAAAGGCCAGCTCATAACGTGAGTGAAACTTTTCCTTTGCCACTTTGGTCCTGTTACCCATCCTCTCCCATCCTTTCCTTCTTTGCCCCAAACAAAATTAATTTCCTCTCACTTTTACACACATAAACTAATTTTGTGTTATTACATCAAAAGGAGAGTTCTAGCCTCACGAACAAAATTAACTCATGACTTCCCTGGTAGTCCAGTGGCTAAAACTCCAAACTCCCAATGCAGGGGGCTCAGGTTCAATCCTTGAACAGGGAAATAGATCCCAGTTGCTGCAGCTAAAGATCCCGAATGCCTCAGTGAAGATCAAAGATCCCAAATACCCAAACTAAGACCCATGTTGTTGTTCAATCACTCAGTCATGTCCGACTCTTTGTGATCCCACAGACTGCAGCATGCCAGGCTTCCCTGTCTTTCACTGTCTCCAGGAGTTTGCTTCAACTCATGTCCATTAAGTCAATGATGCCATCCAACCATCTCATCCTCTGTCGCCCCCTCTCCTCCGTGAGGCAAATAAATAAATAAATATTCTTTTTAAAGGAAGTTAAATCAATGCCCCCCCCCAAAAAAATGATGCATTTACCTGAGTGATAAATTCAATAAAATCAAAAATTCTAAAATCTTATTATTCAATTCTCTATGTTCTTTCTTCATATGACATAACACAATTCAACTTAATCAGTGGTTATCAAAGACATTTTATGTTGAAAGCAGTTTTTAGACACTGTAAGGAGCTCACAAATGAATAACACGTTCTCTGCCCTCAAGGAGCTTACAATTTATCATGGTAGTTACATCAATACCTCAAATATATGGCAGTCCCAAAAGCAATAGGAAATGTTAAGAAGAAGGAATTCATTTCAACCAAAAAGGCTTCAAAAAAGAATTTAAAACTTGATATACACAATGGATCGTGTTTATGTTCTGTTCTGAAATACATGCTTTCTAGTTTCTGAACTGTCGAGCCATCAAGAACATAACTTAGATCCACAAGCAATATGCTCTAGTGGTGTGTTGAATGAGCTGGCTAGGCTTTTCAGTGCCAGGGCAAGATTCTCTCAAGGAAGTAGATTCTGCCTTTCTTACAGCTGCTCTCTTGAGGCTTCTCTCCCCCACCCCTGGTCCCCACACAATCAAGGTCAGTAAGGAGAGATCCGAACCCCAAGCCAGGAGCGCCAACAGCAGACACAGAGCCGGAATTCGCTTCTGCCCGTTTCCACACCATCCTTTCTGCGTCTCCCTAATCCTACCAATGATAGACAACAAGCTGGGGTCCCCAAGTCTCAATCGTACCAGCAGTTGCTTCCACTCAGATTCCTTCCTCCCTCAGCTCCTGACTCCTGTCCTCCTCCATCTGCACCCCCGCTAGCATCCTGGCCTTTGCTTCTGAGATCCACCCTCTCAGTGCCTCCGTGTGTCTGTTTTGATAAAAGAGGACATCATGTTATAAATGGGACCATCTGACACTCAGGCAGTAAGCGGCTGAGGAGCCAGAAGGATCTGTTTAGAATCATGACCACTTAACAGGCACGCGGCCACTAGGACTTTCCGACCCTTAATTAGTTTATCCTCCCTGACTCCCTCGAAGGCATCCCTTATTATCCTCATTTGATGAACAGAACAAAACTAAAACATGGTCTAATTGACTGAGTTGCAATAAGGGGAGGAAGATGGCAGGAGACGATTAAAGCCAAGTCCTGTAAGGAAACTGGAAGTGTCTGAATACGTGCCCAGTTTTCCACAGCACATACAAACTTTTTGAATCTGGAAGGAGATTTTTACAGATTCTCTGATTTACTTGCCTCCATTTTCCAAACCAGAAAATGAGTGCCTTCTGAAATCAAGAACTTATTCAAGGTCATGCTGTGACCAAGAAGGGGAGGTAAGACTTCCCCTGCTCCTCCTCCCGCCCAGGTCTTCTGAGCCCAGACACAAGAAACCCAGATGCAAGATGTGAAGTCACACAACTTGCTGGTTGCACTGCATCAGAACCCCAGGAGAGATCGAAGAACACGTGGCCATTTTCTGCTCCGTACAAAAGGTGAGGAGGCAAGGCGGCCAAGTTGTCTGCTCTAAGAGGGGAGCAGCATCCACCCAAAAGAAGGGGTGTCAGCTGTTGCCACCCTAGGGAACACCTGTAGCACAAACTGAGATGCCACAGAGACAAGCAGCTGCTCCCAGCCGGGTCTCTTGACTCCCTCTTCTAGCAATGAACGGGAAAGATAAGTCATCTTTAGACTATGGAGGGGAAAAAAAATCATTAAGAATGATACCTGGCTTCTCATTTGTATGGCATTATTGTGTGTCCAAAAGAAAGCAATGAAATCAGATCGCCTGGCTAACAAAGTGCCAGGATACTGCATCCTGCTCATAATCTAACCCACTCTAAATGTAGCACAAATGATTCAACTTTATATTAATTAAATATGCTTTGGACTTTTCAAAACATTCTTTGGAAACTGTGTGCCCTTAATCTGTGTGCCAAGTTGCTTCAGTTGTGTCTGACTCTTTGTGATCCTATGGACCAAAGCCCGCCAGGCTTCTCTGTCCATGGGATTCTCCAGGCAAGAGTACTGGAGTGGATTGCCATCCACTCCTCCAAGGATTCTTCCCAACCCAGAGATCAAACCTGGGTCTCATGTCTCCTGGATTGGGTGGTGGGTTCTTTACCACTAGTGCCAGCTGGGAAGCCCTTGGTCTAGGTCCTGCACAAAGGAGGATAAACTTCTAAATCTACAAGGAGTGCAGTCTCCTTTGTGTCTACTGCCTTGACTGCAGCCGAGTCTTCTTCCTGCCAAGACTGGAAGTGGAAGAAGGGGCTGAACCGCTGGCTCCGGAGGTAAAGCTGCACACTGGCTAGAGGCCTAGCTACCCGTTCTTTTCAAGAACATGTCAGTGCCCCAGCTGCAATGGACCCAGTGGCCATGGCCTCTATGAGAGTGGCTGCAGGAGACCCACTGGTATCCAGGCGCCCCCCTCTTCAGTGCAATATCTGCGGCAGTACAGGCTGGTAAGTGAACATGGGGACCCACCATGAAGGGAGGGCCAAAAGGAGCCTGAAATTTCTTTCTTGGCCAACTGGGCACATGGCAATACCAGTAACCAACATGAAGATAGGAGAGAAAGGGGAGTTTCAAATGGAAGAAACTGAACTCTGTTTTGGAAATATTGATAACCCAGTGGAAATGAAAGTCTGAAGCTCAGAAAGAGGCAAGGCAGAGCCAGAGGGGCAAGGATCACCATGCTCCTTCAGGACAGCTATCCTGAGGCTTCCTTCTCTTGATCTTTGCATTGTCCACAGAGCCCTTCACGTTTGCTGGAAGGAAGAGGGGTGGGGGGTGGCAAGGAAGAAGACCACTCTCAACTGTGTTCAGTCTAGTTCAGTCGCTCTGTTGTGTCCAATTCTTTGTGACCCCATGAACCACAGCATGCCAGGCCTCCCTGGCCATCACCAAATCCTGGAGTCTACACAAACCCATGTCCATTGAGTCAGTGATGCCATCCAACCATTCATGCTCTGTCATCCCCTTCTCCTCGTGCCCCCAATCTTTCCCAGCATCAGGGTCTTTTCAAATGAGTCAGCTCTTCCCATCAGGTGGCCAAAGTACTGGAGCTTCAGCTTCAACATCAATCCTTCCAATGAACACCCAGGACTGATCTCCTTTAGGATGGAATGGTTGGATCTCCTTGCAGTCCAAGGGACTCTCAAGAGTCTTCTCCAACATCACAGTTCAAAATCATCAATTCTGTGGTGCTCAGCTTTCTTTATAGTCCAACTCTCACATCCATACATGACTACTGGGAAAACCATAGCCTTGACTAGATGGACCTTTCTTGGCAAAGTAATGTCTCTGCTTTTTAATATGCTGTGTAGGTTGGTCATAACTTTCCTTCCAAGGAGTAGTAGTAGTAGTCGCTCTGTTGTGTCCACTCTTTGCGACTCCACAGACTATAGCCCACCAGGCTCCTCTGTCCATGGGATTCTCCAGGCAAGAATACTGGAGTAGATTGCCATTCCTTTCTCCAGGGGATCTTCCCCACCCAGGGATCAAACCCAGGTCTCCTGCATTACAAACAGATTCTTTTTACCATCTGAGCTACAGGGAAGAGCTACTCCAAGGAGTAAGCGTTTTTTAATTTATTGGCTGCAATCACCATCTGCAGTAATTTTGGAGCCCAAAAAAATAAAGTCAGCCACTGTTTCCACTGTTTCTCCATCTATTTGCCTTGAAGTGATGGGATTGGATGCCATCATCTTAGTTTTCTGAATGTTGAGCTTCAAGCCAGCTTTTTCACTCTCCTCTTTCACTTTCATCAAGAGGCTCTTTAGTTCTTCTTCACTTTCTGCCATAAGGGTGGTGTCATCTGCATATCTGAGGTTATTGATATTTCTCCCAGCAATCTTGATTCCAGCTTGTGCTTCCTCCAGCCCAGCATTTCTCGTGATGTACTCTGCATATAAGGTAAATAAGCAGGGTGACAATATACAGCCTTGATGTAATCCTTTTCCTATTTGGAACCAGTCTGTTGTTCCATGGCCAGTTCTAACTGCTACTTCCTGACCTACATACAGATTTCTCAAGAGGCAGGTCAGGTGGTCTAGTATTCCCATCGCTTTGAGAATTTTCCACAGTTTATTGTGATCCACCCAGTCAAAGGCTTTGGCATAGTCAATAAAGCAGAAATAGATGTTTTTCTGGAACTCTCTTGCTTTTTCCATGATCCATGGAAACTCTCTTGCTTTTTCCATGATGTTGGCAATTTGATCTCTGGTTCCTCTGCCTTTTCTAAAACCAGCTTGAACTGTGTTACTGATCTATTATATCACAGTTCAGTTCAGTCGCTCAGTCGTGTCCGACTCTTTGCGACCCCATGAATCGCAGCACACCAGGCCTCCCTGTTCATCACCATCTCTCGGAGTTCACCCAGACTCACATCCATTGAGTCAGTGATGCCATCCAGCCATCTCATCCTCGGTCGTCCCCTTCTCCTCCTGCCCCCAATCCCTCCCAGCATCAGAGTCTTTTCCAATGAGTCAGCTCTTCGCATGAGGTGGCCAAAGTACTGGAGTTTCAGCTTTAGCATCACTCCTTCCAAAGAAATCCCAGGATTGATCTCCTTCAGAATGGACTGGTTGGATCTCCTTGCAGTCCAAGGGACTCTCAAGAGTCTTCTCCAACACCACAGTTCAAAAGCATCAATTCTTCGGCGATCAGCCTTCTTCACAGTCCAACTCTCACACCCATACATGACCACAGGAAAAACCATAGCCTTGACTAAACGGACCTTAGTCGGCAAAGTAATGTCTCTGCTTTTGAAAATGCTATCTAGGTTGGACATAACTTTTCTTCCAAGGAGTAAGCGTCTTCTAATTTCATGGCTGCAGTCACCATCAGCAGTGATTTTGGAGCCCAAAAAAATAAAGTCTGGCACTGTTTCCACTGTT